>CM065390.1:26532500-26777500 GCA_033060915.1 Euryodendron excelsum
CCGAGGTTTAACCATAAACCGTGGTCTAAGTCCTCACCCCAAGACCTCCTTGAAGTCTTCTTCCACTATGTAATCACCTATTACAAGATGGGCTGCTGATTGACAAAGTGCTCAGCTCACTCTGTAAAGTAACTCTTCTCCGAGCTCTTCAATCTCGAAGTGGTTTTGTCCAAGCTCCACTCAAACTTACAAGAATTTTGCTTCACACAAGAGAACTCTCAAACTCTCAATTACAAGTGTATAGAAGTATACAAGTTACTAATACACTCTCTACCAAGAGTAGATTTTACATTCAAAGCTCACAAGAATAAAACAGGAAGAATGTTCAGGAATATTAGGTTGATCAGTGATTCTTGTCTCTTGTTGTTTCTTCCTCTTGATTCTTATATATAAATGCAGTTGGAGGCTAGTATATATACCATTGCATTGATTCCATCCGTTGGAGGTGGTTGGGTATCATTAATACACGTCCAGTCCGTTATAACGTTAAGAAAAATAGCCGTTATATCAGAGGGAGTCGGCTCCAGGTCTGTGGAGTCGACACTTTCTGCTTCTGCATTTACCAGATGTTGTTCATTGAGTTCATGTGTCCGCTCTTTATATCAATGAGGTGACTCCTTGTTCATTTGTCTTCTTCATTTTTGGCTTCTGCAGTCATGAGGCAACACTTCATTATCATGTGTCCGCTCATTGATCGTTTAATCTTCAAGCCTTTTACTTCTGTTCCCAAGAGGCGACTCTTCGTCTTCGTGTGTCCGCTCATTGATCATGTCATCTTCAAGTCTTGGCGTCTGTCTCCATGAGGCGACACTTCATGACAATGAGTCCACTCATTATCTATTTGGTTTCCAGGCTTTTTGCTTCTGTGTTCAAGAGGCGACATTTCATTTCCATGAGTCCCCTCATTGTCCAATTTGTCTTCAGGCTTTTTTGCTTCTGTGATCAAGAGGCGACATTTCATTTCCATGAGTCCCCTTATTGTCCAATTTGTCTTCAGGTCTTTTTGCTTCTGTAATCAAGAGGCGACACCTTACTTTCATGAGTCCCCTCATTGTCCAGAATTCTGTATTCTATCTTCCAATGATTCAGATCATTTTAGCATAGGTATAAGATCTTCAAGGAGTTTGTCTTTGGGATATGATGATCAATCAAATCTCTTTAACTCATCAGAGTTAACTTCTATTCTATTTGGATTGAATCAATCATTAGATATTGATCTTCTTCTTGAATCTCAAACAGTCAAAGCTTCACTTGATTAATGTTGATCTTCCCTTCTTCATTCTTCATTAAAGATTACTTCAATGAGACTTTTGCAGACTTGTTGAAATCTCTTCACACACCTAATCTTCATCGATTCTTTACACTGTAGAAGAATTCTTCACTTGGATTCCATGTAGAGATCAGATATTCATTATGAGCCATCTTCTCAGCAACTTCAATCACATAATCTGAAATTAATCTTTGCATACTAGATGTAATCATCTCTTGAGGCATTTACAATTTCTTCAACAGACAATACATCTTCAACTAAGCATTGCACCTCCTCAACTGATCTTTGCATATTCTGATAAAGTCTTTAGTCTGGTACAAATCAATCTTCATTGAAACTATGCATACTTGAAAGAAGCTTTAATTGAACACCTTCAATCTCTTCGAATGTAAGACATTTGCTTAAAGTAGAGATAGGCATCATTTCTCAGTTTGGTTCATTGCATAGCTCTTTGAATTCGTTGCTTGCTTCTTGAACTTATTGTGCATACTCTTTGACGTGTATTAGACTTAAGATTCAACTTTAAGTCTAAGTTATGAACTTTGTTAATCTGCACACTAAGTAGATTCATTAGTAAAATAACACAAGGTTTAGTTATCATCAAAATCAACATGGGAATTAACCTTGAGTCAACAAGGATCAACCTTGACTCGACATATTATACTTTCTTTGTGGTTGTCCAGGAAAACCACCTACTGCATTCACTTGCTCCATGGGCTCCTGTTGAAGAGTTGGACACATATCGGTTGGATGCCCTGCTACTGAACAGATTCCATAAGCCTTCACTGTTTGCATATTACCTACAGCCATTTGACGAACAAGAGAAGTTAGACTTGCAATTGGTTGTTCAATGGAGGAAATATTTACCTCATTGACATGCTTTAATGAATGGTCAAGTCTAGTGCCAAATTGTTGAGAATTGGCTACCATATTTGCAATCAGATTTCTCGCGGCCTCGGGAGTTTTATCCACCAAAGCTCCTCCACTAGCAGCATCAATCATGCTCTTATCAGTGGACAAAAGGCCCTCATAGAAATATTGAATAAGAAGTTGCTCACTAATTTGATGATGGGGACAGCTTGCACATAATTTCTTGAAACGCTCCCAGTATTCAAGTAGGGACTCTCCATTATGTTTTCCACACCACAAATTTCTTTTCGAATGTTGGCCGCCCTTGAAGCTGGGAAATATTTCTCCAAAAATAATCTTTTCATCTCGTTCCATGTGGTAATATTTCCGGAGGGTAAATAATAGAGTCAATCCTTCAAAGAAAATGGGAAAGCTCTTAATTTAATTTGCTCTTCAGTTACTCCCGTGGGTTTCATACTCGTGCATACTACATGAAACTCCTTTAGATGGTTGTGGGGATCTTCACCTGCAAGACCATGAATAGTGGGCAAGAGATGTATTAATCCAGATTTTAATTCAAAGTTAGTAGGAACATCTAAAGTAGGAAATGTTATGCATAAGGGTTGTTGGTTCAGATCAGGTGCAGCAAGTTCTTTCAAAGTTTGATTTCCAGCCATGACTTCCTCCTCTTCTAAATCAGAATCGCTAGCAAATAGGGAATCAAGAGCTGGATCGTTCTTTACATAATTTCTCCGAGCGTCCCTTCTTGACCTGGGTAAAGTTCTCTTTATTTTTGGATTGTACTGCAAATCACCTTGATTAGAAGATCGAGTTATGCTCATGAACACTCAAGAAAACTCTAACCAACCTGAAAACAATTCAGAAACAAAATCTAGAGTAATAAAATTAATTGAAATATATATATTTTTTTCGAATGAAATAAAGATCACAAGAAGCACAAAAATTAATTAAAATCACTTCCCAGCAACGGTGCCAAAATTTGGGCGTGCTATCGCGGGCACCCAAATATAAAACCGATACCCGAAAAACAAATATGTAGTAGTGCAAGTAAGGATTGTTCCCATGAAGAGTGTTTAGCCTAGTTTTATGCTATGTGAACAAGGATTGGGGAGTTTTGGATTTAATAAAAACGATTTTAATAATCACAGCTACGAAACAATTCAGATTAAAGTATTGAAATCAATCAAAAGAACAAACCTTGGTTTAGGTCAACATCCACCATCAGAATTTACAACTGATCATCGATGCAAACATATCAATTCACACATTGAATATTCACCATCGAAATTATTTTCCTATCTCCTTAGTCGTAGTTAATCAGAAACAAGCGATCTGATTAACCATAACTATTAAACAACCCAGAAAAAGCACACAAGGTTTAATCTAGCAGCAACCTTAAGAATTAGAGAGATCGATGAAACTAAACATACAAGCACAAGCAGTTGCATTTAATTTAGTCGAATGCCCTTCCTAAGATATAATAATTCCCAACGTAGTAAATCATTAAATTTCAGTTGCGTCACAAATCAGAGGAATCAAACAATTACGGATTTGATATCTAACTCAGCAGTAGATTGCAATGATTAATAAACTAGTAGGCCTCCTAGCGATTAAACAACACAATCCTGAAAATAGGCATAGAACAACATTCGATACTCAAAGCATAAATCGAATAATGAAAACAAATTAGATCTCACAGTTTATTATTAATTCCAGAGTTTCTGTCTCCTTTGACCAAGATTCAAAGTTTAGCCATGCAGGGCCATGGAAACAACTCAAATAATGACCTAGTATAATACGAAAAACGTCAACAACCCTAGAAACAAAACAGTTACAACTTTTATAGGTTTCTGAAAATCTGCAGTTGCGCACGACCATTCGAACGCCCTTGCCACCGTTCGAACGGATCAGACTACCATTCGAACAGTATGTCGGACACACTTCGAACGGTAAAACATGTTCTCTGAATCTTTCGAACGCTGTTCGAACCTAGTCTTAACGTGTATCCGTTTGACATAGCGTTCGAACGCATCTTCTACCGTTCGAACATATCTTTGGACTGTTCGAACGCTGTGTGTATTTTTGCTCGAATTCGTCCCTTTTCAGCTAGGATCCTCTTTCTGGGCATTCCATAGCACCCTAAGTCAAAATATAAGAATAGTGAGTGCCTTTAGGTATCAAATAAGTATAAAAGATTAAATATTAGGAGATAAAAATATGATATTTGCATTCTCATCAGAACCACTCTAAGATAGTGGTTTTGAAAACAAGAAGGATTTGAAAATATGGACCATATTGGTCACTTTAAATGTAATACTTTCCTAAAGCAACCCTAGCCATAGAAAGGCTAGAATCACCTTAGGATTGTGGTTTGAAAACAGGTTTTGAAGAAGGAGATTTTGATACAAGTTCTGAAAATAATTTTGATACAAGCTTTGAAAACAATTTTGATATAAGCTTTTGAAAACAAGTTTGAAAAAGGAATTTTGGAGAGATGCAAAACCATGATATGCACAATGCAAGTTGGGGTCGTGAACATATAAGGTTAAAGGCTTCACCACATAACCAAGGGGGCCGAACCCACATGGTCTCCAGTTAGACTAAAAGAAAGCCCTCGACACGATGATCTTCTAATAGCCTAATCTTACACATAGATCGGGAAGTCCCTTGTTTCAACCATGCAAGAAAGGGGGGGAAGAAGATGAGGGATTAAAATAAAAGAAAATCTAAGTGGGTTAGGAGAGAGAAGAGAGGGGGAAGATGCATAAAATTAAATAGAAAGCCTAACTTGTGCCTTGTTTATTTTGCTTTGCTTTGCATGCTTTGTTTTTCTTGCTTTGCTTCGGTCTTTGCTTCAGTCTTCAAGAACTTGTCTTTGATCTTCGGGAGCTTCAAAGTTGCAGCACTTCAAGTTTTCAATGGAGGCTTTGAGGCTAGTGTATGAGTGTATGAGAGTGTGTATGAGTGTATAGGAGGCTAGGGTTTTGGGAGGCTACGAGCTCTGTATATCAAAAAGTAGGGTTTTTAGATTGAGTTTGCGGAACTCTTTTACGCTGGAGGAGGCTCTGGATTTATAGAGAGAGGAAAGACCTGGTACCTGTTGCAGTGGCGCCATATCGAAAAACCTTTTGGCACCACTAGGAGTGGCGCCAGCCACTTAGGAAAGTTTTAAGGTTGGCAAGCAACGTATCTTCAGAAGATTTGGGCGCCTGTACTAATGACTACCATGGAATTTTTAGCCTAGCTTTACTAGGAGAGGCTTCGAAAGGTCCGGAAAGGATTTAAAGGACCGGGAATGGCCCAGAAGGCCGAAAAAGGGTAGGAACCCTTAGAATAGGGTCCTGGGGGTAATGGACCTGAAAAAGGATGTCAGGGTTTGTTAGAGGGGTCGACTAGACCGTTAGGGACAAAATGGTCAACAGAGCCGGAAAGCTGCCAGGACGAACTCAGAACGTCCCGAAAGAAGACTCGAGATTTGGAAACATTATTTAGAATGTTCCCAAAGGTTACTGGTTTGATACCTAGAGCCGGTGTGGTTTAAAAAGGCGACCGGCCCACCAGAGGTAAAACGGTCATTTTACATCGGGTTTGCTGGAATTGACTCGGAATGATCCAGAAAGATAATGGAAGGTTGAGAATACTATAAGAAGCATTCTCGGGAGGTTGCCAGTTTGATACCCAGAGTCGATGTGGTCCCCGGGGCATTCGGATGCCTAGGGGCAAAATGGTCATCTTAACCGAAAAGTCTCGAAATTGGCCCAAAATTAACTAGAAGGCACCTAAACATGCCAGATCACTTTTTAGACAATTTTGGAAAGGTGGACTTACCGTTCTGAGGACTTAGGTACTTTCTTGAGAAACAAGTCGAAAATGGCCCTAGGGGCAGTTTTGTTATTTTTCACCGAAGTGGGCTAGCAGACACTGGTTTTGACCTAGATTCTAAGTGTTTTTGCCACTCTGACGGCTGTCCCGTGATACAGGGGTTTGTTGGCAATTCACTATATCGACTTGTTTACGAGTGCTTCCGCTACTCTGACAGTTACGATGTTTGCAAGTACTTCTGCTACTCTGACAGTTCGCGATCATTCCTGAGATTGCCTAATCTTGGGAAGCTGCTAAATGGACTTAGCACCTGAGGAATCAACTTTCTCAAAAGGTGTGCCGAAACGGACATTTCTGTATTGGCGGGCTAACAGGTGCCAAAGGTGGACCGTTCTACCATCTAAGGGACTTGGGGTCTTGTCCCAGTTGACGGGTTTGAAGGGACTTACCATTCCGAAGAGTTCACTTGGAAACGTGCTAGATTAGAGGGTCTTACCACCTTGAGAAATCACCTTTCTCAAAAGGTGCATCGAATTTAATTGGAATTAGAATTGGAATTGGAATTGAAAATGGAATTGGAAAGGGGACTAACCGTCTTCAGAAAGACGTGCCTATTGGAATTGGACTGAACATTACCCCCAAGGGCATTTTGGTTATTTTTTCTCTATTTGGGCTTGGCGGGCCGGCGAAGCGATGGATTGACGGGATTAGACTTGGAAAGTTGATTTAGATTGGGAATATGCCCACATTAACTTGAATACAAGTCTGGACGGACTGTAGACTGCTGAGCGGTCAAAAATAGGGTGTTGACATGTATGCCATTACTATGGTGTTGTAAGATAGATCAGGCTTAGGTGCAATCAGTTGTAAAATTCAAAAAAATCTTTTCATTACATGCAACCTAGAATGCTTGATAATGCACCACAACGACAAATTGAGAATCTGAACACCCAAGTAAGTCAACTCAGACAAGTAATTTAAAAAATGAAAATTTCTAATTCTGTCTAGGTTAGAAAATATGATTTAAAGGCCCCAAATACCCCTAAAAATTCTGTAGGGATTTATCTTTTTTATTAGACTCCTAATTCTGGCGTAGCTTAGGAAGTTGTTTAATTCTTATTCTTTTGTCTTAGTGCTATGATCATAGTTGTGGATTTTAGGGTTTACTTTCTTTTAAAATTATTTTTAAAAATACCAAAAATATTTTATGATTATAGGTCATTTGTATTTTTGTAATTTGTTGAGTAATTATTCATGATAGTGATATTATACATTGTTAGGCACTAAATATGTGGTCTAGATTTAAATCTCTTTATCTTTGCCTACATTATGAGTAAATTTGGAAACATAAGTCATGTGCACATGAGCGCACTTGGTGTGATTGATTTGTACAAACCATGTATGTGATTATTGTTAGTTTGATTTATTTTCATGTTCTCTAAGAGAGTTGCACACTAGAGTGACAAATGTTCGTGTATCATACTTCTATCATTAACTCCTTACCTTAACATGTGTAAAAGCTACTATGGATGTATATCAAAATATGCACTTTCTGGGTAAAATTGTAGGATTGACTACCATGTTTAAACATTGAAATTGCTCACAAACGAAAAAAAAATTGAGCTATTGAAAAGAATAAAATTCAGTTGTTCAAAAGTTACAAACTTGAGCTTATTAAGGGACACCAATTTATCAATTTGAGAAGTAAACTTAGATAGGCTATGACGATTATTAGTTATATGATCGGTAGCACCATAATCCACAATTCAATTGCAGGTATTAGAAGTTGATGATGGAAAGGCTTGAAGATTACTTGAGGCATGGGTAGAGGATGAAGGTTCAGAAGAAGGGTTTGCCTTACTCCATTGGTCCAAAAATTTACTCAATTAACCAACCAAATTGGAGGTTTCAGATGTGTCTGTGTTTGCTCTCTTATCGATCTTGCCTCCCCTTTTTAGTTTCGGCTTCAAATGAGAATAAAGAATCCAACAACCATCCGTATTGCGGCCATCTTTGTTACAATAGTCATAATGACACCATTGATTAGAAAATGAGTTATGCTCCTTTCCAGAGTTGCCATTTTGGTTCCAGTTGTCACCTTTCTTTTTATCTACCGTGAAGGCACT
Organism: Euryodendron excelsum; assembly: GCA_033060915.1. Taxonomy (NCBI): domain Eukaryota; kingdom Viridiplantae; phylum Streptophyta; class Magnoliopsida; order Ericales; family Pentaphylacaceae; genus Euryodendron; species Euryodendron excelsum. The sequence goes on from CM065390.1 coordinate 26,540,589, forward strand.
TGCGTTAGAGTTTATGATGATGGGCTTGTTTTCAATGTTCATAGCTCTTCTCCTAGTTTCTTCTTGTTGCAGACTAGCACAAACACTGGAAAGAGAAGGAACTTCGGATCCCATTAGAATTTGGCTTTGAATGTTTTCAAAGTCCAGCTTTATGAGGGCCAATAGTTGAAGGACTTTATCTTGTTCAGCCCTTTTCTGCAATGTCAAGAGATCTGTTATAGGACGATACATGCTAAGTTCATCCCACAGCTCTTCAATTCACCCAAATATTCAGAAAAAGTACAATCTCCTTGCTTGCAATTATTTATATTTTGCTGCAATTGATAAATACGGGCAGTGTTGTGTTGATGACCATATAGATTCTTCATAGATTCCCAAAGTTATTTAGCAGGTTCGGAGAAAGTGAATATCTCAGCAATCTTGGGTTCCATGGAATGACATAACTAGCTGATCCTTAGATTTCCATTCGTCAAACTTGTGCATGGTGAGTTTAGGAACACTTTTTGTTCCATTAACATGCCCATGTTTCAATCTTCCACCCAGCGATAAAGAAACAGTGTGAGACCAAGGAACACAATTCAATCCGTTAAGAAGAACTAAAGACAATTTCATCACCGGATTAACTTCTAAATCTCCACCCATTGACAAATAATGCAGATATTACTTTCAACTAACTGTGACCCCTCAAATAGAGTGGAAAATAACTAGAAAGATAGCTAATTCCCAATTACAGTGACAAAGATATTCAAAAGAGTTTAAGAGAGTATAGGAAGAATATGCAAAAACATTATTCCTGCTCTAATACCATGAAAAAAATGAATAGAAGAAATGATTTATGTGGTTCAGTCATTGTGACTTTCATCCACAAGAGAAGAGAACAGAGATCTTATGCATAGTAGTTACAACTTAGCACCCAAATAAATATATAGGTAAGTAAATTAAGTAATCACCAACACAATTTTAGTAGCAAGTTAAGCAATCAATCACCACATAATCTATGACTAAGATCATGGATTAATTGTGGGTAGATTCTTCCCTTCTTCTCCACCAATAGAAATTGATAGGAAATTTATATTTAATATACTATAATTTCAAATGGATAGCTATATTATTGTACAAATGATTTGGATTGATTCATGAAAAAACTAATTTCTTGGATAGCTCTATGTATAGTTCCCCTTGTGTCCCTCTTCATCTCTTCTTTGTATTTCATGAAGAGTATTCATTCAAGCTTCATAAAACTCTCCCCCATTGCCCTGCTTCATGTGGATACAAAGAGATGAAGAGACTGCTCACTTTTAATAGTACTTTGAGACTCACAATTACCTTCAAACATAGATAACAGATTTGATACAATATATATATATTTTTTTATAGATAATCTGTATAATATTTCACACGATGAAAATGTTTTAGTTTTAAGGCCTGCAATATAAATAACATATTTTTCTTAGATAATCAATCATTTTGTCCATCTCATTTTGCCTCAAATTTCATTGTCATCCCTCAACTTTAATTTTCTTCTATTCAAGCCCTTCAAAGCAAGTGGTCCAATTTATTTAAATTGGAAAGAAAATTAAAGATTAATTACATTTTAACTCTTAAACTATGATTTAATGTCATTTTATCCCAATGAATTACAAATAGTTACTTTTTTACCATTATAAAATTTAAAATTAAGAGTTTAGTTAGTCAAAATTCTATACTAATCTCTCAAACAAAGAGAAAAACTATGACTATGAAATATTATAAATCATCTCAACATCTAAGAAAATGGCCAAAAAAATGATCCATAAAATCATACTTTTGTGAATCACCAATTATTGACATTGCCGATATGAAGGAGATTTTTGAAATTGCACATTTGTTAACCAATACAAAAAATGTTATATTGTATCAGATCAGAAATATTGTAAATATTAAACTTATTATTTTGCAAAAACTTAAATTCTAATAGTTTGGGGATAAAAATGTAACCACTTTTAGTTTAGTGGGTAAACTAAAACTGAATCATAGATGAGAGAGTCAAACTATAATTAATTTTAAACTTTTCTAACTTATTTGAAAATGTTGGATCACATTGACTTTTTTCAAAGTTGGAGGGCTTAAATAAAATAAATCAAAGTTGAATGACGACATTCATTGAAGTCTGAGACAAAGTTAGAGGAACAAAATAATAGTTTATTTCTTTTTAAAAAGATTTATAGTGATTATGAATATTTAGGTGCAATAGACCTAAGTTATTAGTTTAGTTTTGATTTACTGGCAGTGCCTAAATTGATTTTTATAACTTAGGTATCAAATGCGATACGTGTCTTTTATAGTTGAAGTACAATATGAAAATATAAAGACTCATGAACACATGTCTGATTTTGATGCCCTATTTATGTAATATAATGTGGTGAGAAGCCGTTCCAAATTTTAAAGAGAGTGGAAAGCCACTGTGATCTAGCTCAACACCTTAAGGGAGAGGAACCTTCGAACTTCAAAGCAAGAGTGAGGAAGAAAAGAAAAAGTCATTTACTATAGATAGTCTATGAGAAAAAAAATTCATGACTTGGAAGCCCCTATATTGAAAATTCTATATTGTTAGTGAAATCAAAATTAAATCTGAAGTTATTAACCACTAAAATATAATATAAACTGAATTCATAAGCTATACAAAAGGAAAAACACTTTTTTCTGAATTTCTCTTCTTAGGAAAGGGCAAAAAATAACCTATGAGCTAATTAATAAAGTCATTATTGTAGTAGAATCACTACTGCCAAAGGCAATAATTCACATCTTTTACTATCACTCATAAGAATTCCACAAGAAAGAGAAAAAGGGCCAACTTTCTCATAATTCTTTTAAGGGTAAATAATCATTTACTCCCTCCAACTTTGCCTTTAATTTTTTTTATGTAATCTCTCAACTTTAATTTTATCTATTTAAACCCTCCAATTTTTAAAAGTAAGTTAATATATCCAATATTTGAAAATAAGTAATGAAATTGAAGATTAATTACACTTTGATAATCCAAACTATTAATTAATATCATTTACCTCATTTGACAAAAAATCCTTACATTTTCACCCTCATAAAGTTTAAAATTAAGGGCTTGTTTGATCAGATGCTACACTATTTTTGAAGCAAAGGGGCAAAAAATTCATGGCTGAAATGTTATAAACCTTCTCAAAATCCCTATAAAAATGGTCAAAATCATTCATAAAATCTTACTTCAGTTGACCACCCATTATTGCCCTGCCAATATCAAGGATATTTTAAAACTGCACATTTGTTAACTTAAACATAATACCTTACATTATATTATATAAAAAAAAATGCTACAAGAGTTTATTTGTTTCTTTGTTAACAGTGTCAGTACAATTTTAAATTCTAATAGTTTAGGGATAAAAATTTAATAATTTTTACTTTAGCAGGTAAAATGAAACTGAACCATAGTTAGGAGGTTCAAAGTGCGTAATTAATTTTTAATTTTAGCTATTTTAAAATGTTGGACTATGTTGACTTACTTTTAAAAATGTGAGAATTTAAATAGAATAAATAAAAGTTGAGGGATGACATTGAATTCTAAAGCAAAATTGGAGAGAAAAAATGATTTTATAAGAGAATATTGGTGACTTTTACATTCTCAAGAATAGCAAAGCTTGTTCCTAAAGAATGATAACATTTACTAATTTTCTAACTATATGTAATTTATAACTGGATAATGCTTCCAAAACTTCATGAAATGGTTGAGACATGTAACATGACCTGGTTAGCTCACAAGTCACTTCTCTATTTTAGAAGATTCTTTTTTTTTTTTTTTGAATAGCAGGAAATGAAATGAATTGGTAAAGGAGATAAGTACAATCACTAGAGGGATTCCACAAACTTGAAAGGTTTGACAGAAATACCAACCATAGGAAAAACAGTTGAAAAGAATTCAACCAAGACCCCAAACACCCCAAGGAACCTACACTCTAATTAAAGCGAAATTATATGCTTTAACACCTTCTATAAAATGAAAAAAAAAATTGCTTATGGAAATACTACCTTCTCTTGTTCTGGCTTGGATCCATGATAGCACTTGCAATTTCATTGAAATCCACTATGATTCCCGAGCTGATTGTCATTGAATATAGCTTCATCCCCTGCTAACCATAAATTCCATAATGTAGATGTAACCAAGAAACTCTGCATTGGAGAAGAAGGTGATCAATGTTTTCAAATACCATGTTGCAAAGACCACAATTTAAGTTTTTATTCTGATGAAGAACTTTTTTGTGCAGAAGGAGAGCTCTAATCTTGATCCTTTTTTGGTGTGCCAGCCAACCAAAAATTTGAATCTTCAGAGGAGCCCAAGACTTCCAAATTAATCACATTTCTGGATGAGGATGCAATACACTATATTTAGTCAAGGAAATGAATGATTTTATTGAATCCTTCCTCCTTACTAGGTTTCCAAATGATAGAGTCATCTTCTTTCCCAGCTAAATTCAAATTTCTCACTAAGCTTATACATTCCTTAAGGCTGTATTGCTCCTAAGATAGAAGCCTCCTTCTAAACGAACCTGAGGGATCTTTGCATTCAGATATCAATGCATCATGTTGTTCTAATAGCAAGAATAGCCTAAGGAACCTCCTTCTCAAAATAGATCCATCTAGCCAGGGGTCATTCCAAAATTCTATTGAGGATGATGTCTTTCATCATTGTAGAAAGCTTATCATCTAAACCTACTAAGAGCTTCCATCTTGATTCCTTTAGATTATATTTTTGACAAATCACCTTCCTCCACAATGCATCTCTATTGATAGCAAATTTCCACCATCATTTTAGCTAAGAGTGCCATGTTCATTACTCTTATAAGAATTATACGTAGATCTCCATTCTGTTTGCTGGCTGATACCCCACTCCATTTTATGCAACGAATTCCTTTTTTATTCTCTTTGTCACCTCATAGAAATTTCCTTTGCACTCTCTTAATTTGTTTGCATACTTTTAATGGGGCCCTGAACATTGAGAGGCAGTATGGTGGCAGGTTTGCTAAAGTGGATCTTATGAGTGTAAGCCTTCCTCCTATTGATAAGTATCTCCTCTTCCAAGGTGCCAGCTTGTTTTTTATTCTATCCTTAATTTCCTTCCAACTACCTTCTTTCTTGGGGTTGGCCTCTCATGGAAGGCCAAGGTATTTCATGGGCAGACTCTGTTTTTTACATTTGAAGACATCCACAACCCCTTGAAGGAAGGCATCCTCTACCCCTACCCCACTCACCACTAACTTGTGAAAGTTGATTTTTAATCATGATAAAAGCTTAAAGCATCTGAGAATTCTCTTGAAGTTCTTTATTTCTTCCATTTCTGTTGGGTAAAACAAAATTGTGTCATCAGCAAATTGGAGGTCAGAAATGGGCATCCCTTCTAGTCCTAATGAGCATCCTCTTATGATCCCCAATTTCCTTGCCCTTGTGAGTAGAACATTTAGACCTTCAGCTACAATTATGAAAAGAAAGGGAGATAGGGAGTCCCGCACTCCTTAATCCACTTGCACCATTTGAATCCAAACCCTATTTTGGACATCATGTGAGATAGAAATTCCCAGTTCATTGTGTCAAAGGTCTTTTCAAAATCCAATTTTATGATTATTCCTTTCTTTTTGTTACACTTCTAATCATCAATCACCTTATTGGCAATTAGGACCCAATCTAGAATCTGTCTACCCTTTATAAATGCTGATTAACTTTCACAAATTAGGTCCCATATTACTCTCCTTAGTTTGATAGATAAGGTTTTTGACAAAATTTTGTAAACAGATGATAACAAAGAAATAGGTCTATAGCTAGCTAAAGAATTAGGGCATTCAGATTTTGGTACCAGTGTAATGAAGGAGGCATTTATCCCTTTAAGAAGCTTTCCATTTGTATGAAACTCCTTTATGAACTTTAAAATGTCACCCTTAACAATATTCCAGTGTTTTTGCCAAAAACTATGCGCCCATTGCAACTCTTTAAAGCTTCCTAGACCTCTGTTTCCTCAAAGCTTCTTTCTAAGAATGACTTCCTTTCTAAGTTAAGCCTTCTGATTAAATCCCCTTCCAGAATTGGTCTGTTATGGAAATCTTCTGTGAATCCTTGTGCAAAGTGGTTGGAAATGGCTTCCTTCAAGAGAGAGGGGTTAGAGATTACACTGCCTTTGATGACTAATTGGCCTATAAAATTTCTTCTCAACCTTGTCTTAATTGATGCGTGAAAGAATCTAGTATTCATATCACCTTGTTGGAGCCAAGGTTTCCTTGACTTTTGCCTTTGGAATGCTTCCACTCTTAGGTAATGCTTCCAGGGTTTGTGTTTGATAATCCTTCTTCTTTGTAAAATCACCTCTGAAGTGCCTTGTCTTTCACCAGACATATCTAATTTGCGGAGTTCATATTGAAGTTCTTTAGGCTTGCATTCCCATCTTGTTGCCTTAGTTTTTAGCCACTCTTTTGACTTTAACTTTAAAGCTTGCATTTTTCCCATCAACATAAACCCTACCCAACCTACTGATCTTAAGCTAGACCAAACCTCCTTTATTAGCTGTTTGTAGGACTTCATTGCATACCATGCTTCAAACATTTTGAAGGGTAGTTGTTTGCAGGACTTCATTGCATACCAGGCTTCAAACATTTTGAAGGGTTTAGGATCCCGATCTTGCACTTCATTTGATAGGAATAGGACAGTGGTTACAGAGCAATCTTTACAACCCCCATTTAGAGCAACTGAATTTTTATAGCCATTCATTACATAGGAGAAACCTATCTAGTCTTGACTAAACTTCTTTTTGTTACAGGTTTAACTATGTGAAGCTTCTACCCACCATAGGTGTGCTGTCGCGGGCACCCAAAAATAAAACCGATACCCGAAAAACAAATATGTAGTAGTGCAAGTAAGGATTGTTCCCATGAAGAGTGTTTAGCCTAATTTTATGCTATGTGAACAAGGATTGGGGGGGGGGGGTGTTTGGATTTAATGAAAACTATTTTAATAATCCCAACTACGAAGCAATTCAAATTAAAGTATTGAAATCAATTAGAAGAATAAAACTTGGAATAGGTCAACATTCACCATCGGAATTTATAACTGATCATTGATGCAAGCATATCAATTCACACATTGAATATTCACCGTCGAAATTATTTTCCTATCTCTCCTTAGTCGTAGTTAATTAGCAACAAGCGATATGATAACCCTAACTATTAAACAACCCAGGATAAGCACACAAGGTTTAATATATTAGCATCCTTAAGAATTATAGAGATCGATGAAACTAAATAACACAAGCACACGCGGTTGCATTTAATTTAGTCGAATACCCTTCCTAAGATATAATAATTCCCAACGCAGTAAATCATTAAATCTCAGTTGCTTCACAAAAAAGATGAATCAAACAATTACGGATTTGATATCTAACTTAGCAGTAGAATGCAATGATTAATAAACTAGTAGGCCTCTTAGCGATTAAATAAGGCAATCATGAAAATAGGCATAGAACAACATTCGATACTCAAATCATAAATTGAATAATGAAAACAAATTAGATCTCACAGTTTATTATTAATTCCGAGGTTTCTGTCTCCTTTGACCAAGATTCAAAGTTTAGCCACGCAGGGCCATGAAAAATAGCTCAAAGAATAACCTAGAATAATCTGAAAAACGACCAACCCTAGAAACAAAACAGTCCCAGCTTTTATAGACTTTTGAAAATCTGCAGCTGCGTCAAACCGTTCGAATGCCCTTGATACCGTTCGAACGCATCGGACTACCACTCAAACGGTACGTCGAACACACTTCGAACGATAAAACCTGCTCTCTGAATCTTTCGAACGCTATTTGAACCTGAACTTGTCGTGTATCCATTTGACGTAGCGTTCGAACACATACTCAGCCGTTCGAATGCCTCTTGGGACCGTTCAAACGCTCCTTCAAACGCTGCGTGTATTTTGGCTCGAATTCGTCCTTTTTAAGCTAGGATCCTCTTCCTGGGCATTCCATAGCACCCTAAGTCAAAATATAAGAATAGTAAGTATCTTTAAGTACCAAATAAGTATAAAAGATTAAACATTACGGGATAAAAATATGATATTTGCATTCTTATCAGAAAGTCAAATAGTTCTACCTCCTTAGTGAAGTTTAATGAAGTTTTTCATTCCATTGGAACCCCTATTGCAGGAAGATCATTCCCCTATTTTTAGGATTTCATTGAAAGCCCCTCCTATACACCAAAGGATATCCCATCAAGTCCTCAAGACCAGCAAATTCCTTAAAAGTGCTTCCCTTCCCTTATTAGTGTTAGGAGCATATATGTTAATAATAGCGCATTTGAAAATTCTTTTGCAAAGTGCTAATAAGGAGAATAAAGTGTTTCTCCTTAACACTTAATTCCAAGTTGAAGAAGTCCTCTTTCCAAATTCCAAATAGGCCTTCAGACATCCCTTCTGACTCCACTGCTTCCCATTTGTATACTTCCCTCCTCCAAATTGAACCTACTTTACTGTCATTACATTCCTGCCATTTAATTTCTTGTAGCAAAATCATGTTCACCTTCCTTCCTGCTTTCAGCTTCTTTACCATCCTTACTTTTTGGTTTTTCCCAAGACACCAAACATTCCATGAGAGTATCTTCATTCAGGAAATTTGACAAACACCCAAAGTCGCCAAACTTGGAACTCAACTAGAGTGACCCTTCCTTCCTTCCTTCATTCCCTTGCATTCTATCACAATCATTCCACTCCAAGTGGAACAGTTTATCATTCACTTCCCATTTTTTATCTCCAAATTTAATGCCTAGGGGCTTCCTTATTTGGATAGTTTTGATTGCTTTATTTGAACAGTGGTCATTCAAATTTTTGAGAATGACAGAGTTCCTATTATGAAAATCTCCAATGGACAAGGAGGACATGGAAGGTAATCCTTTCTTCTCCTGTTGGGACTTAAATTTCAAGGGAGCTCTAGGAGCTCTTACAGTTTTAACCCCCAATTCCATCAATGTCTTTTTCTTCTGAAGCTTTTTTTGCTTCTCTTTTCCTCTAGTTTTTGATGGCTTGCTATTGATACCGTTGCTTTTAACTTTGTCTTGTGTAAACTTTGAGATTAGGCTCATGTCTTTTGGGCTTCTACAGTTGGAACATTTCATGTGAAGATGAGTTGGGCTCTACTGAGGTGAGCTTCCACTCCTGTCCAGCTGATTCAAGGAAGGAGATACGTGCTCTCTCTCTTGTTCAAAAAAAGTGGAATTTCCAATGCTATCTAATCCTTTTGAGCCATTAATTTCCTTGGAAGGAGAGAATGAAGCCCCATTGTGTGCTGAGTAACCTCCATCAGCTTCCAGCCACCCACTATGAATTTGTATTCATTCCAACCGATAATTACCTTGTTTGATTCTTGCTGAGTCATCAGCAATAGCTTCATTGGAGTCTGTCATGTGACTAATTGAAGCCATGTCATCTTCATCTCCGGAGTTCTCTAAGTTTGTTGCCATGGCTTCCAGTTCCTTATCCCCAGATTTTTGAATAAGGTTTCCGCTTAAGCTATTTCCTTGGTAGTCTCTATCCGTGATGGCATCCTCCAAACTATTGCCTTGTGCCTAGGAATCATTTTTTGCGTCTATATGACAATTTGAGGTGGAGTTTTCCATTTATTTTGTTACATAGAGACCAACTTCACTTCTCCTAATGGCTGGTCTTCTCTGAAAGCTTTCTTCCATGATTTTTAATTTATACATAACGTTTCAAACTTGGAGGTTATAGAAATCATGGATTCAATCTTCCTCCTCAGATTTAATTAAAATTCTACCATGTTCCAGATCCTCTTTGAAGATGGTTTTGTCTTCCATTGCTATAACCTTACCCAAAAGAACTAATTTTCCTAAACGTTTGCTTATTCTAGGCATACAACGGAACCCCTTTTATTAATACCCAAACTCTTCTGAATGTGTTGAACTCTCTATATGACCAATTATAAATAACTGAGAACCAGTTTTCTAGCCACGATCTTCCACCCTCCAATATGGCATCTTTATCTCCTTCATTTTCGAATTCTAGAAATACCTTGAGGCCTCTAAGAGGTTTAACCCTGATATAGTTTACACCTTCTCTTCCCATTGCTTCATCAACTATGCTTATTGTATTTTGATTCTTAACCATTGTTATTGCACATTTTTAGAGTTGTTGATTGTCAATCACATCAGCTTCCACCATCCTTAGGCCACCATTGCCCCTTCCCTTGCTCACAGTTTGCTGTATCTATTTTCCAGATGTAAGGACTTCCTTGAAGGATCTACCATCAATAAGATTTTTTTTTGTGATCAGTTTTCCTTTTTGACTACTATGTAGTTCTCTGCCAAAGTATCTCCCCTAATTTTCTTTAGATTCCTTCCTACCAAATTCTATCTTTTTCACCAACAACCTGTAGTTTAACAGCCATACTCCATTGAATGTGTTCATGGCACTAGATGCTTCTTGTGGTGTTTTGAATCTCACAAAACCAAACACTCCTTTTTTTTTTTCCTACCCTTTTCTTATAAGAGACATAGGTATCCACAACTTCCCGACACTTCCAGAAGATTTTCTTGCACCATTGGTTATTCATAGTACTTTTTCACACTTGAGAAAACACACAAGTGGAAAAAACACGGTACCCTCTCGTTAGAACTCATCCTCCTAGAAAGACGAGTGTGACTAGGTTTGAACTTGAAATTGACTTGATTAAGGGCTTTTGGAAAAATTTTGGGAGTCACCACCTAACTTGATTAAAGTGAGTTAGGTCAGCTAAAACTAAGTGCAATTCAAATATTAAATTTAGGGTTTTTGAAAAAAAGTTTTGAAAGCTTCCTCGAGAGAGGGTTTTTAAGAAAACAGGTTATTTGGAAACCTTTGAAAAGATTTGAACCCTTTTTGAAAACAACTCCGTTTTAGTCTTTGAAAATAGTTATTATAGGTTTGGAGGTTGGTTATATATAGGGAAGATATTCTAAGATCATCACCCTATTCTGCCCTTGCGGTACCTACATGTCTATTCACCCTAAGTTCATTCAATTATAATCTTCGATTATCCATTGTCCAACTATATCCACTTTGAAAAGAATTTTAAAAATAGGTTTAACATGATGCATGACATGCAAGTGCAAGAAAAAGATTTAATTTAGAAAATAGATTTAAAAAGAGAATTTGAAACTTGAAAAAGATTATGGAATTGGAAATGTAAAAAAGGTTGTGAAATTGGAAACTTGAAAAGGGCTGTGACTATTGGAGACTTGAAAAAGGTTGTGAAAATTCAAAATGTGAACAAGTTTGTGACCGCACCCTTGAAGGTTGCCTATGTATCCCTTTGTTGGAAATCAGGTCAGTCATTGTTTGTACAAGAGTCCGATTAAAAATATATACTTTGAGGTTTTTGAAAATTTTAACTTGAAAAGGGTTTGATTTGAACTTTGAATAGAAGATTTGAAATTAAACTTTGATTTGAAATTGAACTTGAGGATTTGAAATTAATTTGATTTGAAAAAATTGAACTTTGAGGGAGGACTTGAACTTGATTTGGAAAGATTGAGTTGAACTTTGAAAACATCTTGACTTGAATTGAATTTTGAAAACTATCTTGGTTTAGAAAAGAGTTTTTAGAAAAGAGGTTTTGAAAAGAGCTTAAACTTCCTAACTTAGGATTAGGGTTGAACTAGGGTTTGGGTAACCTAGGGTTGAAGCATGTAGTTGAAATAAGAAGGTTTGATTTGATCTCAAAAAATTGGATTTAAGAAAGTTTGATTTTAGAAAAGTTTTGGATTAGGAAAGGATTTGATTTGATTTAGAAAAATACTTGACTTGAAATGATTAGAAAAGATTTGACTTGAATATTTAATTTGAAAGAATTTAGAAAGTTAAGGTTTAGGAAAGACTAGGTTTTGGAATGCTTTGAACTAGGAAAGTTTTATTTTAGGAAAATTTCTATTTTAGAGAAGTTGTGATTTTAGGAAAGTTTTGAATTTGAAAAGTTTTGAATTTTAGAAAGATTTGAAATTTAGATTTTAGAAAGATTTGAAAGCTTAGATTTAGCAAGGATTTGAAATTTGAAAATATTTGATGAGTTAAAATTTAGAAAGTTGAGTTTAGAAAGACTTGGAAGTTTAAAACTAGGAAAAGTTTGAATTAGGAAAGATTTGAAAGTTTAAAATTAGGAAAGGTTTGATAAGTTAAAATTTCGCAAGTTGAGATTTAGAAAGGATTGAAATTAGCAAAGACTTGATCTCTATTTCCTAAAATAAAATATTGGATTTTATTTCCAAAAATAGATGATTTGATTTTGTTTCTAAAGTTAGAAGATTGGATTGGTTTCCTAAATTGGAGGATTGGATTTGACATGGAATTGGAAAAGTTGAATTTAGGAAATCTTGGATTTGGGAATCTATGATTTGGTGTAGGAAATAGTTTTTGAAAATCTAAGATTTGATGTAGAAATAATTTTAGAAACCTATGGTTTGAGGCAAAATAGGAAGTCATGATTTTAAGAAAGGAAATTAGAGTTTCCTACCCATGGATTCTAGGGCTTAATTTGGACTCCAAGACGAAGAGTTTTTAGAAAAGAGATCTTTGAGAAAGACTTTTTAGAAAGTAGATTGCTGAAAAGAGTTTTTAGGAAGTAGATTTGCAAAACAACTTGGAAAGAGATTTGAACATGGACTTTTACAAATATCTCACTTTCCTAAAATGATTCTAACTATGAAAAGATTAGAACCATTCTAGGGTTGCGATATTGAAAACAATAAAGATTTGAAATATGGACCATAGTGATCACATTAAATATCACACCTTTCTAAAACAATCTTAACCATGGAGTGGCCAGAATTATCTTAAGATTGTGGTTTTGATAAAAACAATTTAGAGTTTACACCTAAAATTTGGACCTTGATAGTCACATTGAATATAATACTTTCCTAAAACAACCCTAACCATTGAATGGCTAGAATCACTTTAGAATTGTGATTTTGATAAAAATATTTTGAAAATGAAGATTTTGAATGCAAGTTTTTGAACGACAGTTTTGATGCAAGTTTGAAAACAACTTTGAAAGAAATTTTTAATGGATGTATGAATATGATATGCACAATGCAAAAGGGGTCATGAACATACAAGGCTAGGCTTCACCACATAATCAAAGGGGCCGAACCCGCACCGTCAAAGGTTGAAGTAGAAGAATGCTCTCAACATGGTGACCTTCAACAGTCCTTCCTAGGTATGAATCGGGAAGTCCCTTGTCCAAACATGCAAGAAGATGAGGTAGAAGTTGGGGATTAAAATAGAAGAAAACCCAAGTGGATTCAGATGGAGAAGAGAGAGGGGTGATTATATAAAAGTAAATCGAAAGCCTACCTTGTCTTCTTCTTGCTTTGCTTGTTTTGTTTACTTTGCTTTACTTGACTTGAACCTTAGGAGCTTTGAAGTTGCAAAACTTTGAATCTTTAATGGATGCTTTGAAGGATTGTGTTTAGTGTATAAGGTGTATAGAGACTAGGGTTTGAGTGTATGGAGACTACGACTTGAAGAGGCTTGAGAGGGCTAGGGTTTGGAGAGACTTCGAGCTTTAAACTTAAATAGACAGTTTTTGGATTGTATTTGCGGACCCTTTTTTTTCATAGGGAGAGGATTTGTATTTATAGACAATCGAAATAGCCTTGGCGTCTGTTACAGTGGTGCCAGGACAAAATTTTCACTAGTGCTATTAGGAGTGGTGCCAGGCCATTTAAGGCGGTAAGAACATATTTTTCGACCCTTGATATGCAAGGTAAAAGATTTGGGTGCCCGTCCTAGTGACTATCATGCAATTTTTGGCTTGGCTCCACTAAGAATGACTTCAAAAAGTCTGAAAATGATTTGGAAGGTTCCGAGTAACCAGACTTAGTCGTGAATGGACTTGAACCCTCGGGAGAGTGTCCTAGAGATAACTGGCTTGAGAAATAATGCCAGAATAGTTGAAAAGGTTGACCGGCCTACCAGGGGCAAAACAATCAATTGAACTGAAAAAACTCTGGAATGGACTTGGAAGTGACTCATGAGAAGGCTTGAGAGTTGGAAACACTATTGAGAGAGTTCTGAGAGGTTTCCAATTTGATACCTAGAGCCGGTGTGGTTGGAAAAGGCGATCTGCCTATTAGGGGCAGAACGGTCATTTTGCATTAAATCCACCGGAATTGACTCGGAATGATCTAGAAAGGTATTGGAAGGTCGAGAATACTATTAGAAACATCTTCAAAAGATAACCGGTTTGATACCCAGAGGCGGCATGGTTCCTGGAGGCGACCGGATGTTTAGGGGCAAAATGGTCATTTTGACTGAATAGCCTCGAAATTCACCTAGAATCGACTAGAAGGCACTTGAACATACTGAATTGTCTTTGGGACAACCTGGGAAAGGTGGAGTTACCGCTTTAAGGACTTAGGTATTTTCTCGAGAAGCGTACCGAAATGGCCCAATGGGCAGCTTGGTTATTTTTCACCGGAGTAGGCTAGTAGGCACTGGTGTTGACCCAGGTTTTGAGTGTTTCCACTACTCTGACGGTGTGTGACGAGTTGGTTTCCAAAGGTATCCCATGTTTTGGTAAACGTGCCATAGCTAAGAGGCGTGTTCAGTGTCATGACATAGACGTTTTGTTCATTATTCCCAATGTCGACCAGTTTACGAGTGTTTTTGCCACTCTGACGGTGTGTATTCATTCTGGTGACTACTTGATCTGGGGAAGCTGCTAGATGGACTTATCGTATGAAGGATCAACTTTATCAAAAGACGTGCCGAATAACAAACAGTCTCTATTGGTGGGCTAATAGGCGCCAAAAGTGAATTGTTCTACCATCTTGGGGACAGGTTTAAAGGGACTTACCGTTTTGAGGATTTTTCTCTGTAAATGTGTTGGATTAGATGGACTTGCCATCTGAGGGATTAGTTTTCTCGAAGGACATGCCTGTTTTAGTTTGATTAGTCTGGACTGGAGTTAAAATTGGAATTGAGGTTGAAATAGGAATTTACCGTCTTTAGGAAGACGTGCCAACTAGAATTGAATCGAGCAATGCCCCAAAGACATTTTGGTTATTCTGCCTTTATTGGGCTCAATGGGCTCGTAAAGCGATTGATTGACTAGATTGAGTCTAGAAAGTTGGTTTAGGCTTGAATGTGCCTGTGCCGATTTGAATGTGGGTCTGGTCAAATCGGAGATTGCCGAGCGGGTGTAAGCACCCCATTTTTGCCCACTCGGCAATCTTCGGTCCAACCGGATCCAATTTTCAAACATCTCAATACATATGAGCCCAAGATGGGTCTTTCAAACTCCAATCCAGTCAACTAAATGCTTTCTGGACCCTTAAGGCCCAATAGAAGCTATAAAGACTATCATGCCCTTAGGCATTCTAGGCAGCTTTTGAGACCGGGAAGTCTTGGGAACTAATGCCGTCTAGGTAGCTTCCTGAGATCGGGTGATCTTGGGAAGCAACACCTTATCAAATTTTAGACGATTCACTTCTGGGGCCTGCTAGCCCGCCAATGTAGAATATCCATCATTTGGTAGTTCTCCGAGACCACGCGTTCTCGGGGACCAACACCACCCTCATAGGTAGCTTTCTAAGATCAAGCGTTCTCAAAAACCAACACCACCCTACAAGTAGATCTCTGAGACCCAGTGATCTTAGGGACCAACACCGCACATGTAGCTTTTCTAGACCGGGCGGTCTAGGAAACCAACAGCTAGGTCAACACCAGCACCTGCTAGCCCAACTAGGTGAAAAATGACCAAACCTGCCCCTTGGGCCTCTAGGCACGTCTTGAGAAAGTTAAAAATTCCTCAAGATGATAAGCCCACCTTTCCAAAGTGATCCTAAATAGTTAGACGTACTCAACATGCCATTTCGTCCAATTTCAGTCCCAGTCCGATCAACTTCGGTCAAAATGACCATTTTATCCCTAAATGCCCCAGCATAATACAAATCCCACCAAAAAATAGAAAAATATCCTAGGATCATCCCTGAATAACTCGGCACGCTTAAACACAACACTCTGACCCGTTCCTGGCCTTTTCAATCGAGCTCGATCAAAATGACCATTTTGCCCTTGGCTAACCCAAACGGGCCTCGAAATAGCACCGGTCTTAGAATAATGAACATAAGGTTTTGTCATACACCCCTATTTAACCTAAGGTAGACCTTAGGACACTAAATACTCCCGACTCAACGAAAGCCCCCTTGGAGCGTCTTGCAAACGTTATGCCAAGATTGCCTTTTCTCCCGATTCCCTAGTTATAACGCACCGTTAAATGACTTGAGAAATGTGTAAACTAGGGAATTCCTGAAAGCTCGTTCATAGGTCTTTCCATCGATACGGCTCGATTGGGTAGATCACTTCCTAAAGCCCCTCATCGTGTGGCTCGAAAACTACTACTTTCAGTAACTCCTGGAGCATTTCATAGACGCTTTGCCAAGATTGACTTTTTCTCCAATTCTCTGGCTATAACGCACCATCAAATGACTTAAGAAATGCATAAATTAGGAAATTCCCGAAAGTATTTCTAGAGCACTTTTCGTCAATACGGTCAGATCGAAGAGATCGCTTCTCAAACGCCTCGATCATGTGGCACACAAATAGCTACTTTTGAACCCCCACAGAGCATATCACAAACGCTCTACAAAAATGCAATTTCATGCACACTTCCCGAGATGATATCTCACACTTCTGAACATCGTTCAAGCTTTTCGAAAACTCAGAAGTTCACGAGAAACCCTAGGAGAACACCGTGGATGCAACTGATTTTCCCGAATCCTTCCCGGTTGGCATAATTATCAAGGAGAAGTTTAAACGAACACTTCCAGTGGCGGAGCATATGTTACATGCGCCTAGATTTTGATCAGATCAATCAAACTTCGCTTAGCCCTTAAGATTTAGCCAGTACAATGGGGGCCATATGGCATTTTGCCAATGGAACAGTACCGGCACATGTAGCACATGCACTAGTGCAAATTTTGCCTAGGCGCATGTACTACATGTGCTAGGTCTCTCTAAAGGTGCCTATAAATACAGGCCTCCCCCTTTGCATATTCAAGAATAAAAAATTGTAATGAAAGTCTGCACAGACAGCTCCTGAAATCTAAAACCCTCCATATATTTCTCCCTCCAAACACTTAGGTTGTATCCCACCTTACTCAAACCCATACACCTCACCTACAAGGCCCTCCATGCCATAGAAGACCTTATTCTAGCCCTTCCAAGTCCATCCAAGACCAAGTCCAAGCATCTAATGAAGTTTGAGAGTGTTTGAAGGCAAAATGTGGTATTTTCTTTTATATTCTTGTCTTCCCCCACTCCCCTCTACTCCCTCCTAGCCTACTTAGGCTATTTTCTATTTTAATCCCCATCTTCTACCTCCCATTCTTGCATGCTTGAGACAAGAGAGCTCCTAGCTCATGCCTAGAGGAAAGCTAGTGAGAGCCACCGTATAAGGGGATCTCTCACAAGCCTACTTTAAGATGGTATGGCCTTGGAGCACCTTGATTATGTGGTGTATCTTGTAACCTTGTATGAATTCATGACCCACTTTGCATATGACTATCTTGTTCATGTTTTGTGTGCTTGGCTTTATTTTCATGTTTACGACCATGTTTTCCAAAACTTGCACTATTTCCATTCCCATGCTATTTTCAAGCTCCTTATTTCAATGTTCTTTTTCAAAGTGGTTCTAAGAGGTCGCCCCTTGAAGTTTAGGATAAGACCCTAAGTAATCACACCTTAGAAAAGCCCTTCATTAATCCCAAACTCATATTCTTGCATCCTTGCATTTCTATTTGCATAAAAATGATCTTCAAGCTTATCAATTTCCAAAGGTTTCTATTCTCATAAGTTTAGTAGTTGGAATGGTCCTATGGAACCCTCTCTTGAGTGGTCTTCCTTATCATTGGCCATAGGAATCCTAACTTATTAGAATGGTTTCCTCTTTTAAAAATGGTTTTCAAAACCTTTTTCTTAAACATGGTTTTCAAAATTTCATTCTCTCCATCTTTGTATTAAAAATGCTTTTCCAAAAGTTGTCATTATTATGTTGATTTCAAAGTTCCTACTTTTTCCAAGATAAAAAGTTATAATGGTGTCGCGCCTAGATTTTTCGCACTCGAGAAATACTCACACAAGCAGAAAAAATGCTGTACTCTCTCGTTAGAACTCACCCTCCTAGAAGAATGAGTGCGACTAGGTTTGAATTGAAAATTGAATTAAATAAAGGGCTTTTGAAAAAATTTTGGAGTCGCCACCTAACTTGATTAAGGTGAGTTAGGTCACCTAAAAACTAAGAATAATCCGAAAACTACACTTAGGGTTTTTGAAAAACGATTTTGAAAATATCTCCTCGAGAGAGGGTTTTTAAGAAAAACGGGTTGTTTAGCAACCTTTGGAAAATATTTAGCCCTTTTTAGAAAAATAACTCTGTTTTGGTCTTTGAAATCAGTGATCTAGGTTCGGAGGTTGGTTACGTGTAGGGAAGACGCACTAAGCCATCACCCTACCCCGCCCTTTCGGTACCTACATGTCAATCTACCCTAGATTCACCTACGAGAGTCTCCAATTAACATATGTTCAATCCTATCCACTTTTGAAAAACAATGTTTAGAAAAACATGATGCATGATATGCAAGTGCAAAATAAGAGAGAATTGGAGAATAGATTTGGAAATAAATTCGGAAAGAAATTGATTTGGATTGAAAGAGATTTGAAACTGGATAGATTTGAAATTGAAAAGTTTTGAAAATTGAAAGTAGAGATTTGAAAATAGATTTGAAGAGGTGGAATTGAAATTGGAAAGTTTGAAAATAGAAATTTGAAAATAGAAATTTTGAAATTGGAATTTTGAAAATAGATTGGAATTTGAGATTGGAAAAATGTGGAGACCGCACCCATGAGGGTTGAATTGAAAGTTTGAAAAGTGTTGTGACCGCACCTACGAAGGTTGCCTACGTATCACTTTGGGGGAATCAGGTCAGTCGTAGTTCGGACCGGAATCCGATAGAAAATAGAAGGTTTTGATTTGAAAAAGAGTTTGATTGGGAGTTGGATTTGATTTGAAATTAGAAGAGGAGATTGGAAATTGAAATTGAGAAGATTGCTTTGGAAAGATGAAGGTTTAAGAAACCTAGACTTAGGAAAGATGAGGTTTAGGAAAGACTTGAGAGTTAGAAAGATTTGACTCGAACGTTGGACTTGGAAGATTTGGAAAGATTAGATTTTAGGAAATGTTCAAATTAGGAAAGTTTCGATATAGGAAAGTTTCATTTTTGGAAAGTTTCGAATTAGGAAAGTTTTATTTTTGGAAAGTTTCGAATTAGGAAGATTTCAACTTAGGAAAGTTTTGAATTAGGAAAGTTTCAACTTAGGAAAGTGTTGTTTTAGGAAAGGTTTTGAAATTAGGAAGTTGTGAAAGGTGGAAAGTTTAGAATTTGGAAAGTTTTGAAATAGGAAAGTTTTGAAAATAGGAAAGTTTCGTTTTAGGAAATGTTTGAAAAAGGAAAGTTTCAACTTAAGAAGGTCTTGAATTAAGAAAGCTTTGAGTTTAGAAAAGTTTGAGATTTAGAAAGATGTTAAAGTTTTGGAAAGTTTAGAATTTAGAAAGTTTGGAAGTTTAGAAAGATTTGAGATTAGGAAAGATTTGAAAACTTAGGTTTAAAAAGTTAAGATTTAAAAAGAAGGTAGAATTAGGAAAGGGTTGAATTTTAGAATTTTAGGAAAGATTTTTATGTTCAAGTTTTGGAAACTTAAGGTTTAGGAAAGGAGAAGTTTAGGAAGGAGTTGAATTAGGAAAAAGTTGGATTAGGAAGGGATTGGATTTTGTTTTTAAAAGAGAAAGGTTGGATTTTGTTTCCAAAAACAGAGGACGGGATCTAGTTTCCTAAACGGGGAGATTTGATTTGGTTTCCTAAAAGGGAAGATAGGATTTGACGAAGATTTGGAAAGGGAGATTCTAGAAACCCTAGATTTGGAAAATTATAGTTTCGACGTAGAAAATAGGTTTTGAAAATATGAATAGTTTTGATGTAGAAAACAAAAGGTTTTGGAAACCTAGATTTGGGGCAAAGTTTGAAAACTATGTTTTTGGAAAGAAAATTAGGGTTTCCTAATTGTGGGTTCTAGGGCTTGACTTGGGCTCTAAGGAAAGATGATTTTTGGAAAGTGCGTTTTTGGAAACGAAGGTTTTCTAGAAGGGAATCCTAGGGAGGAGTTTTTGGAAAGTGAATTTGAAGATAGAGTTTTTGGAAAAAGATTTTAAAGAGAAAGAGTTTTAGAAAGTGTGTTTTTGGAAACGAATACTTTAGAAGGAAAATCCTAGAGGGGAGTTTCTAGAAGGAAAATTTTGAAAAGAGAGTTTTTTAGAAAGATTTTTGGAGAGAGTTTTTAGGAAAGTGAATTTAGGGAGTGTTTTTAGAAAGTGGATTTTGGGGAGAGGATTTTGGAAAGGAGTTGAAAAAGGGAGTTTTGAAAAATAGATTTTGGGAGGGAGTTTTTGAAAACAATTTTGGAAAGAAGAATTTTAGGAAAGTATGTTGAAAAAAGAGATTTTTAGGAAGAGAGACTTTTTGAAAAGAGAGTTTTTAGAAGGTGTAAAAACATCTCACTTTCCTAAAGCAATTCTAATCATAAGAGGGCTAGAACCACTTTAGGAAAGCGGTTTTGAAAACAACAAGATTTGAAAATATGGACCGTATTGGTCACTTTGAATGTAACACTTTCCTAAAGCAACCCTAGCCATGGAAAGACTAGAATCACCCTAGGATTGTGATTTTAAAAACACGTTTTAAAAAAGAGATTTTGACGCAATTTTGAAAACAATTTTGAAAACAAGTTTGAAAATGAGTTTGGAAATTTTTTTTTAAAAGATGCAAGATCATGATATGCACAATGCAATTTTGGGGTCGTGAACATACAAAGCTAAGGCTTCATCACATAATCAAGGGGGCCGGACCCACGTGGTCTCTGGTTAGACTAGAAGAAAGCCCCCAACACGGTGACTCTCCAATAGCCCAATCCTATACATGGACCGGGAATCCCCTTGTTTCAAGCATGCAAAGAAAGGGGGGGAAAGAATTGGGGGATTAAAATAGAGAAAACTCAAGTGGGTTAGGAGAGAGAAGGGAGAGGGGGGAAGTGTAGAAATTTAAATGGAGAACCTACCTTGTATCTTGTTTATTTTGCGCCCCTTGCTTGTCTTCAATCTTCAAGAGCCACCTTCAATCTTTAAACTTCAGATTACAACTCTTCAAGTCTTTAAAGGAGGGTTAAAGGTTACTGTATGAGTGTATGGGGATGTGTATGAGTGTATAGGAGACTAGGGTTTAGTGTATGGTGGCTAGGGTTTGGAATACCTAGGGAAGCTAGGGTTTAGGAGGTGCTCGAGCTCTATATATCGAATTATAGGATTTTTAGATTGAGTTTACTGACCCTTTTCACGTTGGAGGAGGCTTTGTATTTATAGAGGTTGGACAACACTGGCGCCTGTTGCAGTGGCGCCAGGCCAGATTTTATACTGGCGCCACTATTAGTGGCGCCAGTCATTTAGTAAACATTTAAGGTCAGCAAAAACGTATCTTTGACTAGATTTGGGCACCTGTACTAGTGACTACCATGCAATTTTTAGCCTGCCTTCACTAGAAGTGACTCCGAAAAGTCCGGGAATGATTTGAAGAAGCTGGGAATGACCCGAAAGGCTGGAAAAGAGCAAGAACACTTAAAATAATGTTCCGGAGATATTTGTCTTGACAAATGAGGATAAGATGGATCGGAAAGGTTGACCGGGCCTGTAGGGGCAAAACAGTCAATCGGACCGGGAAACTGCCGGGACAGACTCGGACTGTCCCGGAAGAAGACTTGGTATTTGGAAACATTATTTAGAATGTTCCCAAAGGTTGCCGGTTTGATTCCCAGAGCCGGTGTGGTCAGAAAAGGAGACTGGGCCACCAGGGCAAAACGGTCATTTCGCACCGGGTTTGCCGGAACTAACTCGGAATGATCCGGAAAGGTAAAGGGGAGTTGAGAACACTATAAAAAGTAGTCTCAGGAGGTTACCGGTTTGATACCCAGAGCCGATGTGGTTCCCAGGGCATTCGGATGGCTAGGGGCAAAATGGTCATCTTGACCGGAAAGTCTCGGAGAAGGTCCAAAGGGGAGTTTGGTCATTTTTCACCGAATTGGGCTAACAGACACTAGTGTTGACCTGGGTTTTGAGTGTTTCCGTCACTCTGACGGCGGTCGTCATGACACAGGGGTTTGTTGGTAATTCCCTATATCGACCTATTTGTGAGTATTTCCGCTACTCTAACGGTTGTGATATTTACGAGTATTTTCGCTACTCGGACCGTCTCAAGGAATAAACTGTCTCTCGAGAGGGATTGGAAAGGGGTCTTACCGCATTCGAAAAGACGTGCCTGGATTGGAACCGTCTCGAGGAATAAACTGTCCCGAGAGAGGGATTGAAAAGGGGACTTACTGTCTTCGAAAAGACGTGCCTGGATTGGAACCATCTCGAGGAATAAACTGTCCCGAGAGAGAGATTGGAAAGGGGACTTACCATCTTTGAAAAGACCTACCTAGTTGGAACCGTCTTGAGGAATAAACTGTCCCGAGAGAGGGATTGGAAAGGGGACTTACCGTCTTCGAAAAGACGTGCCTAGTTGTAACCGTCTCGAGGAATAAACTATCCTGAGAGAGGGATTGGAAAGGGGACTTACCGTCTTCGAAAAGGCGTGCCTAGTTGGAACCATCTCGAGGAATAAACTATCTCGGGAGAGGGGTTGGAAAGGGGACTTATCGTCTTCGAAAAGACGTGCCTGATGTGGAACCGTCTCGAGGAATAAACTGTCTCGAGAGAGGGATTGGAAAGGGGTGTTACCGTCTTCGAAAAGACGTTCCTGAATTGGAACCGTCTCGAGGAATAAACTGTCCAGAGAGAGGGATTGGAAAGGGGACTTACCGTCTCCGAAAAGGCATGCCTGGATTGGAGCCATCTCGAGGAATAAACTGTCTTGAGAGAGGGATTGGAAAGGAGACTTACCGTCTTCGAAAAGACGTGCCTAGTTAGAACTGTCTCGAGGAATAAACTGTCTCGAGAGAGGGGTTGGAAAGGGGACTTATTGTCTTCGAAAAGACGTGCCTGGATTGGAATAGATTTACCGTCTCGAGGAATCAACTATCTCGAGAGAGGGGTTGGAATCAGAAAGGAAAGGACAATACCCCTAAGGGCATTTTGATCATTTTGCCTCTATTTGGGCCTGGCGGGCCTGCGAAGCGATGGACAGACGAGATTTTGACTTAGAAAGTTGGTTTCAATAGGAATATGCCCACAATGACTTGAAAACAAGTCTGGACGGAATGTAGACTACCGAGAGGTCAAAAATGGGGTGCTTACAAATGGTCCTAAGGAAACCTTGTTCGGAATGGTTTTCAAATATAAATCATATAAACCATATACTTGACTAGGGTGAATTTTTATGGAAATGATCTTCAAAAGGGTTGTCTACAAAAGTCCTTTGCATGACATGAATGTTTTCCAAAACCCCTTTTAAAAATACATAACACCCTAGTTCAAAACCACCTTCTAACCTTAGGTTAACTTGACCGTAGTTGTCCAACCTATGTTAACCAAATCCTAGGTTAACCTAATCTTAGTTAGTTAACCTTAGGTTAACCAAACCCTAGGTTAACCTAACCATAGTTAGTTAACCTAGGTTATCTCAACCCTAGGTTAACCTAACCATAGTTAGTTAACCCTAGATCACCTTAACCCTAGGTTAACCTAACCTAAGTTAGTTAATCCTCGGTCAATGCAACCCTAGTCCAACCTAACTCTAGTTATCCAACCTTAGGTTAACCTAACTCAAGTTAGTTAACCTTAGGTCAGCCCAACCAAGGTTAGTATGCTTCAAGGTTCCAACTCAAGGAACCCTTTTCAAATTATCTTTCATTTCAAAACCATCATCATAACATACCTTCCAAAAACCTCCCACTCTCTTGAGATTTGAAAAATCAACTCTAAACTCTTTTCCAATGCTTCCATACTCTTTCTTCAAAAATGTCTTCAAGAAGTTCTCTTAAACTTGTCTCAACTAAGATGGTTAGACACTCAACATTTTCCAAAAATTATTTTCAAAAGTGTTTCTAAAAACTCATAACCCTAAGGTGTCTCTATCTCTTTTATGGTTAGGAATTCTAAGGGAAAGTGACACATTAAGGACAATCTTCAAGGTTGTCCATATTAGAATCTTAGTTAGTTAACCTTAGGTTAACCAAACCCTAGGTTAACCTAACCATAGTTAGTTAACCTAGGTTATCTCAACCCTAGGTTAACCTAACCATAGTTAGTTAACCCTAGATCACCTTAACCCTAGGTTAACCTAACCTAAGTTAGTTAATCCTCGGTCAATGCAACCCTAGTCCAACCTAACTCTAGTTATCCAACCTTAGGTTAACCTAACTCAAGTTAGTTAACCTTAGGTCAGCCCAACCAAGGTTAGTATGCTTCAAGGTTCCAACTCAAGGAACCCTTTTCAAATTATCTTTCATTTCAAAACCATCATCATAACATACCTTCCAAAAACCTCCCACTCTCTTGAGATTTGAAAAATCAACTCTAAACTCTTTTCCAATGCTTCCATACTCTTTCTTCAAAAATGTCTTCAAGAAGTTCTCTTAAACTTGTCTCAACTAAGATGGTTAGACACTCAACATTTTCCAAAAATTATTTTCAAAAGTGTTTCTAAAAACTCATAACCCTAAGGTGTCTCTATCTCTTTTATGGTTAGGAATTCTAAGGGAAAGTGACACATTAAGGACAATCTTCAAGGTTGTCCATATTAGGGTTCTAAATCACTGAATTTTTTCAAAAGCTCTTTTTAAAAATGATTTTCAAACCTCAAAATCTTGAAACAACCTCTCACCCTTCCATGGTTAGGATTGTTTAAGTGAAAGTGAAACATTCAGGTAGGGTTCTATGACCTTATGGTTTAAAAGCCAAAAAGGAAGTTTTTAGCCCCCTTTTTTCAAACATATTTTTAAAACTCATAATCCAAAAGGAGTTTACTCCTTCAATGACTAGCCTCTCAAAGGTGATGAAATATTCAACATGTCTTTCATAAGGTATATGAAAACTATTTTAAAAAATCATTTCAAGACAAGTTCATTAGAGCTCTTGTGAGTCCAAATCTA
This sequence comes from Euryodendron excelsum, assembly GCA_033060915.1. Taxonomy (NCBI): domain Eukaryota; kingdom Viridiplantae; phylum Streptophyta; class Magnoliopsida; order Ericales; family Pentaphylacaceae; genus Euryodendron; species Euryodendron excelsum. The sequence continues at coordinate 26,565,815 of CM065390.1, forward strand.
ATTCTCAAGTCCATAATCAAGTTTTCAAAACTTTCAAAACTCTCTTGAGTTATGTTCAAAAACATTTCAAAACCCTTCAATATCCCGTTTCAAGAGTACTCTAAAAAACCTTCAAGTTCCATTCCAAAAACACTCCAACATTCAATTTCAAATCAAAATTCTTAAGTTCTCGTTTCTCAAAGACCACAAAGTGTCTTCAAACCTTTCCAAAGATTTCAAAGTGTCTTTAAAACTTTCCAAAGGCCTGAATGTGCCTCTTTTCTATTAGGCTGTTGCCCGAACTAAGAATGACCTGATTCTCGCCAAATGAGATACGTAGGTAACCTAAAATGGTGCGGTTATAACTCTTATTTCAACTCAAGTCATTTTTCAAAGCTCTCTATCAATTCAAGATCCTTGTTTCAAAATCCTTCAAGGCTTCCATGTTTTCAAACATTTTTTCTCCAGACTTGCATCATGCATCATTCATCCAAAAGGTGATGACTAAACCCCGTTTTCAAAATTCTAAAGTGGATATTGAGTGGATAATGGTAATCATTTATTCTAGTGAGTGAATAAAATGGTGATTAGACATGTAGGTACCAAGAGGGCAGGGTAGGGTTATGATCTTATGATATCTTCCCTACAAGTAACCAACCCCCAGATTATAGATTTTTGTTTTCGAATGACCAAAGTGGGGTTGTTTCCAAAAAGGGCTTAAAACTTTCCAAAGGTGGCCAAACAACCTATTTTTCTAAAAAACCATCTCTTGAAGAGTTTTCCAATACCTTATTCAAAAATCCTAGGTTTAATTTTCGGATTATACTTAGTTTTAAGTGACCTAACTGTAAGTACCCCATTTTTGATCACTCAGCAGTCTACACTCCGTCTAGACTTGTTTTCAAGTCATTGTGGGCATATTCCTATTGAAACCAATTCTTTAGGTCCAAATTCCGTCTTTCCATTGCTTCGTGGGCCTGTCAGGCCCAAGTAGAGGCAAAATGACCAAAACGCCCTTAGGGGCATTGTCCTTTCCATTCCCTTTCCAATCCCACTCTCGAGACAGTTTATTCCTCGAGACGGTTCCACTCCAGGCACGTCTCTTTGGAGACGGTAAGACCCCTTTCCAATCCCTCTCTTGAGACAGTTTATTCCTCGAGACGGTTCCACTCCAGGCACGTCTCCTCGGAGACGGTAAGACCCCTTTCCAATCCCTCTCTCAAGACAGTTTATTCCTCGAGACGGTCCGAGTAGCGGAACTACTCACAAAACCGTTAGAGTAGCAGAAATACTCACACAACCGTTAGAGTAGCGGAAACACTCACAAAACTGTTAGAGTAGCGAAAATACTCACAAATAGGTCGATATAGGGAATTGCCAACAAACCCCTGTGTCACGACGACCGCCGTTAGAGTGGCGGAAACACTCAAAACCCAGGTCAACACCAGTGTTTGTTAACCCACTTTGGTGAAAAATGACCAAACTGTCCCTTGAACCTTTTCCGAGACTTTCCGGTCAAGATGACCATTTTGCCCCTAAGCATCCGAATGCCCTGGGAACCACACCGGCTCTGGGTATCAAACCGGTAATGTCCCGAGAATACTTTTTATAGTATTCTCAACCTTCATTTACCTTTCTAGATCATTCCGAGTCAGTTCCGGCGAACCCAGTACAAAATGACCGTTTTGCCCCTGGTGGGCCGATCTCCTTTTTCGACCACACCGGCTCTGGGTATCAAACCGGTAACCTCCTGAGACTACTTTTTATAGTGTTCTCAACCTCCTTTTACCTTTCCGGATCACTCCGAGTCAGTTCCGGCCAACCCGGTGCGAAATGACCGTTTTGCCTCTTGTGGCTCGGTCACCTTTTCCGACCACGCCGGCTCTAGGAATCAAACCGGCAACCTTTGGGAACATTCTAAATAATGTTCCAGATCCCAAGTCTTCTTTCGGGACAGTCCAAGTTCGCCCCGACAACTTCCTAGTCCGGTTGACCGTTTTGCCCCTAAAGGCCCGGTCGACCATTCTGACACATCTTATCCTCACTTTTCAAGTCAAATACCTCCTGGACACTATTTCAAGTGTTCCTGCTCCTTTCCGGCCTTCCGGGTCATTCCCGGCTCCTTCAAATCATTCTCGGACTTTCCAGAGTCACTCCTAATGAAGCCAGGCTAAAAATTACATGGTAGTCACTAGTACAGGCGCCCAAATCTAGTCAAAGATACGTTGCTTGCCGACTTATAAAGTTTCCTAACTGGGTGGCACCACTAGTAGTGGCGCCAAGCCAAGAATTGGCCTGGCGCCACTCCTAGTGGTGTCAAGAGAAATTTTGCCCTGGCACCACTGCAACAGGCGCCAAGTTTGTCCAACCTCTATAAATACAGAGCCTCATTCAATGTGAAAGGGGTCTGCAAATTTAACCTAAAAATCATATATTTCGATATACAGAGCTCGAGCACCTCCAAAACCCTAGTTTCCTTTGGTTTTCCAAACCTTAGCCACCCTACACAAACCTTAGCCTCGTATACACTTATACACTCCCCCATACAGTCATACACTAGCCTTCAATTATCCTTCGAAGACTTGAAGAGCTGCCATCTAAAGCTTGAAGACAACCCTTGAAGGTTGAAGAAGAAGATCAAGACAAAGACCGAAGATCGAAGACAGCACGGCACGCAAAATAAACAAGACATACGGTAGGCTCCCTATTTAAATTTTTGCACTTCCCCACTCTCTCTTCTCTCTCCTAACCCACTTGGGTTTTCTCTATTTTAATCCCCCATCTCTTTCCCCCCCTTTCTTTGCATGCTTGAAACAAGAGGATTCCCGATCCATGTGTAGGATTGGGCTATTGGAGAGTCACCGTGTCGGGGGCTTTCTTCTAGTCTAACCAGAGACCATGTGGGTCTGGCCCCCTTGATTATGTGGTGAAGCCTTAACCTTGTATGTTCACGACCCCAAATTGCATTGTGCATATCATAGTCTTGCATCTTCCAATATTCGTTTTCAAACTCGTTTTCAAAATCGTTTTCAAACTTGTTTTCAAAATTACATCAAAATCTCTTTTTCAAAAACTTGTTTTCAAAACCACAATTCTAGGGTGATTCTAGCCTTTCCATGGCTAGGGTTGCTTTAGGAAAGTATTACATTAAAAGTGACCTTTTTGGTCTATATTTTCAAATCTTATTGTTTTCCAAAACCACTTTCTTAAGGTGGTTCTAGCCCTCTTATGGCTAGAATCGCTTTAGGAAAGTCAGAGGTTTTCATGCTTTCCAAAAAACTCTCTCTTCAAAAATCTCTTCCTAAAAATCTCTTTTTGAACATACTTTCCTAAAACTCTCCTCTTCAAAATTGTTTTCAAAAACTCCCTTCCAAAATCTATTTTCCAAAACTCCATTTTTCAACTCCTTTCCAAAATCCTCTCCCCAAAATTCACTTTCTAAAAACGTTCCCCAAAAATCTTTCCAAAAACTCTCTCCAACAGTCTTCAACCAAAAACCTTCCTAGAAGAACTCTCTTCAAAAATCTTTCCAAAAACTCTCTTTCCAAAATCTTCCTTCTAGAAGTTCCCCTCTAGGATTTTCCTTCTAAAATCTACGTTTCTAAAAATACACTTTCCAAAACTCCTTCTCTTTAAAATCTTTTTCCAAAAACTCCCTCTTCAAATTCACTTTCCAAAAATTCCTCCCTAGGATTCCCTTCTAGAAAACCTTCGTTTCCAAAAACGCACTTTCCAAAAACTCTTTCCTTAGAGCCCAAGTCAAGCCCTAAAGCTAACCATTAGGAAACCCTAATTTTCTTTCCAAAAACATGATTTTCAAACTTTGCCCCAAACTTAGGTTTCCAAAACCTCTTGTTTTCACATCCAAACTATGCATGTTTCCCAAACCTATTTTCTACATCGAAACTATAATTTTCCAAAACTAGGGTTTCTAGAATCTCCCTTTTAAATCCTTACCAAATCCTAGCTTCCCTTTAGGAAACTGAATCAAATCTCCCCGTTTAGGAAACTAGATCCAATCCTCCATTTTTGGAAACAAAATCAAATCTTTTCTTTTAGAAACAAAATTCAATCCCTTCCAAATCCAAATCTTTCCTAATTCAAATCCTTCCTAATCCTCCACATTCCTAAATCTTAAATTTCTAAAACTTGAACATAAAAATCTTTCCTAATTCAAATCCTTCCTAATCCTCCACATTCCTAAATCTTAAGTTTCCAAAACTTGAACATAAAAATCTTTCCTAATTCAACCCTTTCCTAAACCTAAAACCTTTCCTACATTGAAACTTTCCTAATTCAAAAATTTTCCTAAGTTGAAACATTCCAAATTCAAAACTTTCTTAAGTTCAAAACTTTCCTAATTCGAATCTTTCCTAAATCCAATCTTTCTTAAACTCTCGAGTCTTTCCTAAGTCTCATCTTTCTTAAGTCTAGATTTCCTAAACCTCAATCTTTCTAAAACAATTCTAATTTTCCATCTTCTATTCTAAGTTCAAATCAAATCCTCTTTCCAATTCAATCTCTTTCTTCCAAATCAATCTATTTTCAATCGGACTCTTGTCCGAACTACGACTCACCTGATTCTCCCAAAGGGATACGTAGGCAACCTTCATAGGTGCGGTCACAACACTTTTCAAACTTTCAATTCTACCCTCATGGGTGCGGTCTCCACATTTTTCAAATCTCAAATTCCAATCTATTTTCAAAATCCCAATTTCAAAATTTCTATTTTCAAAATTTCTACTTTTAATTTTTAAACTTTCCAATTTCAATTCTGTCTCTTCAAATCTCTTTTCAAATCTATTTTTCAATTCTTTTAACTTGCACTTGCATATCATGCATAATGTTAGTTTTCAAGTACTGTTTTTCAAAGCGGATAGGATTGAACTTTAGTTAATTAAAGACTCTCATAGGTGAATCTAGGGTAGATTGACATGTAGGTACCGAAAGGGCGGAGTAGGGTGATAGCTTAGTGCGTTTTCCCTACACGTAACCAACCTCCAAACTTAGAATCATTGTTTTCAAAGACCAAAACGGAGTTATTTTTCAAAAAAAGGGCTAAATGTTTTCCAAAGGTTGCCAAACAACCTGTTTTCCTAAAAACCCTCTCTTGAGGAGATATTTTCAAATCGTTTTTCAAAAACCCTAAGTGTAGTCTTTGGATTATTCTTAGTTTTTAGGTGACCTAACTCACCTTAATCAAGTTAGGTGGCGATTCTGAATTTTTTTCAAAAGCCCTTTATTCAAACCAATTTTTCAATTCAAACCTAGTCGCACTCATTCTTCTAGGAGGGTGAGTTCTAACGAGAGAGTACAACATTTTTCCCGCTTGTGTGAGTATTCCTCGAGTGCGAAAAATCTGGGCGCGACACTAACTCACCGTTATCTAGTTAGGTGGCGACTCCCATTTTTCTAGAAAAGCCCTTCATCAAATCAATTTCAAGTTTAAACCTGGTCGCACTCGTCTTTCTAGGAGGATGAGTTATAATGACAGAATTCTGTGCTTTTTTCCGAGCCTAAAGGACCTAGTCAAAAACTGGGGCATGACAGCTAGTGACTCCACTGGGGATACTTAGAGGGTTAGGCCATTATCATATCTCTTCACCCTTCACTCACCCAAAATCTCTGGTTACTTTGTCCAGTCTTATCCACTTTTCAAAATTTTTCTAAGTTTCCAAAAAAATGAACATTATTTTCCAAAACATTTTTCAAATAAGTTTCATCGCTTTCATTCATTTGCTCACACTCATGCTCTTGCATCAACATGCATTTGCATGCTTTTGCATTGCTTTCCATTTTTGTGAACAATTCATTTTATTCTGCATTGAGTTATTCAAAAAGGCACTAACTCACATTTTCTTTTGTAAGTTGTCCTTTGTTCTTATTTTATTTCATGTCTTATTAATTGTCATGTATGTGATTAATGAGCAGGATGTGATGTGTGTTGTTAGGTCCTTTCCTCAATTTTAAAAAATTCCACATACACTTGGTGCGCTCACTTGCATTTGCATTCTGCATAATTACCTGGTCACTAACTTTCTAGACAGAAGGGGGACTAGTATATTGACTGTGGGAGGATGCTATATCAGTTTCTCAACCTACGGTCTCTTAATAGTTTCCCTGCTTGAACCACCAACCAAAGATGGAGTTCACCCTTTCGGGGGTGGACACCGGACATATAAAGGTTCAAGAACCAAGCTTTTTAGGAAGTATTAGTAAACCCCTAACCTCATGCTCACGTAGCACCCTATGTATAGCCAAATCTCTACCGGATTTAGGACACGTGTCGATTTAAAAAACAAGGAGGAAAGGGCGATCGCTTTACTTTCCTTTATTTTCGATTCAATTCATGCTGTTATGCGGCTTAATCTTCGTCATTATATTATGTATACATCTTTTCGCATCATAACTGCTCATGCATCGAAATTTATTCTAAGACAAGAGTTCCCAAAGTAACTTAAGTCATTGCATCTTCATGCATCTAATTAACCCCCAGAGAAAGGCCCAAAGACCTTCTTGCTCAAATCAAGCCAACCAAAACTCCTAAGGGTACCCAGAGACCCTAAGGATTCATGGCATGCATTAAAGTCATCTCATAAAGAGGGGGCCTAATCCCTCTTTGCTCACGGAGGTAGGGCTGCCAAGAAGACAAAGCAGTAATTAAAAATCAAGGTCTCTCACCAATTTCCATCCAAGAAGGCGAATTCGAAGACTCAAGAGTAGTTTAGGATCCCAAATGTAAAGCCAGGATAAGCGAAAGTCCCAAGGAAGTTGTTCCTCCTTTCCCGTTTTAATGTATTTTTAAAAAGTTCTATGTACAAAGAGAATTCATTTCAATAAAATTGTTATTTTTGTCAAATGAATGGCTACAGGTGCAGGTATAGTATTGCATAACAGGGGTAGGGCTCTATCTTCAAAATTTGAGCCAAGGCATCGTGCTTAGTTCCCTTCAAAAGGGAGAGGCATCCCTAAGTCATGCATTGCATAAAATCTTTCTAATCCAGAACATAAAATATGATCCCTTTCTTATTTTTCCTTATTTTCTATTCCCCCTCGCCTCATCAAAAGACTACCAGTAGTTTTAGTGAGTCTGCTTGCATTTTAGGTCATCAGTACTCCTAGAAAAGGAAAAAGAGGAACACGAGTGCCTCTTGTAGTCCGAACACCAGTCTTTACCCGACAACGAACAGCACAAATGACAAGTGAAAGTAATATCCCTGACTAACAAAGCAGTATGGAAGGCACGACAAGGACCCTCACCATAAAATGAGGGAAAAGGCTAGTGCAGGAAGCAATGGATCCCATGGAAACAGTGACTCTCTCGTCGGCTGATTGGGCCATCGATCCCAGAAAGGTAGAGGGGAAGTTGAGTGATATCTCTACAACATTGAAAACCGTGGCAGACAAGTTACTGAAAATAGTTCAGGATGATAGAAAAGGGTGGAGTCCTGACAAAGCTTGGCCAGTTCCGGAGAAGCCATCCAAAGGTCTTCAAGAAATCCTCATCCCTAAAGGGACCACCCTCCTGTTTAAAATTCAAAGGGCTAACCTTCCTAAGGTCGCAGTAGGAAGGAACGAATCACTAGAACCTTTTCTGATTATTCAGCCCATGCAGACTAGTCTAATCTTGACCACTGAAGCCTTACCCCACTCTCTATACTTCCGTATCATTCTTATTCCTTACCAAGAACCAAAAGCCCCAGAGCCCATGGTTGCAATGGTTGGGTTCATCCCACACATAGACCCTTGATGGGCCATGAGAGCCACACCTCCTATATATGCACCTGCACCTCCAAGCACTCCTCTGACACCCATCACCCTACCTATCTTTCCCAAAATAGAAAAACCTAAACTCTTCTCCCTACCAACACTTGGAAAGATGACCTTACCATTGCTATCCCAATTGCCTGGCACTGGCCTGCATAGGGTACCTTGGAACTACCCCCCAACTCCTACCCAAACCACAGAAGAATCCATTGCAGAAATAGAGGGAATGACCAGGTTTGGCCAATGCTACACTTTAGAGGAGGTAGAGAGGAGAAGAAAAGGGAAAGACAAGGAGGGAGAATATTCCAACCCATTAACAGAGCACGAAATGTCTGAGTTTTCCAAAGCACTAAAAAAGAACAATTATGATGTAATGGAATAACTCAAGAAAACCCCTTCCCAGACCTCCATGTTGGGACTGCTTCTCATATCCAAAACTCATCGTAATGCCTTGCTTAAACTTCTTAAAGAAGCCCATGTACCAGACAGTTTCACCCCTAAAAATCTACAGAATTTGGTAGGACTCATCATGGCACCGAATTTCATCACTTTTACTGATGATGAGATCCCCGCGGATGGGATTGGACTAACACAGGCCCTACATGTGACAGTCAAAATCAAAGGGATGATCGTATCAAGGGTACTGGTAGACAATGGATCAGCTCTGAATGTTTGCCCATACTCAACCTTGGAAAGGCTCGGGATGGACCAATCTCACTTGAACCACAGTAGCATCATCATACGGGCTTTTGACGGGTCCAAGAGAGAAATAATGGGGGAAATTGAAATAGCTATCGAAATAGGGCCTGTCACCTTTGCCATCAAATTTCAAGTTCTTTAAATACCTTCGGACTACAATATGTTGCTTAGACGACCCTGGATTCATTCAGTAGGGGCAGTACCATCTAGTCTTCATTAGAAGGTCAAATTCATTGTTAAGGCTAAGCTAATTTCCATCTACGCTGAAAAGGAATTTGCAATTTACAAAACCAATGCCATCCCTTACACCGAATTGGCTACCGCATCCTATTTCTAATCCCTGGAGTATGTCACCATAATACATGAACGAGATATGGTTGAGCCAAAATATTCAGACAACGCACAGATGATTGCCCGCTATTTTGAAAGAATGGATATCAGCCAAGAAAAGGACTAAGGAAAAGGTTACAAGGGATTTCCAAAATTCCAGACATACCATCCCAAAAGCATACTTTCAGCCTAGGATACAAGCCGACAAAGAAGGAAATCAAGGGGCAAGCCTAGAAGAGAAAGCAACAAAGGATCGCTTAAGAAAGGGGAAAAGAGGAAAGAATGGCCTGCCAACTTAAGGAGCTTTGCTTGACTGAGGATAACAAAAATTTTAAGAGGGGAAAAGGGGAGACTGAAGGCTGAACAAATCTGTCTCAAGAAACCCTGATGAACGATGTGCCTCCGCCCTCAGACATGGGAGTACCAGGAAATACCACAATCAGGCTAGCTCTTTCAGAGAGAATCTCAATAATTGGGATAGTGAAGACCTCCTTCGGGCACGTAAGTTTTGGTACAAGCTTTCCTGGGCATTCCATGCACTTCTAACTCTTTAAAACTTTGTCATCTGTTTATCATTCTATTATTGTTTTTATTTTCAATCAAAAACTATAACACAAATACCTATATATAAAAGAGTTGCTTCCCTGTTTTAAATGATTCTCCTTGTTGTTTTTAATTAGGAATCCGCATTGGCCAATTAATTAGAAGAACGCCTATTTTGATTGATTATGATTTCAAAATTGAATTTGACTACCAGCTCTTAGGAATTGAACGTGATGTAAACAACACTAATGAGGTCCTAGAGGAGATTTTAGAGCAGTTTGAGAAGCATGATAATCCTAAAACTTCTAATTTTAAAGAAACAGAGGTAGTTAATTTGAGAAGCAAGGAATCCCCTAAAGTGGTTAAGATTGGAATCAGACTAGATCATTGGCAACGCCGAGAAATGCTGGAATTAATATCTACTTATATTGATGTCTTTGCATGGTCTTACCAAGATATGCTAGGATTGGATGAGTCTATTGTCGAGCATCGACTGCCGTTGGATCCGCAGATTAGGCCCATAAAGAAAAAACTCTGAAGACTCAAACCCGAGTAAAGCTTGAAAGTCAAAGAGGAAGTGGTTAAGTAGTTTCATGCTGTGTTTCTACAAGTGGTCGAATATCCTCAATGGTTGGCCAACATTGTCCCGATTTCAAAAAAGGACTGAAAGGTTCAAATGTGTATCGATTTCTAAGATCTCAACAAAGCAAGCCCAAAGGATGACTTCCCCTTACCTTATATAGATATCCTGGTAGATAACACTACATGCCATGAGATGTTCTCTTTTATGGATGGGTTTTCAGGATATAACCATATCAAGATAGCCAAAGAGGATCGGGAGAAAATAACTTTCATTACCCCATGGAGAGTATACTATTATAAGGTAATACCCTTCGGACTGAAAAATGCTAGGGCAACCTATCAAATGGCCATGGTCACTCTCTTTCATGACATGATGCACAAAGAAGTAGAGATCTACGTGGATGATATGATAGTCAAGTCTAGAGCCCAAGAAGACCACTTGATTATTTTACAAAAAGTATTTGATTGGCTCCGCAAGTATTAGCTCAAGCTCAACCTTGCCAAATGTACTTTCGGTGTTTCTTCTAGAAAACTGCTAGGGTTCATTATTAACAAAAAAGGAATAGAAGGAGATCCTGCCAAAATTAAGTTGATCACTGAGATGCCACCCCCAAAGGGAGAAACTGATTTTCAAATTACTCAAAAAAAGATACCCTGAAGGAATAGAACAAGGACTGCCAACAAGTTTTTAAAAATATCAAGGAATACCTCCAATCTTGGTGCTGCCAACTCCAGGGTGACCCCTCTTAATGTATTTAACAGTCCTCGAAATGTAAATGTGATGTGTTTTGGGTCAGCATGATGAATCTAGAAGACAAGAGCAGGCCATCTCTTATCTCACCAAAAAGTTTTTACCCTATGAGATCAAATACACTATGCTGGAAAAACCTGTTGTGCTTTGGCATGGGCATCTCTTCGGCTCAAGCATTACATGTTGCATCACACTACACTCCTCATATTCCAAATGGATCCGATCAAATACTTATTTGAAAAACCCACTCTTTTCAGTAGGGTAGCTAGATGGCATATGATTTTGGTCGAGTTTGACATAATCTTCACCACCCGCAAGGCAATTAAGGGACAAGTTATAGCAGATTACCTGGTAGAAACCCCTATCAAGGAATACCAACCTATGGAGCCTAGTTTTCTCGATGAAGATATCTTATACACTGAATCTGAGGCCAAGAAACAAGAAGACCTAAGATGAAAGATGTATTTTGATGGTGACTCAAACAAGAAGGGAGCTGGAATTGGGGTAGTCGTAGTGTCCGAGAAAGGCGATCGTTACCCCATTGTATCTAAGTTAAAGTTTGATCTCTGCACCAACAATATCGCTGAATATGAAGCCTACATTCTGGGATTGAGATTGGCCGTAGAAATGAAGATTGAGGAACTGATGGTCTTCGGGGACTCCGATCTGGTGATTTAGCAAACCAAGGAAGTGTACCAAACCAGGGATGACAAACTTTTCCCTTATCATCAGCAAGTCAAGGACCTTTGTCAAAAGTCTCAAAAAATAGATTTCAACCATATTCCCCAAACCGAAAACAATTTTGTCGATGCCTTGGCTACCTTAGCCACAGCTATCAAAATGGATGATGATTCCGAAATTCCTGCCCTCCAAGTCTTTGTTCGAGATACCCCGTCTCACTGTCTCAACACCTCCACCGAGCTGGATGGGCGGCCCTGGTTTTATGACATCAAAAGATATATGTAGATTGGGGATTTTCAAGACGGGGTACTATTGGACCACCATGGAGACAAACAACATTCAGTATGTCCTCTGGTGCCACAAATGTCAGATACACAGGGATATGTTCAAATCCCCCCCTATCGAGCTCCAGCCAATGACAGCCCCGTGGCCTTTTTCCATGTGACGGATGGATATAATCAGCCCGATCTCCCAAAAGCCTCAAATGGACACCGGTTCATCTTGGTTGTTATTGATTATTTCATAAAATAGGTCGAAGTAGCATCTTATGTCCATGTCAACAAAAAGATAGTCAACAAATTCATCAAGAATCACATTATATGCTAGTATGGGATTCCGGAATCACTTATCACAGATAACGCTACCAACTTGAATAATTACTTGATGTCCCAGTTGTGTCAAAAAATCAAAATCACTCATTGAAATTCAGTGAGCTACCCACCATAGATGAATGGGGCAATAGAAGCTGCCAACAAAAACATTAAGAGAATCCTCCGAAAAATGATCGACCACTGCAAAGATTGGCATGAGAAGCTCCCTTTCGCGCTCATGGTCTACCAGACCACGGTGAGGGTCTTTACCGGTGCAACTCCTTATGAGTTGGTCTACGGTAATGAAGCTGTGCTCCCTGTCGAAATAGAAGTTCCTTCCATGATGGTACTAATGGAAACTCAGCTAGAACAGGCAAAATGGATTAAAGATCGATATGCGCAACTGTGCCTGCTAGATGAAAAACGGCTAGCCGCTGTTTACCATGTGCAATGCTACAAAAGAAGGTTAACCAAAGCATTTTAGAAGAAAATGAGACCCCGAAGTTTCCAGGCTTGGGATTTAGTGCTACAGAAGATAATTTCCAATCAAGAAGGCCGAGGAAAATTTGCTCCAAACTATAAGGGGCCTTTCATAGTTAAGAAGGTCCTGATAGGAGGGGCACTCATACTAGCAGAGATGGATGGGCAAGAGTTTCTCAACCCTCTAAACATAGATGCAGTCAAGCATTACTTTGTATGAATCAGACGCTCTTATTTTATTTTGAGCAACAAAGAAGTCCATTGCAATGAAGGGAGGCTTGTGAACATTTCTTTTGTTAAAGAAAAAAATGTGTGTGTTCCCCTCCTGAATCATCAAAATTCTTGCAAAAGGACTCATGAATACTAGGTAGGTTAAATTGACATGATGAGAGGCCATCAATTCATTTTACCCTAGATGCCACCTCCCTTGCTACAACCCATTTTGAGCCAATCACATTTTTTTGACAAACCCGACCTGGTGATCACTGCCCACAATGGACGAAAGTAAATTTGGAAAGAAGAAAAAAGGAAAAGGGAAACTGAGGTAAAGGAGAGCTTCCTCTCGCATTCAAAGGAAGGGAGAAACAACATGATTCTAAAAAAAAAAATGGTGAATGATGAGACACCCCAAGAAATCAATTACAAATAGCAATGCTAGGCCAAAACCAAGAGAAACAATGGACCCTATACGGATAAAAGTTCGTGCAAAAATACGACAAATACCTAACAGAGAAAAACTGACAAGGAAAAGACCTAAAGAGGAAGAAATGCTGAAAGTGTGATCACCAGTCTATAATAAACCCAGAAGAAGTGCAGCACTTTGGGTTTTTGATACCCGTCCTTTCAAATAAATAAAAAAAACCCCCATAACCTAGCCTCATTACAACCCAATTTAAAAGTCCTCTTTGATCAATGAAAATCGCATAGTCTAAATTGAGTCTAACTCAAGAAAACTAATGATTTTCTAATGGGGACGAATATCGGGATACCCGGGTCTCCATTCATGACAAGCAGGCCCTCCCTGAATTACAGGAGAATTCCTTGTTGCTAGAAAAAAAAAAAAAAGAGGGCGTGAAAACCCACAAGGGAGCCAAGATGCAAAAATGACAGAGTTGGGAAAGGTGAAAACTTGCAAAGGTGCTGATGGCAAAATTGGCAAAAAAAAAATATTTTTGTCCCCTTCTCAGATTTATCTCAATCAACGGATGAATAGTTCCTAGATCATGGCAGGAAAAGATAGGGCAGAAAGTTATAATCGTTGAAAAGGGCATTCTTTCAAAATCAATGGGCCAAGAAGAAAGAACAATACGGGCCCCTACCAAGAACACCTCGATGAGAATCCTATTCCAGGGAAGTAATTCTTGCCTCAAATAGATGTAATTCTTGCTATAATCCTGCCATGATACATGCTCAAACTAACAAAGTGATGCAGGAATAGACAGATGGTAGCATTCCCCGAAAGAAAGGTGAAATCTATTACAGCAAAATCATGAGAATCAAACTAATATAAGCATACTCACAAATGCAGGGAATCTTGAAAGAAAACCTAAACATCTCAAGGCAAGCTAGTCACAATACAAACAAAAAGGGAAAAGGAAGACAAAATGGAAAGATTGCATCAAGAACGGGGAGCCACGATATAACGATCCACGTCCTCATCCGATGAGTCCACATTCGAACCACTGGTGGTGAGACTCGTAGGACCAAGGTCAGCCAGTGAAGGACCAGCCTCGCTAAATGGTGGCATCACCAATCTCTCTCCAAAAGGGCTGGCACTGGTAGAGGCTCCGAAAGATGAAGTCAATAACTGGCTCAGTCCATGACATTGACATCGGTCGAGGAGGCAATTCCTCTCCTGTGAAAGGGTGTGTACCATGTCCCTCTATAGAACTATGAACTCATCCCGTGGGTTAGCCTCTACTAAAGAAAGGGCGTCTCGGGACTCCCGAGGGCGCCTAAGTCCCTAAGAAACGTCAACCAAAGGGCAGTCTCTCACCCCGAGAGTTGCCTCAAACTGCCTCTCCAAATCACTCACTCACTTCCTGCTGGCCTCCAATAGAGCCTCCAATTCACTCACTTGGGCACGATAAAGTTTTCTATGGTGCCTCGCCCTGATGGTAGCAATGGCCAAAAGATTAGCATATCCCACTAGAGGCAAGGGAGACTCCGGGAGAGGATCTCTGACTGTGGCATCCCCCAAAACGTATATCTGAAACCATCTGTTGTAATTAGCAGTGGCTGTCGGGATAAAGGAAAATGGACCGTTTGAGCTGTCATGCACTACCAAAGTCTGCCACAACTCCGTCAAGTCAGTCACCAAACCTTTCAGTACATCATTGCCAAAATAAGTCATATATCCCGTCGCCATGGTTGTGTACGGGATGTCCTGTGTCTGACCCAACTAGCGAAGAACTTGAATATTGAAGAAGGGGACAACACCCCTTAAATCGACCAAGGGGATGAAAACCCAACTAGAAGTCCATACTCGTAAGAATCAACATTACACAAACCCACAAACCACTAAACTAAATTAGATCCCACGTACACCATCTATGTCATGTAGGAATCGGGGCAGTTCACACCGTCAATGATCTCCTGCTGAGACCTCACCAAGGTACGGATAGGGTCAACCTCCGGATACCATATATGACAAGTGATGTGGTGCATGAATAGATGCTCAAGAGCCCATAGTTGAAAAAGGGGCCGAGACCCCCTAAAGAAAGTATCCTCCCCACTCTGAAACTGAGAAAAGCTCACATAGGTCTCACCCACGGCTAATGGAGCATAAAATACCCCTGTTGGATCGACAACAACAAGGAGCAAAGTCTTCCATCCACTCGGCCATCTCCTCGAGGGAATACTAGAAGGCTCAACAGAATCAGGGCAAGGGCATTCATCTGAGTAATGGGCCACTCCAAAGAAGTATGCCAAGATGAGTAACCTGACCGTGTGAAACTCAAAATGATCTAGTAGAAAGCCCACCTCAAGGATTGAAAAAACAAGATGAGAGTCCAAATCCAAAATTTGGCACTTGAGTCCCAACTGACCAAAAATAACGGATAAAAAGCCCCTAGGAAAGCCTGGACCCACAATACCCTCTTGACTGCTCCTCAAGCCCAACAAGCGCCCATACTCATGAGGGGCGGTGTCATCTTAAAATTGCTAAAGCAAAATAAACATAGCTCGGGGCACCAAAGGGCAGCAGATGCCAGTACCAAGCTTGGTACTAGCCGCACAGAGAGAAGCGATCCCAGATACCTGAAAGCCTTACAAACGATCTGCCGCTTCTCCTTAGTATAGCTGTCATACCAAGCGCGGAGCTGAGACATGACGGTAGCATCCTCCTCGACTCTCGCGCCCAAAGTAGCAGAAGACTGTCCTCACGTAGAACTGCCACCTCAGGCAGAACCGCTCCTACTGCCGCTACCCTCCCCTAGCTCGATCCACGACGCTTTCCTGCGACCTTTCTTGTCAGAACCATCATCATCTGCCTGCGACATCTTGAAAGAGCAATGACATGCAAAAAGTTGATCAGCCACAGGATATGCATAAAAAGTAAAAAAATACCTATGCCTAAAAAGAAAAGAAAAAGAAAAATAGAAAAAGAAAGAAAGAAAGAAAGAAAGAAAAAGAAGAAAAGCAAAGAGAAAAGAAAAAGAAAAAAAGAGGAAAAGAAAAAAAAGAAGAGAAGAAAGAAGCTAAGTTTCTATCCATTTCTGTTTCTAAGTTTCGAACTTGTTTTGCTGGCTTTCTCCTCAAAAGCCCCGTTTTAAAGTTTTCTATGGTTTTCCCGGGCTTTTTTCTCAAAAAGTCTCAGGAAAAAGTCTCATTTCAAAATTTTCAAACCGGTTTCCCGGGTTTTCTCTTCAAAAGCCTTGTTTCAAAGTTTTCAACAGTTTTTCAAGCTTTTTCCTCAAAAAGTTTCGTTTCAAAAGTGACAAAACCGGTTTCCCGGGCTTTCCCCTTCAAAAACCTTGTTTCAAAGTTTTTAACGGTTTTCCAAGCTTTTTCCTCAAAAAGTTTCATTTCAAAAGTGTCAAAATCGGTTTCCTGGGCTTTCCCTTTCAAATGCCCTGTTTCAACGATTTTCTAACTGTTTTCAAGCTTTTTCCTCAAACAGTCTCATTTCAAAATTTCAAATCGGTTTCTCGGGCTTTTTCCTTCAAAAAACCCGTTCCAAAATTTTCTATGATTTTTCTAAATTTCAAATCGGTTTCCTGAGTTTTCTCCTTCAAAAGCCCTACTCCTAAAAGCTTTCTAGAATTTCAGTTTCCCTAGGCTTTCTCCTTCAAAAGCCCAGTTCTAGAAAATAATTGCTTTTTTCAAAAATTTTAGAATTGGATGTTAAATTTCCAAAGGATCAATACTTTTTGAAAATTTTGGTAGGGTTCTACCTTAAAAAGTCGCCCCCCCCCAAAAATTCAACAAGTCGCAAACACAGTTTCAAGGTATCCCGAACCTTCAACTATGTCAATCAAAACAATCCCATCCTCCGCAATACGCGACTCATTCTTAAACACAATTTTTTTAAGACAACTCCTTCGGTTTTCCAAATTTCCCAGTTTCATTTTTGTTTTCAAAAATTCCAAAAAATTCTTAGAACATTCAAGAATATCTCCACAATTTTCCAAATTGTCCTACAATTTTCGACCTTCAACAAGATCAATTTTCTAATTTTTCTCAGCTTTTCCTATTTTTCATAATTTCTAAAAAATTCAAAAATTTTAAATTTTTCAAAAAATTACGAAACTCCATACGGTTGTTCTACACATTTTTTCAAGAGTCCCGGTACAAAAATTACGCACAAACATGCAATATCTAGGCTATAGAAGCGATTTTTTCAACCCTACGGGAAACCCAGTTACATAAATATGCAAAATCACTCAAAACACACTAAAATCTTCAACAAATCGCAAGAACAATCCGCCTATTGTATTCTAAACATCCTAAAGCATAGATTTACACTAATCATTTAAAAAAATGAATATACATGCATCAAAATTGACCCAGTTTCAAAAAACTAACCCTTGGGTTCTCTGGTGAGAAACAAGCTTTCCGGCAAGAATTCGGCGATGATATCGACTTTCGGCAAGCACCCGACGTCTCCCGACACTTCCCCAACAAATCTTAGTCAAAATCCCTAAAAAACTCTCAGAAAAACTCTCAAAACTCAAAACCCACAATGAAGAATGCGAACCTGCTCTATTTTAAAACCCACAACTTGGAGCATGTGGTAGATGCGCCAAAAGGAAAATCCAATTGGTGCATGTGCTACATGCGCCAAATCTATTTTAGACCAAGTGCATGTAGTACATGCGCTTGGCCCTTCTGCTTCCCGCGAAAACCAACTTTCAATACTCCAGGTGTCAAAAATCATTTTTGAGGTTTTTCAAAAGCCAAAATTCAAAGTTCCAAAACACTGTTTTGGGCCGAACTTTGTCAAACCAGCATTTTAAAAACTCGGACCCTGAACAAAATTTCTAAAGAAAAAACAAAGTTTTTTGAAATTCAAAATTTTCTACGCAAACGACTCACAAGTAGTCCAAAACTTCCAAACTTATCAAGTTGTCATCCTTCCAATCACCTCGGGACCAAAAAGGGATTCTTACTTTGTTGTTTTTCTACCTTCGACAAGCAAAGACAAAAAAAGAGGGGTAACTGTAAGCACCTCTTTTTTGCCCACTCAGCAATCTCCGCCCAACCGGATCCAGTTTTCAAACATCTTAATACATGCGAGCCTAAGACAAGTCTTTCAAACTCCAATCCAGTCAACTAATCGCTTCCCGGACCCTTAAAGCCCAATGGAAGCTATAAAGACCATCATGCCCCTAAGCATTCTAGGCAGCTTTTCGAGACCGAGCGGTCTCGGGAACCAATGTCATCCAAGTAACTTCCTGAGATCGGGTGATCTCGGGGACCAACACCTTATCAAATTCTAGACGGTTCACTTCTGGCGCCTGCTAGCCCGCCAATATAGAATGTCCGTCATTTGGTAGTTCTCCGAGACCAGGCATTCTCTGAAACCAACGCTACACTATAGGTAGCTCTCTGACACCTAGTGGTCTCAGGGACCAACACTGCACAGGAAGCTTTCCTAGACAGGGTGGTCTAAGAAACTAACACCTAGGTTAACACTAGCGCCTGCTAGCCCGACTCGGTGAAAAATGACCAAACCTACCCCTTGGGCCTCTAGGCACGTCTTGAGAATGTTCAAAATTCCTCAAGACGATAACCCACCTTTCCAAATTGATCCAAAATAGTTAGGCGTACTCAACACGCCATCTCATCCAATTCCGGTCCCATTCCGATCAACTTTGGTCAAAATGACCATTTTACCCCTGAAAGCCCCAGTGCAATACAAATTCCACCAAACAGTAGAAAAATATCCTAGGATCATTCCTGAATGACTCGGTACACTTAAACACAACACTCTGACCCATTCCTGGCCTTTTCAACTGAGCCTAGTTAAAATGACCATTTTACCCCTAAGCAACCCAAACCTGCCCCGAAACTACACCGGTCCTAGAATAGTGAACGGCGGGTCTTGTCATACACCCATGTTTAACCTAAGATGGACCTTATGACACTAAACACTCTCGACTCCATGAAATCCCCTTGGAGCATCTCGCAGATGCTTCACCAAGATTGTCTTTTCTCCCGTTTCCATAGTTATAACGCATCGTCAAACAACTTGAGAAATGCGTAAACTAGGGAATTCCTGAAAGCTTGTTCATAGGTCTTTCCATCAATACGGCTTGATTGGGTAGATTAATTCCTAAAGCCCCTCATCGCGTGGCTCAAAACTTGCTACTTTCAGCAACCCTTGGAGCGTCTCACAAACGCTCCGCCAAGATTGACTTTTTTTCCAATTCCCTGATTATTACGCACCATCAAATGACTTGAGAAATACGTAAATTAGGGATTCCCGAAAGTATTTCCAGAGCACTTTCCATCGGTATGGTTCGATCGAAGAGATTGCTTCTTGAAAGCCTCGATCATGTGGCACACAAACAGCTACTTTTGAACCCCGGTAGAGCGTATCACAAACGCTCCGCAAAAATGCGATTTCATGCACACTTCCTGAGACAATATCTCACACTTCTAAATACTGTTTAAGCTTTTTGAAAACTCAGAAGTTCACGAGAAACTCTAGGAGAACACTGTGGATGCAACCGATTTCCCTAAATCCTTCCTGGTTGGCACAATTATCTAGGCAAAGTTTAAACAAATACTCCCGATGGCGGAGCATATGTTACATGCACCTAGATTGATCAAACATCGCTTAGGCCTTAAGATTTAGCCAGTACAATGGGTGTCACATAACATTCTACCAATGGAACAGTACCGGCGCATGTAGCAATGGGTCAGGCCAAATTTTTCCCAAGCGCATGTCCTACATGCACCAAGTCTCTTCAAAGTTGCCTATAAATATAGGCCTCCCCCTTTGCATATTCAAGAATAAAAAATTCTAACGAAACTCTGCACAAAGAGATCCTGAATCTGAAACCCTCCATATATCTGTCCCTCCAAATACTTAGGTTGTATCCCACCTCACTTACAAGGCCCTCCATGCCATAGAAGACCTTATTCTAGCCCTTCCAAGTCCATCCAAGACCAAGTCCAATCATCTAATGAAGTTTTAGAGTGTTTGAAGGTAAAAGGTGGTATTTCCTTTTATATTTTTGTCTTCCCCCACTCCTCTCTTCTCCCTCCTAGCCTACTTAGACTATTTTCTATTTAAATTTTTATCTTCTACCCCCCATTCTTGTATGCTTGAGACAAGAGAGCTCCTAGCTCTTGCCTAGAGGAAAGCTAGTGAGAGCCACTATGTAGGGGGATCTCTCACTAGCCTACTTTAAGATAGTATGGCCTTCGAGTACCTTGATTATGTGGTGTAACCTCTAGCCTTGTATGAAGTCATGACCCCCTTTGCATATGACTATCTTGTTCATGTTTTGTGTGCTTGGCTTTGTTTTCATGTTTACAACTATGTTTTCGAAAATTTGCACTATTCCCATTACCCTGCCATTTTCAAGCTACTTATTTCAATGTTCTTTTTCAAAGTGGTTCTAAGAGTTGGCCCCATGAAATTTAGGATGAGACCCTAAGTAATCACGCGTTAGAGAACCTTCCATTAATCCCAAACTCATATTCTTGCATCCTTGCATTTCTACTTGCATAAAAATGATCTTCAAACTTATCAATTTCCAAAGGTTTCTATTCTCATAAATTTAGTGGTTGGAATGGTCCTATAGAACCCTCTCTTGAGTGGTCTCTCTTATCGATGGCCATAGGAATCCTAACTTGTTAGAATGGTTTTCTCTTTTAAAAATGGCTTTCAAAACCTTCTTCTTGAACATGGTTTTCAAAATTTCATTCTCGCCATCTTTGTATTAAAAATGATTTTTCAAAAGTTGTCATTATTATGTTGATTTTCAACGTTCCTACTCTTTTCAAGATAAAATGTTATAATGGTCTTAAGGAAACCTTATTTGGAATGGTTTTCAAACATCAACCATATAAACCATATACTTGACTAGAGTCAATTTTCAGGGAAATGATCTTCAAAAGGGTTGTCTACAAAAGTCCTTTGCATGACATGATTTGTTTTTCAAAACCCCTTTTAAAAGTGCATAACACCCTAGTTCAAAGCCACCTTCTAACCCTAGGTTAACTTGACCCTAGTTGTCCAACCTATGTTAACCAAAACCTAGGTTAACCTAACCTTAGTTAGTTAACCCTAGGTTACCTCAACTTTAGGTTAACCTAACCATAGTTAGTTAACCCTAGGTCACCTTAACCCTAGGTTAACCTAACCATAGTTAGTTAACCCTAGATCACCTTAACCCTAGGTCAACCTAACCCAAGTTAGTTATTCCTAGGTCAATCCAACCCTAGTCCAACCTAACCTTAGTTATCCAACCCTAGGTTAATCTAACCCGAGTTAGTTCACCTTAGGTCAACACAACCAAGGTTAGTATGCTTCAAGGCTCCAACTCAAAGACCCCTTTTCAAATGATCTTTCAGTTCAAAACCATCATCACAACATACCTTCCAAAAACCTCCCACTCTCTTGAGATTTTAAAAATCAACTCTAAACTCTTTTCCAATGCTTCCATACTCTTTCTTCAAAAATGTCTCCAAGAAGTTCTCTTAAATTTGTCTCAACTAAGATAGTTAGACACTCAACATTTTCCAAAAACTATTTTCAAAAATGTTTCTAAAAACTCATAACCCTAATGTGTCTCTACCTCTTTTATGGTTAGGAATTCAGAGGGAAAGTGACATATTAAGTACAACCTTCAAGGTTGTCCATATTAGGGTTCTAAGTACCTGAATGTTTTCAAAAGCCCTTTTCAAAAATGATTTTCAAACCTCATAATCTTGAAACAACCCCTCACCCTTCCATGTTTAGGATTGTTGAAGTGAAAGTGAAACATTAAAGTAGGGTTTTATGACCTTGAGGTTTAAAAGCCAAAAAGAAAGTTTCTAGCCCCCTTTTTTCAAACATATTTTCAAAACTCATAACCTAAAAAGGAGTTTAGTCCTTCAATGACTAGCCTCTCAAAGGTGATGAAATATTCAATATGTCTTTCATAAGGTATATGAAAACTATTTTCAAGAATCATTTCAAGACAAGTTCATTAGAGCTCTTGTGAGTCCAAATCTAATTCTCAAGTCCATAATCAAGTTTTCAAAACTTTCAAAACTCTCTTGAGTTATGTTAAAAAACATTTCAAAACCCTTCAAATTCCCATTTCAAGAGTACTCTAAAAAACCTTCAAGTTCCATCCCAAAAACACTCCAACATTCAACTTCAAATCAAAATTCTTAAGTTTTGTTTTCTCAAAGACCACAAAGTGTCTTTAAACCTTTCCAAATACCTCAAAGGGTCTTCAAAACTTTTCAAAGGCCCCAATGTTCCTCTTTTCTGTCGGGCTCTTGCTCGAATAACGAATGACTTGATTCTCGCCAAATGAAATACGTAGGCAACCTAAAATAATGCATTCATAACTCTTATTTCAACTCAAGTCATTTTTCAAAGCTCTCTATCAATTCAAGATCCTTGTTTCAAAATCCTTCAAGGCTTTCATGTTTTCAAACATTTTTCTTCCAGACTTGCATCATGCATCATTCATCTAAAAAGTGATTACTAAATCCTGTTTTCAGAATTTTAAAGTGGATATTGAGTGGATAATGGTAACCGGTTATTCTAGTGAGTGAACAAATGGGTGATTAGACATGTAGGTACCGAAAGGGCGGGGTAGGGTGATGATCTCAGGATATCTTCCCTACACGTAACCAACCCCCGGACTATAAATTTTTGTTTTTGGATGACCAAAATAGAGTTGTTTCCAAAAAGGGCTTAAAACTTTTCAAAGGTGGCCAAACAACCTATTTTCTTAAAAAAAAAAAAACCCTCTCTTGAAGAGTTTTCCAATACCTTTTTAAAAAATACTAGGTTTAATCTTTGAATTATACGTAGTTTTAGGTTACCTAACTCATTATAATCTAGTTAGGTGGCGACTCCCATTTTTCTAGAAAAACCTTTCAACAAATCAATTTAAGTTTAAACTTGGTCGCACTCGTCTTTCTAGAAGGATGAGTTCTAATAACAAAGTTTCATACTTTTTTCTTAGGCTAAAGGACTTGGTCAAAAACAGGGACGCGACAACAGGCAAAAATGGGGTGCTAACTACTGCCCCTCTCTTTTGTCTTTGCTTTATGAAGGCAGAAAATGATAAAGTAAGAGTCCCATATTGACTGCAAGGCGATTAGAGGGATGAAATTTAAAAATTTTTGAAGACTAGAGCTTGAAAATGGTAATTTGGCCCAATGGGGCATTTGTAATAAGATTTTGGTAGGAAAAGGGGCAAAGTGCCCATAATTTAACTGTGGCGCCACCAGTAGTGGTGCTAGGCTTAAGATTGCCTTGGCGCCACTGCTTGTGGCGCCAGACCTGGGATTAAAACCAGTAAACTTCTGATTCGAAGTTCGCGGCCTTGTTCGAGTTTTAGAGAGTTTTGTGGAGATTTCAAGTGTTTTGCAAGAAGGAAGTCTTGGGCATTAAAGGGGCAACTTTGAGGGCCACCGGAGAGTTGTCAAAAGTTATCACCCTCGTCAAAATAGTCGCCGGAGAAGAAGATTTCGCCGGAGAACTCCAAGAGGTGAGTTTTTTCTTTTGTATTGATTTCGATGTGTAGAACTCTATTTGATTCATGGAGATAGTCGAAATTGATGTTTTGATATGCTTTCAACACTCTGGTGATGTTATTTTTGCGTTTTGATGCTCCTTTGATTGAGTTTGACTAGTTTTGGCATGTTTGTGCGAAGGGGGTTTTTGTAGGAATTGAAAATTTACTCCTACAGTTATGGGTGTTGCATTTTTAGACCAGATTGTTATACCATGTGCCTTAGAAAAATGTGTTGAGTAACTGTATAAAACTTTGTGATTTTCTAAAAAATATGAAAATATTTTAGAAAACATTAGGAGTAACTTTCAAAGAATTTTGCGATGATTTTGAAAACCCTTGAATTTTTGAAAAATAGAACCTATGTTGGAATATTTGAAACCCTTGAAAATGTGCACGGATTCTCTTGTATTGGTCTAAGACATGTGCTCGTGATACCTTGGGGTACCTAGTTTGTGTTTCATACCAAAATTGCGGGTGTCATAGGGACCATTTACAAACAGGGTTCTATTGAAAATTTTCAAAATTAAGGAAATGGTTAGAAAATTTTTGAAATAAAATCTTTTTGAAGGAAAAAGATATAAAACCTTTGAGGGTAGGGTCTTTTGGAAGAGAAGGCCCTAAGAAACTCGGGAGAAGCTTTTCAAAATGAGGAAAGAGTAAGAAATTTTGAAATGAAATCTTTTTGAAGGAAAAAGAGGTAAAACCTTTGAATGTGGGGCCTTATTGGCAAAGAAGGCCCTGAGAAACTCGGGGGGCCTAAAACTATTGAAAGAAAAACTTAGGAAAAATTTTTGAAAATCGAATTTTGGATAAAACTTTTGAGGAAAACACTTAGGAAATTTTTTAAAATGAATTTTGGGATTTAGAAAACTTCAAAATTGATACAAAGTTTGGAAGGAGGAATTTTTGAGGATTGAAACCTTGAAAATTTTTGAGGATTGATTTTGAAGAAGACTTTTTGGAGGAAGAATTTTTAGAAAATCTTGAAACTTGAGTGGAGTAGTAATCTTTTGAAGAAGAAGCTTAGAAAAGTTTTGAGATGGATTTTGATAAACAGTTTGTGAGATTTGATTTTGACACGAATTTTGAAATTTGAATTTGAAATAACTTTGAAAAGGGAAGGTTAAAAGATCTAGGAATTGATTTTGAGATAAACTTTTAGAAGGAAAAAGGTTAGAACTATTTTGATTTGAAACTTGAACAAACGTGTAGAAGATTCGTTTTGACTTGAAACTGTGAACAATTGAAGGCAAACATGTTTAGAAAATTTATTTTGACTCTGAAGTTGAATTTTTGAATATGTAGAAAATTCATTTTGATTCGAAACTGGAATTGTTTTAAGACAAAATGTGTAAAAAATTCATTTTTACTCGAAACTGAAATTTGTTTTTCAAGACAAAGTGTGTAGAAAATTCATTTTGACTCAAAACTTGAATTTTTGAAAACAAAATGTGTAGAAAATACATTTTGACTCCAAACTTAAATTTTTGAAGATAAAATTTGTAGAAACTTGAATTTTTAAAGACAAAATGTGTAGAAAATTCATTTTGACTTGAAACTTGAATTTTTTCATTTTTTCTCTCTTTCATTTTTTTCTTTTTCCTCTTTTCCTTTTTCCTTTTTTGGTGCATCTTCTTTTTTCTATCTTTTCTCATTTTCTCTTTTCATACCTCCTATCATTTTGAACTGTACTTACTATATGTTGATGTTCTTACCTTGATTTAACTTTAAGATGGCAGACACAGGTGACAATGGTTTTGAGAGGAGGCGCAATTCCCGGAAGGGGGCCCGTATAGATTCTATTGGTAGCTCTAGCCATTCTAGAGGCAATTGCAGGTCAGCTGGTCGGAGGTCTTCTAGTTAGAGCGGGAGGGGGAGTATGCCTCGAACTGATCCTTTCCCTCCCGTCGAGCAGGCTTTTGAGGTAAAGATGGATACCGAAGAGGAGGTACAGGGCCTCGAAGATCATATGACCAATTACAGGATAGCTTCGTCTAGAAGCAGGGAGACGAACGCTGATTTGGGGGGTCTGGAGATACCAGACATTCCTCCATTAGGGGACTTTGCCTACCACCCCAGTGTATACTCTCGATAGCACTAGCCTTCTCCCTGAGTACATACATCCTTTAGAGGGGCCGTCCATCAGGCTTTCAACACTATGCAGCAGGTCGCTCCATCTTATCATGCCTTCTTAGTGGAGCATAGGTTCAAGGCATTTATGGGATTACAGACTAACTGCCTAAACTGGCATTTGTTATTTGCATTAATTGAGAGGTGGTTTAGCGAGACGAGTACCTTCCACTTTATGGGTTTCGAGCTAGGTTCTACTCCGTTAGATTAGGCCATTATTACAGGACTTTCTTTTTTCGGTAGTTAGATTACCTTGCAGTAAGTAAATAGAGCCAATGATTGTTCTTTGTTGGACTTGCCACCTCCTGACTGTTTAGCTTTTCTGGTTTCTTGGCCTATTCGGGATGAGAGTACCTTCGCAGTTGAGCCACCACCCACGCGGCGAGATACTCTGAGGTGACGACCAGTTTTGTACATTATTTTTAGTTGCTTCAGCAATAATAACAAGTCAATTGTCCTTTTCCAATTAGTGAGCGTGGTAGCTAACTTGGGAGCCTTATCAGAGCTGGACTTGTGGTCTTTCTCCTTTGGTTGCTGCCTCAGATCTATGCGAGTCTGGACTTCCTCCCACTGGGGTAGTGTGACTAGATTTCGGCCTTTTCCAGTCTAGTGGAGCTACAAGTACTTGCCGATCCACCGTTTGGAGGTAGTAGAGGTTGACCTTTATCCCCAGGCCTTAAGATGGGCTTTGTGGTCAAGTGGCCCACCGATCTGAGATCACCGACTTTGTGACATTACAGGCAAACCTGGAGTTGATAGAGGTGAGAGATGTGACGTGGCGACCCTTTGTTGGATTGGTTCACTATGAGGCAGTTTGGTATCTTGTCCCGATGTCTCTATCGAGGATTTCAATTCTGAGTAATGAGTTTTGGGAGTCTTATCTGGGAGACCAACATTGGCGCCAGTTTCACGAGGAGTTCTGGTCAGCTAGGGATCCACCTGAGTATATGTTCGGAGCTTTGGTTGAGGGAGTTCCTATTCTATACCAAGAGCGACAGCTGGGTGCTGGTTTCTTACTTCCTCTAGAGATTGACTATATCACACATTTTGGGGCTCACTCGTAGGCACCTTTACCCAGTTTGAGGTGGTGGTTGGAGGTTACATTATTGGCCAGGAGGTGGTTGACTTGTGGCTTTGAGCGGAAAGATATGTGCCTCAGGCCTAGTTCGCTACCATAAGGGATCAGAGAGATCGGTATCAGACTGTGAGAGACTAGTTCCAAATGGAGAGGGACCAGTTCCAGGCCGAGGTAGCTATTCTGACCGCGAAGTTGGCTTAGATGTGAGATAGTGGGGTATGTTATATTTTTCTCCTTTTGTTCTAGCGTTCCTTAGTTATTCATTTACTTTGCTGATTCAGGTTCTTCTTTTCTTGTAGAATACTGGTGCTTCTAATAATTGGCCGCCTCCTCCTGAGCTAAGTTTTGGAGATTTTGACTCGAACATTGATTTTTATCTCTGATGGCTGCCCTTTGTCGTAGGGCTTGCTTCTCTCTTGCACCAAGTCTTGGATATGCATTTAGTTTTTGTTAGATAATTTATTTGTAATTTTTGAATGGAATGGATATTTATGATTCAGATACCTAGATGTATGTATTAATGTATAAGCCTAGATATATGGACAGATGCATGCACAGGGATAATGTTGATGATGCATGTTTATTACATGCTCTAAAGATGATATTAAATTGCATTGGTGACTTCTATTTCTCTAGGGAGCTATGTCTTATGTATGCGAAGCACATGTCAAAATTTTTATAAAAATGAAGGCATACGTGAGGAATACACTAGTTAAAACAATGAATTGGGTGATGTCAAGCTCTGCATCCTTGAAATGGTGACTTTTTTGGCTTAACCCTACCTTGATTGAAGATAGCATTTTGTACCTTTCTCAAACTTTTGATCGAGTCTGATTTTCTACTCTGGGTTAGTATATGGGATCGCTTGGTGTAAGCACTCTATTTTTGACTGCTTGGCAGTCTACAATCTGTCCAGACTTGTATTCAAACCAATACAGACATATTTTGACTCAAATCAATTTTCTAAGTCTAATCTTGTCTATTCATCGCTTCGCGGGCCCACCAGGCCCAAATAGAAGTAAAATGACCAAAATTCCCTTGTGGCCATTGTTCGGTCCGATCCAACAGGTGTGTATTTTCGAAGACGGTAAGTCCGCTTTCCATATTCCAATAGGCGCATCTTTCCGAAGACGGTAAGTCCCCTTTCCAATTCTTTTTCCGATTCCAATTCCAATCCCTCTCTCGAGAAAGCTGATTCCTCGAGACGGTAAGTCTATCCAATCCAACACGTTTCCCGAAGATAGTTTTTTCAGAACAGTAAGTCCCTTTAAACCTGTCAACCGGGATGAGACCCCAAGTCCCCGAGATCATAGAACGGTCCACCTTTGGCGCCTACTAGCCTGCCAATGCAGAAATATCTATTTTGGCTCGCCTTTCGAGAAAGTTGATTCTCAGGCACTAAGTCCCTTTAGCAGCTTCCCAAGATCAAGCAGTCTCGGGAATGATCGCGAACTGTCAGAGTAGCAGAAGTACTCGTAAACATCACAACCGTCAGAGTAGCAAAAATACTCGCAAACAGGTCGATATAGGGAATAGGCAACAAAGCCCTGTATCAGGGGACTGCCGTCAGAGTGGCGAAAACACTCAAAACCTAGGTCAACACCGATGCCTACTAGCTCACTTCGGTGAAAAATGACCAAACTGCCCATAGGGCCATTTCCGCCACGTTTCTTGAGAACATACCTAAGTCCTCAAAATGGTAAGTCCACCATTCCAAGATTGTCTTAAAAGCAATCTGGCATGATTAGGTGCCTTCTAGTCAGTTTCGGGCCAATTCTGAGACTTTCCGGTCAAGATTACCATTTTGCCCCTAGGCATCCGAACGCCCCGGGGACCACACCGGCTCCAAGTATCACATCGGTAACCTCTTGAGAATGCTTTTTATAGTATTCTTGACCTTCCTTTATCTTTTCGGGTCACTCCGAGTCAATTTCGACAAACTCGGTGGAAAATTATCGTTTTGCCCTTAGTGGACCGGTCGCCTTTTCTGACCACACCGGCTCTAAATACCAAACTGGTAGCCTTTGGGAACATTCTAAATAATGTTTCCAAATCTTGAGTATTCTTCTGGGACATTCTGAGTCCATCCTGGCAGCTTCCCGGCCCGATTGACCGTTTTGCCACTAATGGCCCGGTTAACCTTTCCGACAATTCTTGTCATCCTTTTTCAAGGCTAATACCTATGGGACCCTGTTCCAAGAGTTCCTGCCATTTTTTGGCCCACAGGGCCATTCCCGGTCCCTTAAATCCTTCCCGAGCTTTTCAAAATCACTCCTAGTGAAGCCAAGCTAAAAATTGCATGGTAGTCACTAGTACAGACGCCCAAATCTTCTCAAGATACGTTGTTTTCCGACCTTAAAATTTTCCTAACTGGTTGGTGCCACTAGTAATGGTGCTAAGCCAATATTTGACCTGGCAGCACTTCTAGTGGCGCCAGAAGGATTTTTGGCCTGGCGCCACTACAACAGGCACCAGGTCATTCCCTTGTCTATAAATACATAGCCTCCTCCAACATGAAAGAGGTTTGCAAACTCAGTCTAAAAACTCTACTCTTTGATATATAGAGCTCGTAGCTTCTCAAAACCCTAGTCTCCTTTAGGTTTTCCAAACCCTAGCCTTCATACACAAACCCTAGCCTCTTACACACTCATACATTCTCATATACTCATACACTAGCCTCAAAACCCTCCATTGAAGGCTTGGATTGCTGCAACTATGAAGCTTTGAAGATCGAAGATAAACTCTTGAAGATTGAAGTGAAGACCGAAGCGAAGCAAGCAAAGCAAAGTGCGCAAAGCTAAGCAAAATAAAGAAGATACAATGTAGGCTTCTTATTTACGTTTAGGCATCTTTCTCCCTCTCTTCTCCCTCTGAACCCACTTGGGTTTTCTTCTATTTTAATCCCCCATCTTTTCCCCCCTTTCTTGCATGCTTGAAATAAGAGAATTCCCGGTCCATGTGTAGGATTAGGCTATTGGAGAGTCACCGTGTTGGGGGCTTTCTTTTAGTCTAACCGGAGACCACGTGGGTTCGGCCCCCTTGATTATGTGGTGAAGCATTTAACCTTATACGTTCACAACCTTCTTTACATTGTGCATATCATAATCTTGCATTCTTCCAAAATTCGTTTTTAAACTCGTTTCCAAAACTGTCATGAACATTGTTTTCAAACTTGCATCAAAATCTTTTTTTTCAAAACTTGTTTTCAAAATCACAATCCTAGGGTGATTCTAGCCTTTTCATGCTAGGGTTGCTTTAGGAAACTGTTACATTTAAAGTGACTAATATGGTCCATATTTTCAAAACCTTTGTTGTTTTCAAAACCACAATCTTAAAGTGGTTCTAATCTTCTTATGGTTAGAATCGCTTTAGAAAAATGAGATATTTTATATACTTTCTAAAAACTCTCTTTTCAAATCTCTCCCTCTAAAAATCTCTTCCCCAATATGCTTTCTAAAAACTCTCCTCAATCTCCTTTCCAAAGTTGTTTTCTAAAACTTCCCTTCACAAAAATCGTTTTCCTAAAAGCTCATTTCCAAAAACGCTTTCTTCAAAATTCACTTTCTAAAAACACTCCTTAGGTTTCCTTCTTAGAAAACTCTCCCTAAATCTCTTTCCTAAAAACTCTTTCCAATAATCTCCTTCCAAAAACTCTCTCTTGTCAAGTTCAGTTTCCAAAAACTCCTCTCTAGGATTTCCTTTCAAAAATCTCCATTTCCAAAACTCACTTTCAAAATCTCTTTTCTTAGAGTCCAAGTTAAGCACTAGAGCCAACAATTAGGAAACCCTAATTTTCCTTCCCAAAAGTATGATTTCCACTTTTGCCTCAAAACTTAGGTTTCCAAAACCTCTTGTTTTCTACATCAAAACTACGTATATTTTCAAAACCTCTTTTCTAAGTCAAAATTATAGTCTTCCAAAACTAGGATTTCCAAAACTCCATCTTTCTAAATTCATGCCAAATCCAATCTCCCCTTTGGGAAGCCAAATCTAATCTTCCCTTTAGGAAACTAGATCCAATCCTCAATTTTTGGAAACAAAATCAAAACATCTCTTTTTAGAAACAAAATCCAATCCCTTGTTTTAGGAAATAGGAATCTCAATCCTTCCAAACCCAAATCTTTCCTAATTCAACTCCTTCCTAATTT
This sequence comes from Euryodendron excelsum, assembly GCA_033060915.1. NCBI lineage: Eukaryota > Viridiplantae > Streptophyta > Magnoliopsida > Ericales > Pentaphylacaceae > Euryodendron > Euryodendron excelsum. The sequence goes on from CM065390.1 coordinate 26,596,768, forward strand.
AGTACCTTCCTAAACCGTAAGTTTTCCAAAACTTCCAAATCTTTCCTTAAACATTAAGCTTCTAAATATTTCCTAATTCAAAGCCTTTCCTAATTCCATGCTTTCCAAATCTTAACTTTCCAAATCTAACTTTTCAAATCTTTCTAAACTTCCAAACTTTCTAAATTCCAAATCCTTCCAAATTCAAAACTTTCTTAAGTTGAAACTTTCTAAGTTCCAAATCTTTCTTAAATCAAAACTTTCCTATTTCAAAACATTCCAAATTCAAAACTTTCTTAAAACGGAAACTTTCCTAATTCAAAATATTTCCTAAATTGAAACTTTCCTAAATTGAATATTTCCTAAACCAAAACTTTTCCAAAACGAAACTTTCCTAATTCGAACCTTTCCTAATCTTCCAAGTCTAACATTTGAGTCAAATCTTTCTGAATCTCAAATCCTTCCTGAAACCTTTCTTTCCTAAGTCTAGGTTTTCTAAAACTAAGCTTTGCAAAATCAAATCTTTTCAAATCTTCTAATCAAAATCTCTTTCTTCCAATCATACCTGTTATCGAACTCTTGTCCGAACTACGACTGACCTAATTTCTCAAAAAGGATACGTACGCAACCCTCATAGGTGCGGTCACAACCTTTTTCAAACTTCCATTTCCATAAATTTTTTTCAATTTCCAATTTCATAATCTATTTCCAGTTTCCAATTCCAAATCTCTATTTCCAATTTTTAAAACTTTCCAATTTCAAATCTATATTTTCAAATCTCTTTTTAAATCAAATCAATTTCTTTTCAAATCTATTTCCAAATCTATTTTCCAATTCTTTTTTCTTGCACTTGCACATTATGCACCATTATTTTAAAAATTCTTTTTCTAAAGTGGATAGAATTGGACATTTGTTAGTTGAAAACTCTAATAGGTGAATCTAGGGTAAATAGACATGTAGGTACCACAAGGGCAGGGCAGGGTGATAGCTTAGTGTGTCTTCCCTACATGTAACCAACCTTCGAACCTAGGATCACTGTTTTTGAATGACCAAAATGGAGTTTATTTTCAAAAATGGCTTAGTTATTTTCCCAAGGTTGCCAAACAACCTGTTTTCTTAAAAATCATCTCTAGAGGTAGTATTTTCAAAAATAATTTGCTAAAACCCTAAGTGTAGTTTTCGGATTGTGCTTAGTTTTTAAGTGACCTAACTCACCTTAATCAAGTTAGGTGGCGACTCCAAATATTTTCCAAAAGCTCTTTATTCAAATCAATTTTCAATTCAAACATAGTCGCACTCATTCTTCTAGGAAGGTGAGTTCTAACGAGAGAGTATGGTATTTTTCCCGCTTGTGTGTATATTTCTCGAGTGCGAAAAATCTAGGCGCGACAGCTGGTGGCTCCATTGGGGACCACTTAGTGGGTTAGGTCGTAGTCATGTCTCTTTACCCTTTACCCATGTAGAGTCTTCGATTAACTTGCAATCCTATTCACTTTAACTTTTCAAAACGAGATTTTCAAAATTGTTTTAAAAAAAACATGTATTTATTTATATTATCTTGTATTAAGTTTGCTATCCACATACTAACTCTTGCATCTTTATTTTGTAGGTGCACTTTTTGTTTAAATTTTATTGACTGCCATGCATGAATGTGATGAACAGGATGAATGGGAGTTGTTGGGCTCTTTCCTTCACTTTCAAAAATCACACACATACTGTATGTACACTTGCATTCTGCATACTTGCATTTTTACCCTGATATGGCCCTTCTAGTTAGAAAGGGGGAACAATATATTGGCTGTGGGAAAGATGTTGTGTCAGTTTCTTCGCCTACGGCCTCTTGATGGTTCTTCCGCTCGAATCACCAACCGATTATGGCACCACCTCGGCGAGTGGGCCTAGGTTTGAAGATCCGGGGACCGAAACTTTTTAGGACGCATTAGTTAACCCTTAACCTCATGCTCATATAGAAACCGTGCATAGCCAAACCTTTGCCGGATTTAAGACACGCGCACCGTTTTCCAAAACCATGGAGGAAAGGGTGACTGCTCTTATTTTCATTTATACCTATCTATTCTAGTTGTTATAATGCCTGTATTCGTACTGTTATAATGCCTGTCTAACTGCTCATTCATGCATATGTACTTCAACTGTATTCTCTTTCCTTATACTCTACGCATCCATTTTCATGCATCTCATATTCCCCGTCAAGATAAGAGTTCCAAGTAACTCAAGTCACTGCATTCTCATATATATGATCAACCTAAAGAGAGGGACACCTAGTTTACTCTCCCTTACATGAAACCTACCTAAACCCTAAGCGTTCCCATGTAACCCTAAGGACTCATGGCATGCACCTCAATTCATTCCATGGGAGGGGCCCCAATCCCTCTATGCTTACGGAGGTAGGATTGTCAAGAAGACAAGGGGCAATCGATTAACAAGGTCTCTCAGTGACCTCCTCGACATCAAATCCAACAAAGGCGAATTCAAAGATCAAGAGTAGTTTAGGGTTTCCTTTGTAAAATTAGATAGGTGGAACCCCTAAAGGAACATGTTCCTTCCCCCCCTGTTAAAATGTATTTCAATTCTTTTGTATATTAAACTCGAAGTTAAATGTATTTCTTTACTTTCCGCGAATGAGTGAGTGAATAAATGCATGAACGAAGGAAAGGTTCCCAGTTGACGGTGAGGCATCTGCATATAGGGGCAAATCCCCTATCTCTAAAAGTGAGCCAATACATCATGCTTAGCTTCCCTCCTAAAAGAGGGACACCCTAGGGCATGCATTGCATAAAGACTTGTCAAGATAAAATATTGACTCTTTTCCTTTGTTGGTTTTAGGTACCTCTCCTCATCCCCCCATCGTTACAAGCCAAAAGCTCAGAAATGCCCATAGAATTACTCACACTCGATACCTTAACTCTACTACTAGCAGAAGTGAAAGGAGTCAGATACAGGATGACTAAAATGGAAGGCATACTCTCTTCACTCTTACCCTATGCAACCTATGAGAAGGCAGAATCCTCGTAAGCCTCGACTCACGAGGAACGAAAAAGGATGATGAGGGAAATTTAAGACCATACCCATACCATTGCTCACCAACAAGATCCCCAAGCCGTTTGCCGCATTCTGGCATTTCTCAAGCCGACCTTTAACCAAACCCCTGAATCCTATAACTATCCTATGAGTACCAGTCCCATCTGCTTGGCCTTGACACTGAAAATTGTCCCACTTTGAAACATAAAGCCCGAAACCCCTTCAATTTCCAAACCACCGACCCAATAGCCATCACACCAGAACTTGATCCTCGACCTTTCATGTCATCTAGGGCACCCAGGCGAGTGAGACCAAAAGATCAAGTTTTCACTAAACTCGCTTGCACTCAAACCACAGCTTAGTTTGATCTTCTCGCCACGGGATATTTGAAACCTATACCTCCTCGACCTTGACCTAACCCTCTGCCACCCTATTTTAACCCAAAGGCGTACTATGAGTACCATTCAGGCGGCCAAGGACATGATACCGAAGAATGTTGGACCCTCAAGCATAAGATTCAAGACCTGATAGATAACAAGACTATTGGCTTACGACCAGCAAGTCCTCCTACGAACGTCACTACGAACTCTTCACCAGACCCCACTATCAATCCCATTACAAAATTTGGTAATGACAAGGTTTGGTTTGCTACATGCCAAGAGATATATTACAAGGATAGGGAGGAAATGGAATACAAAAATATTAAACAGAGTCATACCCAGTTATGGTGCAACCCCGATAGAATGCCGACTCCTGAAGACGAACTCATATATGAATCTGTGAAGAAGATTGACTAGGAGCTGTCCAAACTCAGTGATAAGAATCCCCCATTGTGTACACTTAAGAAACACTGAGCCACGGCTGGACGCCAGGGCGAAAAAACCCCAGGCTCGACCTATCAAGCTGGAAGAGGACAAGTCACCCAACTGGTTTGTTAGAGAAACTACGGAGCAAACAAATGAAAGCAAGACGGTCAAGAAAGCTGACAATTACATCATTACCGCCAACTCACTTGGAACTCCGAGAGAAGCATCTACTCGTCCTGTCTTGGCTGAAGATCTTAACCGTGGGTAAAGTGCTGATATAGGCATCGTCCCAAAGCCCTATTGAAGAATGCAGGAATCCCATCAAAAGCATACAAGAGAGGGGTGTTTTCACTCACTTTCTTTCTATCCCTTTTACTTCCTATCTTTAAATTGATGTTCACATTTCATTTATTGCTTAAGAACTCCATGCTTTTCATAAGAAATGATAATAATGATCAAATAATAGTCTTTTATTCCATCATTGTTGTCTTATTTTCTGTTAGGAATGGTGGCTACTTTCTACACAAGGGGCATGGTTTATCTTATGGAATGATTTGACTCAAATGGATGATAGCATGAGTTAACCACTCGCTGAATGATCAGCTTTCCAAAGAAAGATAGTTCTTGGATGAGAAAGGATACTACCCAAAAGTAACACTTGTAAGACACTGAAGCTAAGCGATGCGTGGCCAGACTATCAAGATGAAGGGGAGCCATCTTTCATTTCCCTATGTCAAAGAACAAGTGTTTATATTCCCTTTGCTTAACCTCTAGTGCCTCGCAGAAAGTGAAAATTTTCTTTACGAACCCTGATCCACAACTGTTCTCCCCACACTAGGGCAGACAATAGCTAAGAACTCTAGGAATGGTATCCACCTCTATCATGCTAAGATAGTATCAAAAGCTCTATAGATCAAGCAATCTAGTTCAAAGTGAAGAGAGGCCCTCATTTTATTTCCCATACAGTCAAAAGCAACCCCTTGTCAAACTCGTTAAGCCATCTATCCTTTTTTTTCAAGAAAACCCCAACCTAGGGATCACCGCCCACATTGGGTTAGATTGAACGGCTGAGGAAAAAGTCTAAGGAAAAAAAAGGTCATAGAATGATTTGTTTAAAAAAAAAGGAAAGCAAAGAGATAAAAAGGAAAAAAGCAAAGGAAAAGAGTTGCCAAGGGGCAAAAGGCCAAAAAAAAAAAAAAAAAACAAAAAACAAAAAAAAAAAAAAAAAGGCCTGAAGAAAACCATGAATGTGCCATCTTGAAAAGCATAATAGAAAAAAAGAAAGTCAGGGCGAAAGAAAAGAGTCATTTTCTCCCTGAGAAGTATATAGTAAAAGTAAGAAGGAAATTTAATAGTGATCCTAGGTTACAAAGAAACCCAATAGAAACAATAGGTTCGAGCCTTAACCCTTTCTTGTAAAACCCCAAAACCATGGCCTACATTACAACCCTACTAAAGTCCACTCTGATTGAAAACGGATTGCTTGATCTAAATGAGCTAAACACGCTACCGAAGCTAAAGAAGGATGCTAACCCTATTAAAAAATAGTCAAGGATAGTATGGATCTAACCCCTGTTGAAAACAACATCAAATTTGAGCCTGCATATCCCGTTGTTTCTGAAATCCCATAACCTAGCCCACATTACGGTCCTGAAACAAAGTCTCCTCAAATTGAAAGGACGGGCCGCTTATCGCTCTGTTGAAGGTCAGGTAAGCTATTGCTAAGGCCCCAAGAGTCGAGATTTTCAGCCCAGTAATCATATACACTAACCCCGAGGCAGAGAGTCAGAGGCGATCAAAAGGTTGAGAAAAGTGCCAAGTGTTATCATCCAATCAAGGTAAGGTTGAGCCAGAGGAGAGGTTAGACCCCCGAAAAGGAAGGAGTTATCATTCCAAAGATATCGAGTTCGACAGCACCCCTTGTCATTCTGTTAGTTGTTGTATGTCTAATATGTGCATAAAAAATAAATAAATTACATAAGCTTCACATAGGACATAACTCCATATAAAAACAGAAGTCACCAATATCAACTCATGTAATAGATACATAACATCGTCATCCATCACATGCATATGATCATATGCTTAGCTGAAAAGATCATAAATGTCTTTGCCTATCCATGCATCTAAATACCATAAATATCCATCTTTGTACAAAACTTACAAGATAAAACTGTTTGACATAAATACATCTCAAGAATAAGGACAAGGGAAGATCAGAATCTCCACAAGGGGCATCTATCAAAGGTCAAAGTCAATATCATCTGGATCGAAATCCCCGAAACCCGGCATCGGAGAAGGCAGATAACTACTCGAAGCACCAGCATCCTGCAGGAAAGATAGAACCGAAATTAGCCACATAAAATAAGAACTAAGCAACAGTAGAGCGAAAAGAAGGGGAGAAAAGACGATATACCCCGCCATCTCTCATCTAAGCTATCCGAGCCATCAAGGAAGCCACCTTTGCCTGATATTGATCTTGCTCCGTCTGGTATCGATCCCTCTGATCCCTCATAGCAGTAAACTCAGCCTGGGACACATATCCTCTGGCTCGATGCCACAAGTCAACCACCTCCTGACCCACAGCGTACCCGCCGACTACTACCTCAGACTAGGTGAAGGCACCAACAGAATGAGCCCCGAAGTGTGTAGCATAGTCCGTGTCTGGAGGAAGCAAGAACTCGGCACTCGGCTGCCGCTCCTGATAGGGGATAGGCACTCCCGCCACCAAGGCCCCGAACATATACTATAGCGAAGCTCCTGCTGATCGGAACTCCTCATGAAACTGCCTCCATTGTCGCTCTCCGAGATAGGACTCCCAAGTATCATCACTGAGAAAAGCAGCCGTCGATAAGGACAACTGGACCAAGTACTGTACAGTCTCATAATGAACTGATCCAATAAAAGGCAGCCAAGTCACGTCTCTCACCTCAATCAACTCCAGGTTCGCCCGTAACATCATAAACTTAGTAATCTCCGATAGCTGGGCCACTCGGTCATGAGCCCACCTCAAAGCATGAGGATAAAGGTCATCCTCGACAATTGTGGGGCGACGAACAAGCAGGTACTCATAGCTCCACCAAATAAGAAAGGGCCAAAAACTAGTTATGCTGCCCCAACGGGAAGAAGTCTAGACCCGCATCAATCGAAGGAAGCAGCCAAAGGAGAAGAACCCCCAATCTAGCTCCGATAAAGCCCCAAGATCAACTACTGTGCTCACCAAATGAAAAGGCATAAGCGAACTGTTGTTGTTGCAGAAGCAGCTAAAGATGATGTACAAAACAAGTTGCTATCTCAGCAGCAAAGGTACGGTCATCCTAATTGAGCCAAGAGACTGGGAAGGCCAAACGCTCAGGAGGAGGCAAGTCTAGCAGAATGCATGCCTCATCTCTACTGACTGACTGTAGAGTGATCGGCTAGCCAACGAAGGAAAGCCCTGTGAAGATCACCCAATCCAAGGGGGTGGGACCTAACTCAAAGCTGACAAAATAGAAGGTCCTAGTCTCCCCGAACCACCTCTTAACAAGCGCTAAGACCAAATGCCGGTTCAAGCGGTTAGCCTATAATCCCATGAAGGCTCCGAATCCGATCTCAGCCAAGAAGGCATGATATGATGGAGCAGCCCACTGCATGGTCTCGATGACCTGATGAACAGCCCTTCTAAAAGCTGTGTGTACTCGTGGAGGGGGCAAATGTTGTCTAGAATATGCGCTGGGGTGGTAAGCAAGATCCCTGAGCGGTGGGATGTCCAGTACCTCCAGGTCACCTAAGTCAGCATCCATCTACCTGCGTCTAGAGGAGGCTTTCCCATAACCGATCACCTGATCCCCAAGGCCTAGCACATCGTCCTCAGCACCAATCTCCTCCGCAAAGGCCTTCTCAACCAGAGGAAAAGGATCGACAGGTGGTTTACTCCTCTGTCTGCTCTGACTGGAAGAGGCCCATCCGGTAGATCGTCGACTACCTCTAGATCGATTGAAGCCGCCGGGGGAATCTGTCCGAGCCGCCTTCCCCGAGCGATGTCTCCTCTCAAAACCATCATCACCTGCGTTTGTCATGCTGAAAAGACAAGCCAAGGTAAGTGGTGTTAATATACGGTACATGCAGATAAATAATAACAAAATAAAGAAAATAAATAATAAAAAAAACAATAAATAATAATAAAAAGATTTCAAATGGTAAGTCAAAACAAATTTCCTACACCTTGTGATTTTCCAACTTCAAATCAAATCTCAAGGGTTTTCTGTCTTTTTCCTTCAAAAAGATTTTATTTCTCAACCTTTTCCAACTCTTTCCCTAATTTCTGAAAATCTCGACAGAGTTTCGTTTAAAAATGGTCCCTACAACACCCATGACATCAACACAAAACACAAACTGTACACTTCACAACGTTACAATTACATGACATTAGCACCCGCACACACTTTTTAATTTTTTGAAATTTTTAAAACACATGTTTTATTTTTCCAATAAATCAATGGTTTTCAAAAATGTCCTAAAATTCCTCAAACTCATTTCAAATGTTTTCTAAAAATTTCGTACATTCTTCCAAATTTTAAACTCTAAAAATTTCCAATTTCTTAAGTTTTCCCATTATCCTAATTTTCTAAGTATTTTCCTATTTTTCAAAAAATCAAAAATTCACCAAGTTTTCAAAAAATCATGAAACATCACACGGTTGTTAAACACATTTTTCTAAGGCATATAACATAAAAATCTAGCCAGAAAACCCAATGCCCAAGCCTATAGGAACAAACCCCCAATTCCTACAGAAAACTCTCTTCACATAATCACGGAAAATCATTCAAATTCAATAAAAAAAAAAACACCAAAATGCAAAAATAACATCACCATAATGTTCAAAACATATCAAAACATCAATTTCTACTATTCACATGATTCAAACGAAATTCTACACATCAAAATCAACAGAAAATTGAAAACTCACTTTTTGGAGTTCTCCGGCAAAATCTTCTCTTTCGACAACTTTTCTAGCGACGTGGTCTCCTTTCGGTAATCACTCGTGGTCTCTAAGAGGTGCTCCTTGAATTTCCAAGTCGGTTGCCTAGCAATGTCTCTCGGTTTTGCAAAAAACTTTTGAAACCACAGCAACGCCAAACCAGAAATGTTTCTGGTTTGATTTCTAAGCCTGGCGCCACTAGTAGAGGCGCCAAGCCTTTTCTTTCCCACCAAAACTCGTTTTTGAAGGCCTTTTGGGCCCAATATCCAATTTTGAACCCCTGTTGTCGAAAAAGTTTCAAAGTCCGTCCCTCCGACCGCCTCACTGTCAACATGGGACTCTTAGTTTATCGTTTTCTATCTTGGACAAGCAAAGACAAAAAACGAGGGGTAGCTATAAGCACCCCATTTTTGACTGCTCGACAGTCTACAGTCCATTTAGACTTGTATTCAAGTCAATGTAAACATATTTTTAAGTCAAATCAATTTCCTAAGTCTAATCCTGTCTATTCATCGCTTCGCAGGCCCACCAGGCCTAAATAGAAGTAAAATGACCAAAATGCCCTTGTGGGTGTTGTTCGGTCCGATCCAATAAGCGCGTCTTTCCGAAGACAGTAAGTCTCCTTTCCAATTCCAAATCAGGTGCGTCTTTCCAAAGATAGTAAGTTCCCTTTCCATATTTCACTAGGTGTGTCTTTCCAAAGACAGTAAGTCCCCTTTCCAATTCCAATAGGCACGTCTTTCCGAAGACAGTAAGTCCCCTTTCCAATTCTTTTTCCAATTCCAATTCCAATCCCTCTCTCGAGAAAGCTGATTCCTCGAGACGGTAAGTCTATCTAATCTAGCACATTTTCCGGAGACAGTTTCTTCGGAACGGTAAGTCCCTTTAAACCTGTTGACCGGGACGAGACCCCAAGTCCCCGAGATGGTAGAACGGTCCACCTTTGGCGCCTATTAGCTCGTCAATGCAGAAATGTCCATTTTTGCTAGCCATTTGAGAAAGTTGATTCTCAGGCACTAAGTCCCTTTAGTAGCTTCTCGAGATCAGACAATCTCAAGAATGATCGCGAACCGTTAGAGTACCGAAAGTACTCATAAACATCGCAACCGTTAGAGTAGCGGAAATACTCGCAAACAGGTTGATATAGGGAATTGCCAACAAACCACTATATCACAGGAATGCTGTTAGCGTGGCGAAAACACTCAAAACCTAGGTCAACACCGATGCCTGCTAGCCCACTTTGGTGAAAAATGACCAAATTGCCCCTAGGGCCATTTTCGACACGTTTCTCAAGAAAAGACTTAAGTCCTCAAAATGGTAAGTCCACCATTCCAAGATTGACTTAAAAGCAATCCGGCATGATTAGGTGCCTTTTAGTTAGTTTCGGGCCAATTCTGAGGCTTTCCGATCAAGATGACTATTTTGGCCCTAGGCATCCGAATGCCCCGGGGACCACACCGACTCTGAGTATCAAACCGGTAACCTCCCAAGATTGCTTTTTATTATATTCTCGACCTTCCTTTATCTTTCTGGATCATTCCGAGTCAATTCTAGCAAACCCGGTGCAAAATGACCGTTTTGCTCCTGGTTGGCCGGTCGCCTTTTCTGACCACACCGGCTTTGGGTATCAAACCGGTAGCCTTTGGGAACATTCTAAATAATGTAACCAAATCTCAAGTCTTCTTCTGAGACATTCTGAGTCCGTCCTAGCAGCTTCCTGGCCTGATTGACCATTTTGCCCCTAATGGCCCAGTCAACCTTTTCGACAATTCTTGTCATCCTTTTTCAAGGCTAATACCTCTAGGACCCTGTTCTAAGGGTTTCTTCCCTTTTTCGGCCTTCTGGACCATTCCCGATCCCATAAATCTTTCCCGGACGTTTCGGAGTCACTCCTAGTAAAGCCAGACTAAAAATTGCATGGTAGTCACTAGTACAGGCGCCCAGATCTTCTCAAGATACGTTGCTTGCTGACCTTAAAACTTTCCTAACTGGCTGGCGCCACTAGTAGTGGCTTCAAGCCAATATTTGGCCTGGTGCCACTGTTATAGGCGCCAAGTCATTTCCTTATCTATAAATACAGAGCCTCCTCCAGCGTGAAAGAGGTTCGCAAACTCAGTCTAAAAACTCTACTCTTCGATATACAGAGCTCGTAGCTTTCCAAAACCCAGTCTCCTTTAGGTTTTCCAAACCCTAGCCTCCATACACAAACCCTAGCTTTTTATACACTCATACGCTCTTATATACTCATACACCAGCCTCAAACCCTCCATTGAAGGCTTGGATTGCTACAACTGCAAAGCTTTGAAGATCAAAGACAAACTCTTAAAGATTGAAGTGAAGACCGAAGCGAAGCAAGCAAAGCAAGCAAAAGCAAAGCAGAGCAAAGCTAAGCAAAATAAATAAGACACAAGGTAGGCTTTTTATTTACATTTACACATCTTTCTCCCACTCTTCTCCCTCTGAACTCACTTGGTTTTCTTCTATTTTAATCCCCCATCTTCTTCCCCCCCCCCCCCTTCTTGCATACTTGAAACAAGGGAATTCCCGATCCATGTGTAGGATTAGGCTATTGGAGAGTCACTATGTCGGGGGCTTTTTTTTAGTCTAATCGGAGACCACATGGGTTCGGCCTCATTGATTATGTGGTGAAGCCTTTAACCCTATAGGTTGACGACCCTCTTTGCATTGTGCATATCATGATCTCACATTCTTCCAAAATTCATTTTTAAACTCGTTTTCAAAGCTGGTGTCGCGCCCAGATTTTTTGCACTTGAGGAATACACATACAAGCGGGAAAAACACTGTACTCTCTCGTTAGAACTCACCCTCCTAGAAGAATGAGTGCCACTAGGTTTGAATTGAAAATTGATTTGAATAAAGGGCTTTTGAAAAACATTTGGAGTCACCACCTAACTTGATTAAGCTGAGTTAGGTCACCGAAAAACTAAGCATAATCCGAAGACTGCACTTGGGGTTTTTGAAAACGATTTTGAAAATACTACCTTAAGAGAGGGTTTTTAGGAAAACAGGTTATTTAGTAACCTTTGAAAAATAGTTAAGCCCTTTTTTGAAATAAACTCCATTTTGATCTTTGAAAATAGTGATTTTAGGTTCGGAGGTTGGTTACGTGTAGGGAAGATGTACTAAGCCATCACCCTACCCCGCCCTTGCAGTACCTACATGTCTATTTACCATAAATTCACCTATAAGAGTTTTCAACTAACAAATGTCCAATCCTATCCATTTTAGAAAAAGAATGTTTAAAAAGACATGATGCATGATATGCAAGTGCAAGAAAAGAGAGTTGGAAAATAAATTTAGAAAAGAGATTCGAAAAGATAGATTTGAAATTGAAAAGTTTTATAAATTGAAAATAGAAATTTAGAATCAGAAAAATAGATTATGAAATTGAAAACTTGAAGAAGATTGTAGAATTGGAGATTTGAAAGAAGTTGTAGAAATAGAAATTTGAAAAATGTTGTGGAATTTGAGATTTGAAAAGGTTGTGACCACACCCATGAGGGTTGCCTACGTATCCTTTTGGAGGAATCAGGTTAGTCATAGTTCGGATAAGAGTTCGATAAAAAATAGAAGATTGGAAATTGAAAATGGAAGAATAAAGACCCTAGACCTAGGAAGATAGGATTTAGAAAGGACTCGAGATTAAGAAAGACTTGACTCGAATGTTCGACTTGGAAGAACGGAGAAAGATTGGATTTAGGAAGGGTTTGAATTAGGAAAGGTCCGATTTTGGAAAGTTTCAATTTAGGAAAGTGTTGGATTAAGAAAGTGTTGAAATAGGAAACATTTCGTTTTAAGAAAGTTTTGAAATTGAAAAGTTTTGAATTTGGAATATTTTGAATTAGGGAAGTTTTGAAAGTTGGAAAGTTTAGAATTTAGAAAGTTTTAGATTTGGAAAGATTTGAGGTTTAGGGAAGTTTAGAATTTTAGAAAGATTCAAAGTTTGAGTTTTAGAAATTCTTGAAATTAGGAAAGGTTTTGAGTTTAAGAAGGGTTTAAAAACTTAGATTTGGAAAGTTAAGATTTGGAAAAGAGATGAAGCTAGGAAGGGGTTGAATTAGGAAACATTTGGAAGCTTAATATTTAAGGAAAGATTTAAAAGTTTAAGTTTAGGAAACTTAATGTTTAGGAAAGTAGGAGATTAGGAAGGATTTGAATTAGGAAAGGTTTAGACTAGGAAGGATTGAGATTCCTATTTCCCAAAACAAGGGATTGGATTTTGTTTCTAAAAAAAGATGTTTTGATTTTGTTTCCAAAAACGGAAGATATGATCTAGTTTCCTAAATGGGAAGATTGGGTTTGGTTTTCTAAAGGGAAGATTGGATGAATTTGGAAAGATGGAGTTTTGAAAATTCTAGTTTTGGGAAGACTGTAGTTTTGATATAGAAAAGGGGTTTTGAAAATATAGTTTTGATGTAGAAAACAAGAGGTTTTGGAAACCTAGATTTTAAGGCAAGATTGAAAATCATGTTTTGGAAAGAAAAACTAGGGTTTCCTAATTGTTGGCTCTAAGGTTTAACTTGGACACCAATAAAAGTGATTTTTGGAAAGTGAGTTTTTAGAAAGGGAGATTTTTGGAAAGAAATCCTGGAAAAGAGTTTTTAGAAAGTGAATTTGATAAGAAAGTTTTGGAAGGGAGTTTTTAGGAAAGTGTTTTTCTAGGAAGGGGGCCTAAGAAACGTTTTTAGAAAGTGAATTTCAAGGAGAGTGTTTTTGGAAAGGAGTTTTTAGACAGTAAAACTTTGAGAGAGTTTTTGGAAAGAGATTGAAAAGGAGTTTTTGAAAAGTAGATTTTTGGAGAGAGCTTTTAGAAAACAATTTTGGAAAGGAATTTGAAGAGAGTTTTTAGAAAGTATGTCGGGAGAAAAGATTTTTAGAGGGAGAGACTTAAAGAGAGCTTTTAGAAAGTATGAAATATCTCACTTTCCTAAAGCGATTCTAACCATAAGAAGGTTAGAACCACTTTAAGATAGTGGTTTTGAAAACAACAAGGATTTTGAAAATATGGACCATATTGGTCACTTTAAATGTAACACTTTCCTAAAGCAAACCTAGCCATGGAAATGCTAGAATTACCCTAGGATTGTGATTTTGAAAACAAGTTTTGAAAAAGAAGATTTTGATGCAAGTTTGAAAACGATTTTGATACAAGTTTTGAAAATGAGTTTAAAAACGAATTTTGGAAGAATGTAAGATCATGATATGCACAATGCAAATTGGGGTCGTGAACATACAAGGTTAAGGGCTTCGCCACATAATTAAGGAGGTTGAACCCACGTGGTCTTTGATTAGACTAAAGAAAAGCCTCCGACACGGTGACTCTTCAATAGCCTAATCCTACACTTGGACAGGGAATTCCCTTGTTTCAAGCATGCAAAGAGAGGGGGGGGGGAAGAAGATGGAAAATTAAAATAGAAGAAAACCCAAGTGGGCTAGGAGAGAGAAGAGAGGGGGAAGATGTGTAAACGTAAATAAGAAGCCTACCTTGTGTCTTCTTTATTTTGCTTAGCTTTGCACGCTTTGCTTTACTTGCTTCGCTTCGGTCTTCACTTCAATCTTCAAGAGTTTGTCTTCAATCTTCAAAGCTTTGTAGTTGCAGCAATCCAAGTCTTCAATGGAGGGTTGGAGGCTAGTGTATGAGTATATGAGAGTGTATGAGTGTATAAGAGGCTACGGTTTGTGTATGGAGGCTAGGGTTTGGAAAACCTAAAGGAGACTAGGTTTTTAGGAGGTTACGAGCTCTGTATATCGAAGAGTAGGATTTTTAGACTGAGTTTGCGAACCTCTTTCACTCTATAAGAGGCACTGTATTTATAGGCAAAGGAATGACCTAGCACCTATTGCAGTGGCGCTAGGCACAAAAATGCTTCTAGCACTACTCCTAGTGGCGCCAAGGCAAATATTGGCTTGGCACCACTATTAGTGGTGCTAGTATAATATCCTGAACCTCTATTCATTTATATTAACGAGAATTTCTAGTATTTGCATTGTTTAATATTAATTATTGCCTTTTTTAGTCAAGAATGACCAATAGGAGTTTGTGTTGTAGCTTAAGCTTATAGGGTGAGACACATGGGATTATTCTCATGTGTGTCAGTTTATACACTCTTATATAAACATGAAACAAACACACACACACAAGCACCCGATCGCTTGAGAGAGGGAGAAAAGAGAGGAGAAAAAGGGCAAGGGAGATTAAAGGAAGAAGAGCTTGAAGGGAGGTGAGGGAAGAGATTGAAGCCATTAGAAGACTTGGGCAAGCTTGAAGAAAGGTAGGGTTTCACCTCCTCCTATAATTACATATGTTTATGTATCTGTCTTTGTGGGTTGTGTTATTAGACTATTGTGGGTGACTCTTTTGAGTCCCAAAGTGGCTAAATATAGAGTATTGTAAACCCCATTGAAAGATTTGAGAGTTTGGGATTGAAACCCCCAACTTATGCAAGTTAGGGCTTGGGTTCCTAAAACCCTAGATCTATTCGATTTTCTTGTTTAAAGTGTTTGATTTTGAGTTATTGTGGTCTTCTTGGGTCAATCTTTGCACCCTAGAAGCATTGTAAGAGTTTGTGAGAGTTTTGATGGAGTTTGGTTTTGATTTGAGTGAGGTTTGGAGATTTTCGGGTATAAATCTGGGTATTTATCTTTGGAGTGGACTCCTCAGTTTTTGGAGGCGACTCCTTGTCCCAGTGACTCCCAGATTTATTCGTTTAGCTTGGGAGGCGACTCTTTTATTTTTGGAGCTGACACTTTTGTCCCAGAGAACTCTCAAATTTATTTCTTCAGCTCAGGAGGTGACTCTTTAGTCTCCGGAGGCAACACTTCTGCCCAGATAACTCCCAGATTTGTTTCTTCAGCTCAGGAGGCGACTCCTTTGTTTCTGGAGCCGACACCTTCGTCCAGCCCTCGGTTTCACTTTCCAGCTCAGACACTGTTTCATAAAACGGGCATAACTTTCTCTAGAAAACTCGGATTGATACACCGTTTGAAGCATTGGATAGTAGACTCATAGATATTTGTATCCATATAAATTTTGTACTCTAATTCCTTGTGGTTTGAGAGATATTGAATTTTGAAGTTGACCCAAAATTCTGCCAGTAACATTCTTCTTCCAAAATTTTAACCCATTTTCTATGGGGCATAACTTCTTCATCCGAAATGTGTTTTTAGCCTATGAACTATCAAATTAAAGCCTTTTAAGCCTATTTTCAAGTGGAGCTAAGCTAGAGTGCCAAATCTTCCTTGAGAGGTGGTTGGGACGCGATGAAGGAGTTGATGTTCTGGCTTTCATGTTCAAACCTCAACCTTATGTTCTCGTTTTACGTTGTTGCTTTGCTTTAGAGTCTTGTATTGATATTTCCATACTTCTATGTGCATTTTGTGTAGGAACACCTTGTCTACCACCCATCCTATCGGAGAGAGGTGAGTAACGATATGCCATGAGTAAAACTTTATTAATTTCCAAACGTTTTAAATGCACTTCCATATCATGCAATGTTTTCCACGCATTTTCATTTCATTAATGCTATGTTCAACTACAAATGTCATACCTTGAAATGCATGCAAGCTATACTTATGTTATGAATTAAAACCCATGCACTATAATGCTTACATAAAGTAGATATAAGACTCCTAACGTACGACTCTAACTCAAGGTCTTCTCGTGGCAAGACTTTAATCTAGCCCGATAGTCCTAGGATGGGAGACGTGAAATAAACCATCGAAATGTAGGGTCTTTCGTGGCAAGACCCTAAACTAGCAACGATGGTCCTACGGTAGGGGACACAAAATAATTTATCGCCATATTGGGAGACGTCCCTTGGCTTAAAAGTCTAGATGTGACCTTTATGGTTAACATAACTGAGCATAGCTCTTATAATTGACTTAATAAGCCTATGTGTGACCTTTATGGTTACAATAACTGAGCCTAGCTCTTATGATTGGCCTAAAGAGCCTATGCGTGACCTTCATGGTTACTATGTTGGCCTAAAGAGCCTATGTGTGACCTTCATGGTTACTATGTTAGCCTAAAGAGCCTATGCGTGACCTTCATGGTTACTATGTTGGCCTAAAGAGCCTTATGCGTGACCCTTGTGGTTACTATAATGCCCAACACCAGAAAGACCTCTTAAGGGGGGTGAAGTGAGGGATATGGTTGTCTAATGTAAAGACACGACAAACTTATGTTCTAGAATAAGTAATATGATTTGTTCAAATTCTTCACAACAAGTTATGTATGTTTCACAAGTACTAATGTCACGATATATCTCATTCCTATGACATTATGATATGCCCTTACAATAGCTTGTCATGGCATGCTTATGACAGCTACGTTATGTTTTACGAAATTACAATATGTGTTATGCCTCACTTCTATGATACAATGTTTGAATCGCTATAGTATCCCAATGTGATATTTATGTTACCTACGTTTCCAAAGCTACGTTTTATAAGTTACTATGAATGGTAATATTTGATATATCTTATATTATACGGCGAGCCAAGATGTACGCTTACAAGATATGATGTGTTATACTAATGACAAGCTATGTCATGTACTACGGGAGCATGCTACGACAGGTCTCTCGCTTCTTCGACCTTATGTTTTAGAGATAACGAATTATGTTGGTATGGTAGTATAAGTCATGTACTTTTCAGTTTACACTTATACGTTTCTAGATACACGATAGGTATGCATAAACGTTCAGCTATTGTCATATACGTTGAAGAGAAATATTAGTTGGGTAGTAACACACTTATGTTTTAGAACAAGAATCAAGATATGTCAAATGCTTATGATGAGTTATGTACGTCACGCCTCTCCTTGCTGATATTATGTTTAGAAATGGTATGACGTTTTAATACAAAAGCCTATGCTTCAAGTGTCTTTAAGGTTATACTTATGCAATTCTAAGTTTATGTCACTCATGCATAAATGTGCCTTTATTCTTATGTACATTACATATAAACGTAGCATATGGTATTTCATGCTCACGTGTTGTTGTTACTCACTAAGCATTAGCTTACGTTTTTCTAAAAATGTTTTCAGGTGAACAAACTGGGAGGCCCTGAAGGAGGCCCATTACATGGACATTTGGATTGCGGCCTATGGGCCTTATGTTATGTACTGATATAGGGGTTGGACCCTAATGTTTTGTAATATTATAATGTTATAACTGTGGTGGCCTTTGACAGGCCCACTTTATAGAATGATTATGTTTCGGAGATTAGGCACAGCTCTATTATGTATGACACCCATTTTACTTTGCGTTTATAAAGTTTTAAATTCCGCAATTATATACCTTTTTAAATGATAAATGCACAGGTGTTCAACCGGGTAATGAAATGCGGCCTTAGGTAGCCAAGCTACTGGCCAGTCATGCACCCTAAATTCACATAAGCCAGGTTACAGGACGTGATAGCCAGCCAGTTAGAAAAGTTTTAAGGTGGGCAAGCAATGTATCTTGAGAAGGTTTGGGCGCTTGTACTAGTGACCACCATGTAATTTTTAGCCTGGCTTCACTAGGAATGACTTCGAAAGGTCTGGGAAGGATTTAAGGGATCGAGAATTTCCCGGAAGGCCGAAAAAGGGCAGGAACCATTAGAATAGGGTCCCAAAGGTAATGGACTTGAAAAAGGATGACAAGATGTGTGGGAAGGGTTGACCGGGCCATTAGGGGCAAAATGGTCAATCGGGCCGAAAAGTTGCCGGGATAGACTCGGAATGTCCCAAAAAAAGACTCGGGATTTAGAAACATTATTTAGAATGTTTCCAAAGGCTACCAGTTTGATACCTAGAGCCGGTGTGGTCGAAAAAGGGCAATCGGCCCACTAGGGGCAAAATAGTCACTTCGCACCGGGTTCGCCAGAACTGACTCGGAATGATCCGAAAAGATAATAGAAGGTTGAGAATGCTATAAGAAGCATTCTCGGGAGGTTACCAGTTTGATACCTAGACCCGGTGTGGTCCTCGGGGCGTTCGGATGCCTAAGGGCAAAATGGTCATCTTGACCGAAAAGCCTCGAAATTGGCCCGAAATTGACTTAAAGGCACCTAATCATGCCGGATCGTCTCTTAGACGATCTTGGAAGGGTGGATTTACCATTCTGAGAACTTAGGTGTGTTTTTGAGAAACGTGCTGAAAAATGGCCCTAGGGACAGTTTGGTCATTTTTTACCGAAGTGGGCTAGTAGGCATGGGTGTTGACCTGGGTTTTGAGTGTTTCTGCCACTCTGACGGCGGTCTTGTGATACAAGGGTTTGTTGGCAATTTCCTATAGCGACCTGCTTGTGAGTATTTCTACTATTCTAACGGTTGCGATGTTTATAAGTACTTCCGTTACTCTGACGGTTCACGATCATTCCCGAGACTGCCTAATCTCGGGAAGCTGCTAAAAGGACTTAGCACCTAAGAAGTCAACTTTCTTGGAAGGCATGTCAAAATAGACATTTCTACATTGGCGAGCTAGCAGGCGCCAAAGGTGGACCGTTCTACCATCTCGGGGACTTGGGGTCTCGTCCCAATTGACAGGTTTAAAGGGACTTACCGTTCCGAAGAAACTTTCTCCGAAAAACGTGTCAGATTGGATAGACTTGTCGTCTCGAGAAATCAGCTTTCTCGAGAGAGGGTTTGGAATTGGAATTGGAAAAGGAGTTGGAAAGGGGACTTATAGTCTTCAAAAAGACGCGCCTATTGGAATATGGAAAGGGGGTTTACCATTTTTGGAAAAACGCGCTTGATTTGGAATTGGAAAGGGGACTTACCGTCTTTGAAAAGACGCGCCTGTTGGAATTGGACCGATCAATGCCCCCAAGGGCATTTTGGTCATCGTGCCTCTATTTGGGCTCAGCGGAGCCCGCAAAGCGATGAATTAATTAGATTAGACTTAAAGAGTTAATTTCAATTGGAATACATCCATATTGACTTGAGTACAAGTCTAGAAGGACCGTAGACTGTCGAGCGGTAAAAAATGGGGTGCTTACAACTGGCATTAACATCGTTTTCAAACTTGCATCAAAATCTTTTTTTTCAAAACTTGTTTTCAAAATCACAATCCTAGGGTGATTCTAGCCTTTTCATGGCTAGGGTTGCTTTAGGAAAGTGTTACATTTAAAGTGACCAATATGGTCCATATTTTCAAAACCTTTGTTGTTTTCAAAACCATTATCTTAAAGAGGTTCTAATCTTTTTATGGTTATAATCGCTTTAGAAAAGTGAGATATTTTATATACTTTCTAAAAACTCTTTTCAATCTCCTTTCCAAAGTTGTTTTCTAAAACTTCCCTTCACAAAACTCGCTTTCCTAAAAGCTCCTTTCCAAAAACACTTTCTTCAAAATTCACTTTCTAAAAACATTCCCTAGGTTTCCTTTTTAGAAAACTCTCCCTAAATCTCTTTCCTAAAAACTCTTTCCAATAATCTCCTTCCAAAAATTCCCTTCCAAAAACTCCCTCTCGTCAAGTTCACTTTCCAAAAACTCCTCTCTAGGATTTCCTTCCAAAAATCTCCCTTTTCAAAAACTCACTTTCCAAAATCTCTTTTCTTAGAGTCCAAGTTAAGTCGTAGAGCCAATAATTAGGAAACCCTAATTTTTCTTCCCAAAAGTATAATTTCCACTCTTACCTCAAAACTTAGGTTTCCAAAACCTCTTGTTTTCTACACCAAAACTATGTATATTTCCAAAACCTCTTTTCTACGTTAAAATTGTAGTCTTCCCAAAAGTAGGATTTCCAAAACTCCATCTTTTCAAATTCATGCCAAATCCAATCTCCATCTTTAGGAAGCCAAATCCAATCTCCATCTTTAGGAAGCCAAATCCAATCTTCCCTTTAGGAAACTAGATCTAATCCTCTGTTTTTGGAAACAAAATCAAAATATCTCTTTTTAGAAATAAAATCCAATCCCTTGTTTTAGGAAATAGGAATCTCAATCATTCAAAACCCAAATCTTTCCTAATTCAACTCCTTCCTAATCTAGTACCTCCCTAAACCATAAGTTTCCCAAAACTTTCAAATTTTTCCTTAAACATTAAGTTTCTAAATCTTTTCTAATTCAAATCCTTTCCTAATTCCACCCTTTCCAAATCTTAACTTTCCAAATCTTTCTAAATTCCAAACTTTCTAAATTCCAAATCCTTCCAAATTCAAAACTTTCTTAAGTTGAAACTTTCTAAGTTCCAAATCTTTCTTCAATCAAAACTTTCCTATTTCAAAACATTCCAAATTCAAAACTTTCCACTTTCAAAACTTTCTTAAAACATAAACTTTCCTAATTCAAAATATTTCCTAAATTGAAACTTTCCAAAATTGAATCTTTCCTAATCCAAAAATTTTCTAAAATGAAACTTTCCTAATTCGAACATTCCTAATTTCAACTTTCGTAATCTTCCAAGTCCAACATTTGAGTCAAATCTTTTTGAATCTCAAGTCCTTCCTGAAACTTTTCTTTCCTAAGTCTAGGTTTCCTAAATCCAAGCTTTTCAAAATCAAATATGTTCAAATCTTCTAATCAAAATCTCTTTCTTCCAATCATACCTTCTATTAGACTTTTGTCTGAACTACGACTGACCTGATTCCTCAAAAAGGATACGTAGGCAACCCTCATAGGTGCGGTCACAACCTTTTTCAAACTTTCATTTTTACATAACTTTTTTCAATTTCCAATTTCATAATCTATTTCAAGTTTCCAATTCCAAATCTCTATTTCCACTTTCTAAAACTTTCCAATTTCAAATCTATATTTTCAAATCTCTTTTTAAATCAAATCAATTTCTTTTCAAATCTATTTCCAAATCTATTTTCCAATTCTCTTGTCTTGCACTTGCACATCATGCATCATTATTTTAAAAACTCTTTTTCTAAAGTGGATAGGATTGGATATTTGTTAGTTGAAGACTCTCATAGGTAAATCTAGGGTAAATAGACATGTAGGTATTACAAGGGCGGGGTAGGGTGATGGCTTAATGTGTCTTCCCTACACATAACTAACCTTTGAACTTAGGATCATTGTTTTCGAAAGACCAAAATAGAGTTTATTTTCAAAAAGGGCTTAGTTATTTTCCCAAGGTTGTCAAACAACCTGTTTTCTTAAAAATCCTCTCTAAAGATAGTATTTTCAAAAATCGTTTTCAAAAATCTTAAGTGTAGTTTTCGGATTGTGCTTAGTTTTTAGGTGACCTGACTCACCTTAATCAAGTTAGGTGGCGACTCCAAATGCTTTCCAAAAGCCCTTTATTCAAAATAATTTTCAATTCAAACATAGTCGCACTAATTCTTCTAGGAGGGTGAGTTTTAACGAGAGAGTACAGTATTTTTTTCACTTGTGTGTGTATTCCTCAAGTGTGAAAAATTTGGGCGCGACACTTGGTTTGAACTCCCAACCCTCAAGGGCTTAGGCAATGACTTACTGGACCTTTAGTAGAGTGATAAGTAGTCAGTCTTTTAATCCGAGGAGGCTTTGTTTTAAGACCGTTATGTGGGCTAAGTTATAGGGTTTTGAATCAAATGGATATGCAGGCACATATTTGATGTTGCTTTCAGTAGGGTTTAGATACATACCATCCTTGATTGGTCTCCTGGTGGGGTTTGGTCCCTTACTATCCTTCCTTTGCCTTAGTAAAACATCTGGCTCATTTAGATCAAGCAATCTTTTTTCAATCAGAACGGACTTTAATAGGGTTGTAATGTAAGCTATAGTTTCGAGTTCTTACAAGAAAGGGTAAAGGCTCGAACCTATTACTTCTATTGGGCTTTTTTTTTATCACCTCAGATCACCTTTAGATTTTCCTTCTTGCTTTTACTATACATTTTTCAAGATGGCACGAAATGACCCTTTTTTTTAAGGTAGCTTGCCCATTGACAACTCTTTCTTTTTGCTTTCCTTTTCTTCTTCTTTTCTCTCTTTTTTTTTTTTTTTTTTTTTTTGAGACGAACACTTCTATAACTCCTTTCTCTCATATCTTTTCCTTAGTGTTTCATTCTAACCCATTGTGGGCAGTGATCCCTAGGGTTGGGGTTTTCTTAAAAAGAAAAATAACCGGCTCAACAGGTTTGACAATGGTTGTTTTTTACTGTAATGTGGAAAGAAATGAGGGTCCCTTTTCATTTTGAACCAGATTGCTTGATCCATAGAGCCTTCATGTTGCTTCAACTTGATAGAGGATGAGTTACATTCTTTGTTGAGTCATCAGTTATCTGTCTGCCCCAGTGTGGGGGGATGGTGTTGGATCAAGGTTGATAAGAAAACTTTGCTTTCTACGAGACACTGATGGGTTGAGCAAAGGGACATACACATTTTTTTGTGAAAAATTGAAAGATGGCTCATCTTCCTTTTGACTGTCTGGCCACACATCGCTTAGCTTCGGTGTCTGGTAAGTGCTGCTTTCTGGGTGGTTTTGTCACTCATCCTTATCCTCTCTCTTTTTAGAAAGATGATCATTTAGTGAGTGGTTAACGTATGCTATCACACCCTTCAAGTTAAGTCCTCCATCAGATAGAAAGCATCCTTTGTTCAGGAAACATTCACCATTCACAAGAAATATGAGACAACAACAATTGAATGAAAAACTATCTTTTTAATATTGCAGTGAAAAGCATATAGTTCTTTAGAAGAATGGAGATGCAAACATCAATTTAAAGACAAAAAAATAAAAGGGATAGAAAGAAAGTGGGTAAAAACACCCCTATCTTGTACACTTTTGAAGAGAATCCCTTTCAGTAGGGTTTTGAGACGACACCCACACTTTCGACTCTCCATCCATCATTGCGATCCCCGGCCAAGGCAAGGCAATGCTGGCAAAGACTTCTTCTAGGACCCTGGGTGTGTTGATAGTGATGGTGTAGTTGTCAGTTTCATTGACCTCCTTGTTGTCCTTTACGGCTTTTTCAGGTTCTTCAATAAATAGGGTGGCTAGGTCGCCTCCCTCCAGCTCGAACGGCTCTGTCGGTGCTTTTGGCTCTTCTGGTTCCTAGACCATGTCTCTATAGTTAAACTCAGCCATAGGCTAGGGGTTCTCCAATAGGTGGTGCTTAGCCACGGCATACCTAGGGTGTAGAAACTCAACACCTCAACCATTAATAGCCATGTCTTCAACAGGGTCTTCCTCCACAAGTATTGGTTCCTCAATTGGCCAGTCTGTAGAGTTATGTACTTCATTGGGGTTATAGAAATAGATTGGGTATGGTGGAAATTCCTCCTCCTAGTCACTTTCTTCATCAATCTCTCATTCCCCTTCTTACTCTTCAACCATAATCACATCCAATTCCCCCTCCTCTTCTATTTCCTCTAGTATTGCATTGACTGTGTGGTTTAACAGAGGATTTGTGGTTACATTAGGGGTAGGAGTAGGGATCACCAATTGTAAGTCAATGGTCTTATTGTTTATCAAGTCTTGAATTTTATGTTTGAGGAAGAAGTAACTTTCGGTGTCATGCCCTTGGCCGCCCGAATGCTACTCGCAAGTGAGGGTGCCATTGAAGGTTGGAGGTAGAGGGCTTGGCAATGGACGGGCCGGTATGTGCTTCAATATATTGTTCTTTAGCAGGTTATGGTAGGTCTCGGTTTGGGTGCAGGTTAAAGTATTAAAGTTACAGATGCGTCAGGCCTGCCAATTGAAATTAGGTCGTGCTCCAGTAGGGCCAAAGTTGGGTGTTTGTGCGGGCATGGTTAGAGTGGGATGGGTAGGATAGGGTGAGACTAAAGTGGTGGAGAGTATTAGGGTGGGCAAGATAGCAGACACCTCACTCTCCTTCTTGATTACTCCCCTTGCAGTAGCTACCTTTTTGGTTATGTTGGCAGAACTTTCTCTAGTTTTTGCATAGGGATCTATAATCCTCCCCATCTTGAGACATTCTCTATCATTTCCCCTTGCATGAAGAGCTTGAA
Organism: Euryodendron excelsum; assembly: GCA_033060915.1. Taxonomy (NCBI): domain Eukaryota; kingdom Viridiplantae; phylum Streptophyta; class Magnoliopsida; order Ericales; family Pentaphylacaceae; genus Euryodendron; species Euryodendron excelsum. The sequence goes on from CM065390.1 coordinate 26,621,452, forward strand.
AAAGTTTTTTTCCACGCTAGTGCAGAGCTTTTCATAGTGTATTCCTTGGAAAGTGTGTATGAACAATTGCACATACTCCTTTTCTTTCAAGGGAGATTGACTTGTGCAGTTGCTTCTCTCCACCTAAGGGCGTAGCTTTTGAAGCTTTTTATTTATTTATTATCTCCCTTACTCATGGTCATCAAAAACCACCGGTCAAAAGTGAGGCCTAGGTTGTGGCGATGTTGGGCTTTAAATACATTGACCAGCTCGATCCAGGTTGTGATCTTTCTTAAGTCAAGTTGGGCAAACCATTGCAAGGAAGATCCGATGAAACTATGTTAGAACAGTTGCATGAGGAGTTTTGGATCATTTCCATGACCACTTAATGCCCCAATATAAAGGCAAAGGTGGGCAATAGGGTTACTAGTGCTATCATACTTCTGAAAATTAGGCATCTTGAACTTGGCAGGTCTTGGATGGTCCGGGAAGAAGCACAACTCGTCACAGGATGCAAGCCCAAAGGTGTCATGGCTATGGAGGCTTTGCAATGAGTCTTCCAACCCTTGAATTTTTAGACTAAGAGGGTCTGGGAGAGTTCTTTTCATAGCAGGCGAGAGTAGTATAGTTTTCCCTTCTTCAGTGTTAGCCGCCTTAGCATCCTCCTTGTTTTTCCCCATAATATCAATTCGAAGCACAACCCCTGGGTTAACAAGTTCAGAGTGTTTGGGAAGAATCGTGAACGATAATGAGGTCAACGTAACATTTTTCATAGCCGTGGACTGGATGAGCTTAAACATCTCATCAATCTTGGTTCTCATTTCATTGACCTCTTCTCGAGAGACTGAGGATAACTCATTAGGATTGGCAGCCATGATAAGGTCTCTAGGTGGATACTGGTAGTTTTTAGGAGCAATGGTGGCTTTCTATGGTGTAGTTTCTACAAAAGAAAAAGAAAGAAAAGAAAAATATGGACACAAGTCATAAGTTAGTTTTTGGTATTTAGAGAGCTTTATGCAATGCATGCCCTAGGGATGCCCCTTATTGAGAGGGAGACTAAACATGATGAATTTGGCTCACTTTCTTAAAGATAGGGGGTCTACCCCTGTATGCAAATACCTTACTGTTGAGTGAGAACATACATTCATTCATTCATTGATTTATAAAAAGTAGAGGAGTACATTGAACTTTGAGTTTAAAATACAAGAGAATCAAAGTACAGTTTGATAGGGGGAGAAGGAACACTTTCCTTGAGACTTCCACTATCTACTTTTACATTTAAGATCCTAAACTACTCTTGAGTTTTCAAATTTTCCTTCTTTGAGTTTGATGTTGAAGAAGTTATTGAGAGACCTTGCTATTTGATTACCCCTTATTTTCTTGGCAACCCTATCTCTATGAGCATAGAGGGATTGGGGCCCCTCTCTATGGAATGAGTTAAAATGCATGCCATAAGTCCTTAGGGTTACATGGGAACCCTTAGGAATTTGGTGGGTTTAATGCAAAGGAGAGTGAACTTGGTGTTACTCTCTTTGGGTTGATCATATGCATGACGATGCAATAACTTGAATTACTTTGGCACTCTTGTCTTGACATGAAATATTGAATGCATGAACATGTATGCATAGAGTAGAGAGAGAGAGAGAGAATGTAATTGTAAAGTAAACATGTATGTATGAGCAGCTATACAAGCATTATAACAACAGAAATAGACAAGAGTAAAGGAAAGTAAAGCAGTCGCCCTTTCCTTTATTGTTTTGAAATTGACATACGTGTTTTAAATCCAACAGAGGTTCAACTATGCATGGTTTCTACATGAGCATGAAGTTGAGGGTTTACTAATGCTTCCTAAGAAGGCTCGGCTCCCAAATCTTCAAACCTAGGCCCACTCTCTAAAAGGGTGCCATTATCATTTGGTGTCCCAAGCGGGGGAACCATCAAGAGGCCGTAGGCTAAGAAATTGACACAACATTTGCCCATAACCAATATACCGTTCCCCCTTCTAACTAGAAAGGAAACATTCTGTAATACCTTGAACCCATTAATTTCCCTATTTATGTGTTTTCTAAACTTTATATCATTCTAATGTGCATTTGGGTCAAGTTGACTAATTAAAAGTTATGTTGTAACTTAAACCTATGGGGTGAGACACATGGGATTATTTTCCATGTGTATCATCTTATATACACTCATACACACACACACACTCTCTCACAAACACACACACCCAACCGATTGAGATAGGGAGAAAGAGAGAAGAGAAAGAGGGAAAGAGAGATTGAAGGAAGAAGAGCTTGAAGGAAGAGATTGAAGCCATTGAAGACTTCACCAAGCTTGAAGAAGGTAAGGTTTCCATTCTCTCTCTACAATTGCATCTGTATGTGTGTATGTATCTATCTTGGTGTATTGTGTAGGGCATTTGTATATATGCATCTAGGATAGTTGTTGTAAAGTTTGAAGGACCCCTTAGATGCCATTTACATGATTTTGAGAGCTTGAAGCTCATTTTTGAAGATTGGGAGTTGTGGATTTGAGAAATCCCAAAATATGAAAAATGTTAGGGTTTTGAGTTCAACTCTAAATCCCTTTGATTTAATCATTCTTCCTCCCTCATTTTGAGTCATTGTCATCATTGTGGGCTAATCTTTGAGCCCTAAGAGTATTGGGAATGTTTGGTTGAGATTTAAGGGTTTTTGGAGAGTTTTGGTTTGAATTTCTGCAGCTACATAACAGGGCGTTTGAACGCCCGATATGGCATTTGAACGATGAGTTTTTTGGCCTAGAGTTCGAACGGCCTCTCTGGGCATCTGAACGGCTAGAGAAGGGCCACCCCCTTTTTTTTGCCTTGACGTTCGAACAGCCTAAGGGGGGTTCAGCCATTTTGGCCAAGGCGTTCGAACGACCCTTTGGCCATTCAAACGGTAAGACCATTTTGACCTTGTTTTGCAATTTAGTCCTACTTTGCTCAAGAAAACACGGTTTTGAGTATCTTTTAAGGCATTAGATAGTAGACTCATATACCTTTTCATCCACATAAAGTTTGCACCCTAGTTCCTTGTCAATTGTGAGTTGTTGGAGTTTGAAGTCTGTAAGCACCCCATTTTTTACCGCTTGGTAGTCTACACTCCATCCAGACTTGTTTTCAAGTCATTGTGGGCATATTCCTACCAAAACCAATTCTCTAGGTCCAAATCCCGTCTGTCCATCGCTTCGTGGGCTTGTCAGGCCCAAATAGAGAAAAAATGACCAAAATGCCCTTACGGCCATTGTCCTTTCCTTTCCCATCCCTCTCTCGAGACAGTTTATTCCTGGAGACGGTTCCAATCCAGGCATGTATTTTCGGAGACGGTAAGACCCTTTCCAACCCCTCTCTCGAGATAGTCTATTCCTCGAGACGGTTCCAATCCAGGCATGTCTTTTCGGAGACGGTAAGACCCCTTTCTAACCCCTCTCTCGAGACAGTTTATTCCTCGAGACGGTTCCAATCCAGGCACATCTCTTCGGAGACGATAAGTCCCCTTTCCAACCCCTCTCTCGAGACAGTTTATTCCTCGAGATGGTTCTAATCCAGGCGCGTCTTTTCGAAGACGGTAAGACCCCTTTCCAATCCCTCTCTCGGGACAGTTTATTCCTCGAGACGGTTCCACTCCAGGTGCGTCTCTTCGAAGATGGTAAGACCCCTTTCCAATTCCTCTCTCGGGACAGTTTATTCCTCAAGACAGTTCCAATCCAGGGGCGTCTTTTCAGAGACGGTAAGACCCCTTTCCAACCCTTCTCTCGAGACAGTTTATTTCTCGAGACGGTTCCAATCCAGGCGCGTCTCTTCGGAGACGATAAGTCCCCTTTCCAATCCCTCTCTCGAGACATTTTATTCCTCGAGATGGTCCGAGTAGCGAAACTACTCACAAAATCGTTAGAGTAGCGGAAATACTCACAAATAGGTCGTTATAGGGAATTGGCAATAAACCCTTGTGTCACGACGACCGCCGTTAGAGTGGTGGAAATACTGAAAACCCAGGTCAACACCAGTGTTTGTTAACCCACTTCAGTGAAAAATGACCAAACTGCCCTTTGGACATTTTTCGAGACTTTTCGGTCAAGATGATCATTTTGCCCCTGGGCATCCGAATGCCCCGGGAACCACACCGGCTCTGGTTATCAAATTGGTAATGTCCCGAGAATACTTTTTATAGTATTCTCAACCTTCCTTTACCTTTTCGGATCATTCCGAGTCAGTTCCGGCAAACCCGGTGCAAAATGACCGTTTTGCCCCTGGTGGGCCGGTCACCTTTTCCAACCACGCCAGCTCTGGGTATCAAACCGGCAACCTTTGGGAACATTCTAAACAATGTTTTCAAATCCCAAGTCTTTTTCCGAGACAGTCTGAGTCTGTCCCGGCAGTTTCCCGGACCGATTGACCTTTTTGCCCCTAAAGGCTCAGTCAAACTTTCCGACACGTCTTATCCTCACTTTTCAAGTTAAATACCTCCAGGACACTATTTTAAGTGTTCCTTCTCCTTTTCGGCCTTTTGGGTCATTCCCGGCTCCTTCAAATCATCCCGAACTTTCCGGAGCCACTCCTAGTGAAGTCAAGCTAAAAATTACATGGTAGTCACTAGTATAGGCACCCAAATCTAGTCAAAGATACGTTACTTGCCGACCTTAAACATTTCCTAACTAGTGGTGCCAAGCCGAAAAATGGCCTGGTGCCACTCCTAGTGGCGCCAGTGTAAACTTTGGCCTAGCACCACTGCAACAGGCGCTAGTGTTGTCCAACCTCTATAAATACAGAGCCTCATTCAACGTGAAAAGGGTCCGCAAATTCAACCTAAAAATCATATATTTCGATATACGGAGCTCGAGCACCTCCAAAACCCTAGCTTCCCTAGGTTTTCCAAACCCTAGCCACCCTACACAAACCCTAGCCTCCTATACATCCCCATACACTCATACACTAACCTTCAACCCTCCTTCGAAGACTTGAAGAGTTGTAATCTAAAGTTTGAAGCTTGAAGACAACTCTTGAAGACTAAAGGTGAAGATCAAGACAAATACCGAAGACCGAAGAAAGTAAGGCGCACAAAATAACAAGACATACGGTAGGCTCTCTATTTAAATTTCTGCACTTCCCCCCTCTCTCTTCTATCTCCTAACCCACTTGGATTTTCTCTATTTTAATCCCCCATCTCTTTTCCCCACTTTCTTTGCATGCTTGAAACAAGGGGATTCCCGGTCCATGTGTAGGATTGCGCTATTGGAGAGTCACCGTGTCGGGGGCTTTCTTCTAGTCTAACCAGAGACCACGTGGGTCCGGGCCCCTTGATTATGTGGTGAAGCCTTAGCCTTGTATGTTCACGACCCCAAATTGCATTGTGCATATCATGGTCTTGCATCTTCCAAAAGTCGTTTTCAAAGTTGTCTTCAAAATCGTTTTCAAACTTGTTTTCAAAATTGCATCAAAATCTCTTTTCCAAAAACTTGTTTTCAAAATCACAATCCTAGGGTGATTCTAGCTTTTCCATGGCTAGGGTTGCTTTAGGAAAGTGTTACATTCAAAGTGACCAACACGGTCCATATTTTCAAATCTTGTTGTTTTCAAAACCGCTTTCCTAAAGTGGTTCTAGCCCTCTTATGGTTAGAATTGCTTTAGAAAAGTGAGATGTTTTTACACCTTCTAAAAACTCTCTTTTCAAAAATCTCTCCTCCTAAATATCTCTTTTCCAACATGCTTTCCAAAAAGTTCCTCTTTCCAAACTTGTTTTCTAAAAACTCTTTCCCAAAATCTATTTTTCAAAACTCCCTTTTTCAACTCCTTTCCAAAATCCTCTCCCTAAAATCCACTTTCTAAAAATGCTCCCTAAAAATCTTTCTAAAAAAACTTTCTTTCCAAAATCTTCCCTCTAGAAACTTCCTCTCTAGGATTTCCTTCCAAAACTTTCGTTTCCAAAAATACACTTTCTAAAAACTCTTTTTCTTTAAAAATCTCTTTCCAAAAACTATCCTTTTCAAAATTTTCTTTCTAGAAACTCCTCTCTAGGATTTCCTTCCAAAATCTTCGTTTCCAAAAATGCACTTTCCAAAAACTCTTTCTTTGGAGCCCAAGTCAAACCCTAGAGCCCACGATTAGGAAACCCTAATTTTCTTTCTAAAAACATGGTTTTCAAACTTTGCCCTAAACCTAGGTTTCCAAAACCTCTTGTTTTCACATCAAAACTATACATGTTTCCAATACCTATTTTCTACGTCAAAACTATAGTTTTTCAAATCTAGGGTTTCCAAAACCTCCCTTTCCAAATTCTTGTTAAATTCAATCTTTCCTTTAGGAAACCAAATCTAACCTTCCTTTTAGGAAACCAAATCCAATCTATCCGTTTAGGAAACTAGATCCAATCCCCCGTTTTTGGAAACAAATCCCAAACCTTTCCTAATTCAACTCCTTCCTAATTTCCTACCTTCCTAAACTATAAGTTTCCTAAACCTAAACTTCAAATCTTTCCTTAAGTTTCAAAATTCAAAACTTTCCTAAATTCAAATCCTTCCTAAGCTTCTCCTTTCCTAAATCTTAAGTTTCCAAAACTTGAACATAAAAATCTTTCCTAAGTTTTAAAACTCAACTTTTAAATCTTTCCTAATTCAACCCTTTCCTAATTCAACCCCCTTTCCAAATCTTAACTTTTCAAATTCAAGTTTTTAAACTTTTCCTAAATTCAAACCTTTCCTAATCTCAAGATTTTCTAAAACTCTAAGACTTTCTAAATCTTAAACTTTCTAAATTTCAAATCTTTCCAAATTCAAAACTTTCTAAATTTGAAACTTTCTCAAGTTAAATCTTTCTAAACCTAAATCTCTCCAAATTCTAAACTTTCCAAAACTTCAACATCTTTCCAAATCTAAGACTTTTCTAAACTCAAAACTTTCTTAATTCAAACATTTCCTAAATCGGAAACTTTTCTTTTTCAAAACCTTTCCAAATTCGAAACTTCCCTATTCCAAAACATTCTAAATTCTAAACTTTTCAACTTTCGAAACTTCCTCATTTCAAAACCTTTCTTAAAACCAAACTTTCCAATTTCAAAACTTTCCTAAACCTAAAATCTTTCCTAAGTTGAAACTTTCCTAATTCAAAAATTTTCCTAAGTTGAAACATTCCAAATTCAAAACTTTCTTAAGTTCAAAACTTTCCTAATTCGAATCTTTCCTAAATCCAATCTTTCTTAAACTCTCGAGTCTTTCCTAAGTCTCATCTTTCTTAAGTCTAGATTTCCTAAACCTCAATCTTTCTAAAACAATTCCAATTTTCCATCTTCTATTCTAAGTTCAAATCAAATCCTCTTTCCAATTCAATCTCTTTCTTCCAAATCAATCTATTTTCAATCGGACTCTTGTCCGAACATTGACTCACCTGATTCCCCCAAAGGGATACGTAGGCAACCTTCATAGGTGCGGTCACAACACTTTTCAAACTTTCAATTCCACCCTCATGGGTGCGGTCTCCACATTTTTCAAATTCCAATCTATTTTGAAAATTCTAATTTCAAAATTTCTATTTTCAAATTTCTACTTTCAATTTTCAAACTTTCCAAATTCAATTCCATCTCTTCAAATCTATTTTCAAATCAAATCAGTTTCAAATCAATCTCTTTTCAAATCTATTTTTCAATTGTCTTAACTTGCACTTGCATATCATGCATCATGTTAGTTTCTTTTCAAACATTGTTTTTCAAAGTGAATAGGATTGAACGATAGTTAGTCGAAGACTCTCATAGGTGAATCTAGGGTAGATTGACATGTAGGTACCGAAAGGGCGGGGTAGGGTGATGGCTTAGTGCGTTTTCCCTACACGTAACCAATCTCTGAACCTAGGATCACTGATTTCAAAGACCAAAAAGGAGTTATGTTCTAACAAGGACTTAATTATTTTTCAAAGGTTGCCAAACAACCCGTTTTTCTATAAAAACCCTTTCTTGAGGAGATATTTTCAAAATTGTTTTCCAAAACCCTAAGTGTAGTCTTCAGATTATTCTTAGTTTTTAGGTGACCTAACTCACCTTAATCAAGTTAGGTGGCGACTCCGAATCTTTTTCAAAAGCCCTTTATTCAAATCCATTTTCAATTCAAACCTAGTCGCACTCATTCTTCTAGGAGGGTGAGTTCTAACAAGAGAGTACAGTGTTTTTCCCATTTGTGTGAGTATTCCTCGAGTGCGAAAAATCTGGGCGCGATAAAGTCAACCTAAATTCATGTTGACAACCTTGTTTTCCAAAATGTTAGCCCGTTTTTCAAGAGACCCAACTTCTTCACTCGAAATGTGTTTTTGACCATTAACCTATCAAATTGAAGGCCTTTAAGCCTATTTTCATATGGAACTAGCCTTGAGTGTGAATCCTTTATTCGAGGTGGCTGGGACGCGATGAAAGAATCGATCTTTCGTGTTTCATACGTCACCCTCAACTTTACGTTCTCATTTTACGTTAGGGCTTTACCTTAGAGATTAGTCTCGCCCTCCAATTGTGAGAGCAAGGTGTTGGTGAGTCGGGGTCGAGGGCTTTATGAGCTTAGTCGATTTATGTGTTATTGCTTTGCCTTTAAATCTTGTATTAATGTTTCTATGCTTCAATGTGCATTTTGTGTAGGAACACCTTGTTTATTACTCGTTTAACCGATGAGAGGTGAGTAACGATATGCTATAAGTAAAACTCTAGTATTTTCCAAATGTTTTAAGTTCACTTATATATTATGAATGCTTTCCATACATTTCAATGCATCAATGTTACATTCAATTACAAATGTCATATTTTAAATGCATGCAAGTTATATTTATATTATGAATGAAAACCATGGACTATAATATTTAAATAAAAGATATGCTAAGTTTCCAACATATCGTGCCAATTCGAGTTTTCTCGTGACAAGACCTTAATCTAGCCCGATAGTTCTACAATAGGGGATGGGAAATAAACTATCTATGTTGGGAGACGTTCCTGGCCTAAAGAGCCTTAGCGTGATCTACATGGTTACTATGGAGCCTAGCTCATATGTCGGCTTGTAGCATAGTTATGTTTCAAGCCGAGAACTTTATTATGTTCAAATGCTTTATGACAGGTTATGAAATACTATATCAAGAACAATGTTATGTTGCATCTCTTCTTATGATACCATGATTTGAAATGTTGAAACGTTTCAAATGGTGTTTATGTTACCTATGAATTCCAAGCATCCGCTTTATACGTGCAAAAGTTCATAATCTTATGCATAAATGGTTATCTATCCTTATATGTTGGATATAATTACTAGTCCATGATATTTTCTCACTTATGCATCATTGTTATTCACTAAGAATTGTAAGCACCCCATTTTTGACCGCTCAGCAGTCTATACTCTGTCCAGACTTGTACTCAAGTTAATATGGACGAATTCCAATCGAAATCAACTCTCTAAGTCTAATCCCGTCTATCCATTGCTTCGCGGGCCCCACCGAGCCCAAAGAGAAGCAAAATGATCAAAATGCCCTTAGGGGCATTATCCTTTCCATATTCCGAATCAGGCACGTCTTTTCGAAGACGATAAAACCCCTTTCCAATTCCAATTCCAATCCCTCTCTCGAGACAGTTATTCCTCGAGACGGTAAATCTACTCCAATCAGGCGCGTCTCTCCTAAGACGATAAGACCTCTTTCCAATTACAATCCCTCTCTAGAGACAGTTGATTCCTCAAGACGGTATATCTACTCCAATCAGGCACATCTTTTCGAAGACGATAAGACCTCTTTCCAATTCTAATCCCTCTCTCGAGACAGTTGATTCCTCAAGACGATAAATCTACTCCAATCAGGAGCGTCTTTCCGAAGACGATAAGACCCCTTTCCAATTCCAATCCCTCTCTCGAGACAGTTGATTCCTTGAGACGGTAAATCTACTCCAATCAGGTGCGTCTTTTCAAAGACGATAAGACCCCATTCCAATTCCAATCCCTCTTTCGAGACAGTTTATTCCTCGAGATGGTAAGTCTACTCCAATCAGGCACGTCTTTCTGAAGATGATAAGACCCCTTTCCAATTCCTTTCCGACTCCAATTCCAATCCCTCTCTCTAGATAGTTGATTCCTCGAGACAATAAATCTACTCCAATTAGGTGCGTCTTTCCGAAGACGATAAGACCCCTTTCCAATTTTAATCCCTCTCTCGAGATAGTTGATACCTCAAGACGGTAAATCTACTCCAATCAAGCGTGTCTTTTCGAAGACGATAAGACCCCTTTCCAATTTCAATCCCTCTCTCGAGACAATTGATTCCTTGTGATGGTAAATCTACTCCAATCAAGCACGTCTTTCCGAAGATGATAAGACCTCTTTCCAATTCCAATCCCTCTCTCGAGACAGTTGATTCCTGGAGATGGTAAATCTATTCAAAATCAGGCACGTCTTTCCGAAGACGATAAGACCCTTTTCCAATTCCAATCCCTCTCTTGAGATAGTTTATTCCTCGAGACGGTCTGACACATTTTTTGAAGAAAATCTCTTCGAAACGGTAAGTCCCTTTAAACCTGTTGACCGGCACGATACCCCAAGTCCCCTAGATGGTAGAACGGTCCACCTTTGGCGCCTACTAGCCTGCCAATGCAGAAATGTCCGTTTAGGCACGCTTTTTGAGAAAGTTGATTCTCAGGCGCTAAGTCCCTTTAGCAGCTTCCCTAGATCAGGCAGTCTCAGGAATGATCGCGAACTGTCAGAGTAGCGAAAATACTCACAAACATCACAACCGTTAGAGTAGCGAAAATACTCACAAGTAGGTCAATAGAGGGAATTGCCAACAAACCCCTGTACCACACGACCGCCGTCAAAGTGGTGGAAACACTCAAAACCCAAGTCAACACCAGTGCATGCTAGCCCACTTCGGTGAAAAATGACCAAACTGCCCCTAGCGCCATTTTTCGGCACGTTTCTCGAGAACCCATTTGAGTCTTCAGAACAGTAAGTCCAACCTTCCAAGATTTTCTTAAAGGCAATCTGGCATGATTAAGTGCCTTCTAGTCAGTTTCGGGCCAATTCCGAGACTTTTCGATCAGGATGACCATTTCGCCCTTAGGCATCCAAATGCCGCAGGAACCACACCGGCTCTGGGTATCAAACTGGTAACCTTCCTAGAATGCTTCTTATAGTATTCTCAACTTTCCTCTATCTTTCCGGATCATTCCGAATCAATTCCGGTAAACCCGGTGCAAAATGACTGTTTTGCCCTTGGTGAGCCGGTCGCCTTTTTCTAGCCACACCAGCTCTGGGTATCAAACCGGTAGCCTCTTGAGATTGCTTCTTATAGTATTCTCAACCTTCCTCTACCTTCCCGGATCATTCTGAGTCAATTTCGGCAAACCTGGTACAAAATTACCGTTTTGCCCCTGGAGGGCTGGTCGCCTTTTCCAACCACATCGGTTCTGGGTATCAAACTGGAAACCTTTGGGAACATTTTGAATAATGTTTCCAAATCTTGAGTCTTCTTCTGGGACAATCCGAGTCCGTCTTGGCAGCTTTCCTACCCGATTGACCGTTTTGCCCCTAATGGCCCGGTCAAATCCTTCCAATACATCCTATCTTCATTTTTCAAGTCAAATACCTCCGAGGCACTATTCTAAGTGTTTTTGCGCTTTTTTTAGCCTTTCGGGTCACTCCTGGTCTCTCAAACTCATTCCTGGACTTTCCGGAGTCACTCCTAGTGAAGCCAGGCTAAAAATTGCATGGTAGTCACTAGTACAGGCGCCCAAATCTAGTCAAAGATACGTTGCTTGCCGACCTTAATAGTTTCCTAATTGGCTGGCACCACTAGTAGTGGCGCCAAGCCAATATTTGGCCTGGCGCCACTCCTAGTGGTGCCAGAAGCATTTTTGGCCTAGCGCCACTACAACAAGCGCCAGGGCTATCCCATCTCTGTAAATACAGAGCCTCCTCCAGCGTGAAAGAGGTCCGCAAACTCAATCTAAAAACCCTAATTTTTGATACACAAAGCTCGTACACTCCCAAAACCCTAGCTTCTCTAGGTTTTCCAAACCCTAGCCACCATACACAAGCCCTAAGCCTTATATACACTCATACACACCCCTACACACATATACACTAGCCTTCAACCCTCCATTGAAGACTTGGATTGTTGCAACTACGAAGATTTGAAAACTGAAGACGAGCCCTCGAAGATCAAGACTGAAGTGAAGCGAAGACCGAAGAAAGCAAGGCGCGCAAAGCCAAGCAAAATAAAGAATACACAAGGTAGGCTTCTTATTTAAATTTCCACACTTCCCCCTCTCTCTTCTCTCTCCTAACCCACTTGGGTTTTCTCTATTTTAATCCCCCATCTCTTTTCCCCCCTTTCTTTGCATGCTTGAAACAAGGGGACTCGCGGTTCATGTGTAAGATTAGATTATTGGAGGGTCACCGTGTCAGGGGCTTTCCTTTAGGCTAACCGGAGACATCGTGGGTTTGGCCCCCTTAATTATGTGGTGAAGCCTTAACCTTGTATGTTCACGACCCCAAACTTGCATTGTGCATATCATGATCTTGCATCTTCCAAAAATCGTTTTCAAACTCGTTTTCAAAGTTTGCATTAGACTTGTTTTCAAAATTGCATCAAAATCTCCTTTTTTAAAACTTGTTTTCAAAATCACAATCCTAGGGTGATTCTTGCCTTTCCATGGCTAGGGTTGCTTTAGGAAAGTGTTACATTTAAAGAAGACCAATATGGTCTATATTTTCAACTCCTTGTTTTCAAAACCACTTTCCTAAAGTGGTTTTAGCCTTCTTATGGTTAGAATCGCTTTAGGAAAGTGAGACATTTTTATACCTTCTAAAAACTCTCTTTTCAAAAGTCTCTTTCCTAAAAATCTCTTTTCCCATACTATCCTAAAACTCTCATTTCCAAAGTTATTTTCAAAAACTCCCTCCAAAAACCTATTTTTTCAAAACTCCCTTTTCAACTCCTTTCCAAAATCCTCTCCCCAAAATCTACTTTCTAAAAACGCTTCCTAAAAATCTTTCTAAAAACTCTCTTTCCAAAATCTTCATTCTAGAAACTCCCCTCTAGGATTTTCCTTCTAAAAACTCGTTTAAAAAAAAAAAAACACTTTCCAAAAACTCATTTTTTTAAAATCTCTTTCCAAAAACTCATTTTTTTAAAATCTCTTTCCAAAAACTCTATCTTCAAATTCACTTTCCAAAAACTCCTCTCTAGGACTCTCTTCTAAAAATCTTCGTTTCCAAAAACGCACTTTCCAAAAATCCCTTTTCTTGATGCCCAAGTCAAGCCCTAGAACTCACGATTAGGAGACCCTAATTTTCTTTCCAAAAACATGGTTTTAAAACTTGTCTTAAAACCTAGGTTTTCAAAACCTCTTGTTTTCTACATCAAAACTATACATATTTCCAACACCTATTTTCTACATCAAAACTATACACTTCCAAATCTAGGGTTTCTAGAAACTTCCTTTTCCAAATCCTTGTCAAATCTTACCTTCCCTTTAGGAAACCAAGTCCAATCTTCCCATTTAGGAAACTAGATCCAATCTTCCGTTTTTGGAAATAAAATCAAATACTTCTTCTTAGAAATAAAATCCAATCCCTTCCTAATCCAACTCTTTCCTAACTCAACTCCTTCCTAATCTCCTACTTTCCTAAATCTTAACTTTCCAAAACTTGAACACAAAAAATCTTTCCGAAATTTTAAAATTCAACTTTCAAATCTTTCCTAATTCAACCCTTTCCTAATTCTACCCCTTTCCAAATCTTAACTTTCCAAATCCAAGTTTTCAAATCTTTCCTAAACTCAAAACTTTCCTAATCTCAAGATTTTTTAAAACTCAAACTTTAAAACTTTCTAAATCCTAAACTTTCTAAATTTGAAACTTTCAAACTCTAAAATTTTCTAAGTTCTAAACTTTCAAAGTCTAAACCTTTCCTCATTCTAACCTTTCTTAATTCCACGTCCTTTCCAAACTTTAACTCCCAAATCTAGATTTTCAAATCTTTCTAAAACTCAAATGTTGAATCTTCCAAAAATTCTTAAACTTTTTAAATCTTAAATTTCTAAATTTCAAATCTTTCAAAATTCTAAGCTTTTCAAATTCAAAACTTTCTTAAGTTGAAACTTTTCAAATTCTAAACCTTTCTTAAACTAAACTTTTTCTAATTCAAAACATTTCTAAATTCAACACTTTCCTATTTTCAAAACTTTTCCTAAAATGAAACTTTCTTAGAACAAAACCTTTCCTATTTCAAAACTTTCCTAAAATGAAACTTTCCTAATTCGAACCTTTTCTAATTCCAATCTTTCTCCAATCTTCCAAGTCCAACATTCGAGTCCAATCTTTCTTAATCTCAAGTCCTTTCTAAATCCTCTGTTTCCTATGTCTAGGTTTCCTAAAACCAATCTTTTCAAATCTTCCAATCAAAGTCCAAATTTTTCTACTTTTCCAATTCTAATCCAAATTCCAATTTCAACTCTTTTGCAAATCAACTCTTCTATTTTCAATCGGACTCTTGTCCGAACTACGACTGACTTGATTCCTCCAAAAAGATACGTAGGCAACCCTCATGGGTGCGGTCACAACATTTTTCAAACTTCTATTTCCACAATCTTCTTCAAATTTCCAATTCTACAATTTTCTTCGAATCTCCAATTCCACATTTTTCAAGTTTCTATTTTTGTAAATCTATTTTCAAATCTCTATTCCTAATTTCTAAAACTTTCCAATTTCAAATCTATCCTTTCAAATTTCTCTTATAAAATCAAATCAAATTCTTCTTTTCAAATCTATTTACAAATCAATTCTCTTTTCTTGCACTTGCATATCATACATCATGTCTTTTTTTTAAACATTGTTTTCTAAAATGGATAGGATTGAACATTGGTTAGTTGAAGACTCTCATAGGTGAATCTAGGGTAAATAGACATGTAGGTACCGAAAAGGCGGGGTAGGGTGATGGCTTAGTGTGTCTTCCCTACACGTAACCAACCTCCGAACCTAGAATCACTGTTTTCATAAACTAGAACGGAGTTATTTTAAAAAAAAAGGGCTAAATTTTTTTTAAAGGTTGCCAAACAACATGTTTTCTTAAAAACCCTCTCTTGAGGAGATATTTTTAAAATCCTTTTCCAAAACCCTAAGTGTAGTCTTCGGATTATTCTTAGTTTTTAGGTGACCTAACTCACCTTAATCAAGTTAGGTGGCGACTCCGAATCTTTTTTCAAAAGCCCTTTATTCAAATCAATTTTCAATTCAAACCTAGTTGCACTTATTCTTCTAGGAGGGTGAGTTCTAACGAGAGAGTATAGTGTTTTTCCCGCTTGTGTGAGTATTTCTCGAGTGTAAAAAATCTGGGCGTGACAAGTATTAGCTTATGCTTTTTTCAAATTATTTTCAAGTAGCCAATTCGGGAGGCCCTAAAGCGAGGCCATATGTGGATTTTGAGCTATGGCCCACAGGTCTATATTTTGTAATATGTTTAAGGGCTGGACCCCAATGTTTTGTAATGGTATAATGTTATACCTTGGTGAGCTTTGATTGGGCTCATATGTATGTTATGTTTGGATTAGGCACAGCTCTGCCATGTATGACATGGATTATGTTTTC
The DNA here is from genome assembly GCA_033060915.1 of Euryodendron excelsum. Classification (NCBI taxonomy): domain Eukaryota; kingdom Viridiplantae; phylum Streptophyta; class Magnoliopsida; order Ericales; family Pentaphylacaceae; genus Euryodendron; species Euryodendron excelsum. The sequence continues at coordinate 26,637,042 of CM065390.1, forward strand.
AAGTTATCGAAAGTTCTATTTTTCACAATTATGCATCATTTTATATGATTATACACATGTGATCAACCAGTTTATGTATTATAGTGTTGGGTAGCCTTGCTACTGGCCAATCAAGTGCTCTAAATTTGTATAGACTGGGTTATGAGGAATGACAGCATGGAATCAGAGCTATAGGTTGACACTGTAAGATTGAGTTATGTATAGATAGAATTCTAGGTTTGACTTGAGTATGTATTATACGTATATGTATGTGTATGCTATGTGTATAATGACATGCGAAGGTGTAATATGTGTAATACTATGTTAAAATGCTTAACGTTTGCTATGTGCGTATAGTTAACCATGCTGCTAAGAAGAGGTGGTTGCAGGGGGCTCAGAGAGCCTGAAGAAAGAATTGATCGCATAGAAAGGATCTTAGCTAGACTTGTCTAAGTGGTCCAAGACACTCATAACAACACTGCCAATGCACCAGAACAGCCGGCAGCACCAACGCTTAGAGGATAAGCAATGGCACATACTACTATTAAGCAGTTCCAATAGTTAAAGCCCCCAACTTTTTAGGGAACTCCTGACCCAATGGCAGTTGAGTCCTGGCTTTTGGAATTAAGAGGGTGTTCGAAGTGCTGCCTTGCACGAATGAATAGAAAGTGACCTTTGCCACCTTTACTTTCGAAGGAGGAGCACTGGTTTGGTGGAAACTGAAGAAAGTGACGGAGCCACTATAGTTGTGGCCTAGATTTTTGGAGGTGTTAAATGAGGAATACTTTCCCAAGACTTTAAGGGATCAGAAGACTACAGAGTTCCTTGGTTTGACACAAAGGAATATGACCGTAGCAGAGTACAATGCCAAATTCATGGAACTATCATGATATGCCCCATATATTGTGTCATCGGAGACTCACAAGGCGAGGAAGTTTGAGACAGGATTGCAATGGAACATTCACAATAAGGTGGACATACTATGACTAGAGACCCATCAAGAAGTGGTACAACGAGCGACGATTGTTGAAAGGGCAAATAATGAAATGTCCTAATATTAAGAACAGAACAAAAAGAGATCAGGGAGTGACCAAGGCAAGAGAAAAAGTTCAAAGCGGCAAAGTTCTAGATCTTCTAGTGGGAATTCATCTACCTCATGGGAGAATACCTCTAACCGAGGAGGAAACACAACCAGTGAGGTACCAATATGCCCAAATTGTTAGAAGAAGCATTGGGGTGCATGTTGTTTGGGAAGCAAGGCTTGTTACGGGTGTGGCTAGGAGGGTTACCAAGTGAAGGACTGTCCAAAGAGGAACAGAGCACAGGGATCTGGGGCATCAGCATCGACCTCAGTTCAATAATCCATAACTAATAGAAGGGAGAATCAACCATGGCAAGGCCGAGCTTTCACACTTACACCGGGAAACACACCAGCTACTAACTCTGTAGTGTCAAGTATAATCCCTATTTGTGGTCGACCTGCACACGTCCTTATTGATTCCAGTTCCACGTACTGATTTGTCTCATATCTTTTTGCTCAATACTTGTATACATCTCCGGTACCTCTTGATTATGCTTTGGTAGTATCGTTGACATCTGGGGATTCCATGTTATGTGATAAGATTTATAATTCTTGTAAAATTCTTGTTAACGATGTGCCCATGTTTGTGAACCTCATTCCTCTATAAATACATGGCTTTGATGTCATCTTAGGAATGGATCGGTTGTCCTCCACCATCCTATCATTGCTTGTGAGCTTAAACGAGTCGTGTTTCATTCTTCTACCCATTCGGGGCTTATATTTGAGGGATTTGGTGTTGTACCTCTACCCTATCTCATTTCATTTATGCAAGCACGTCATTTAATTCAAAAATAGAATCGTGCAATCTTGTGTAGCGTTTTTGACACATGTTTTCCCATCACCCTTGGAAGACATCCATGTTGTCTGAAAATTTTTTAATGTCTTTCCCGATGAGCTACCTGGTTCTTTGGTGGACCGGGAGTTTGAATTCCATATTAACCTTAATCCGAGTACTGGACCCATTTCCAAAGTTCCTTATTGTATGTCCCCTTTAGAGTTGAAAGAGTTGAAGGTTCAACTCTAAGACTTATTAGAAAAGGGATTCGTTCATCCTAGTGTCTCACCATAGGGTGCTCCAGTGTTATTTGTGAAAAAGAAGGATGGAACCATGAGATTATGCATTGACTACTGGGAATTTAACAAGATCACCATTAAGAATAAGTATCCATTGTTGAGGGTGGATGATTTGTTTGATCAATAATAGGGCGCACAAGTATTTTCAAAGATTGACCTAAGGTTGGGTTACCACCATCTAAAGGTCAAGGCAAGTGACATAGAGAAGACGGTATTCCAAACTAGATATGGTTACTATGAATTTCTAGTTATGCCGTTTGAAATTACTAATGCACCTGCTACATTCATGGATTTGATGAATAGGGTTTTCAAACCCTTGATGATTTTGTTATTGTGTTTATTGATGATATCTTGGTATACTCTAAGAGTCTTACAGATCATGAGCACCACTTTAGGATGGTTCTTTAAACTCTGCGAGACAGGAGATTATATACCAAAATGAAGAAATGTGAATTTTGGCTGCCAAGTGTAGCATTTTTAGGACACATCATGAAAGTGGGCGGTGTGTTCATTGATCCTTCGAAGGTTGAAGCCATTGTGAATTGGCCAAAACCGATGAATGTAATCGAAGTTAGAAGTTTTATGGGCTAGTTGGGTATTACTAAATATTTGTGAAGGACTTCTCTAAGATTGCAACTCCTTTAACACAGCTCACCCAGAAGAACACACTAATTGAATGGAATGAGAAGAGGGAACAAAGCTTCCAAGAATTGAAGAACCGATTGGTGTCCGCACCAATTCTAGCCTTACCTACCGGGACTAACGGGTTTTCCATCTACAGCGATGTTTCGCATAGAGGACTGGGATACTTATTGATGCAACACGGTAAAGTGATTGCATATGCCTCGAGGCAGTTGAGACTGCACGAGAAGAGCTACCTGACCCATGATCTTGAACTAGCAGCGATGGTGTTTGCTTTCAAGATTTGGCGCCACTATTTGTATGGAGTCACATGTGAAATCTTCACTAACTATAAGAGTTTGAAATATCTTTTCACACAGAATGAGCTAAACATGAGACAAAGAAGATGGCTTGAGTTCATCAAGGACTACGACGTTCTCATTCAAAACCATCGGGCAAGGCTAATGTAGTGGCCAACGCCTTGAGTTGGAAGTCTACCGCCAACCTAGCATGTCTTGTCACTTTTCAGCGGCCCTTGCTCCTTGACCTGGAGAGATCAGAGATTGAAATTGTAGCACCAGGTACTAATATGTTGCTTACCACCATAATCGCCCAACCGACGTTGATAGAAGTTGTGAAGCAACGGTAACCTGAAGATCCTTAGTTGTGGAAGATCTACGAAGAGACGTGAACGAATTCGAAGCTTGAATTTACCTTGCATGATGGAGTTTTAAAGTTCAGAAATCGATTGTGTGTTCTAGATGCACCCGAGATTAGGAGACAAGTTTTGGAACAAGCCCACAATACGAAGTTCACTATGCATCCAAGAGGCATAAAGATGTATTGGGATTTGAAGGAGACATTTTGGTGGCTGGGAATGAAAAAGGAAATAGCCGAGTTCGTATCACGATGCCTACAATGCCAACAGATTAAAGTAGAGCATCAAAGACCGGTGAGACTACTTTAACCTTTACTGATACCGGAATGGAAGTGGGAGCATATCACCATGGATTTTGTTGTAGAATTGCCGAGATCGCCATAAGGTTGTGTTACTATATAGGTTATTATTAATCGCCTCACCAAATCTGCACATTTCTTACCAGTGAAGACTATGTACTCTTTGTCAAAGCATGCGACCCTCTACATTGCGGAGATTGTTCGATTACATGGCACGCTAGTTTCGATAGTGTCCGATCGAGACCCAAGATTTGTGTTGAAATTTTGAAAGAGTTTACAAAAGGCTTTGGGCACCGAATTGAAGTTCAGCATGGCTTTTCATCCACAAACCGACGGGTGATCAAAAAGAACCATTCAAACCCTAGAAGACATGTTGCGGTTATGTGTTCTCGACTTTCAAGGAAGCTGGGATGATCACCTACCGTTAGTGGAATTTGTTTACAATAACTGTTTTCATGCAAGTATCGGAATGGCACCTTATGAAGCGCTTTACGGGAGGAAGTGTAGATCTCCAGTTTGTTGGACCGAGGTTGGAAAGAGGAAGATTCTTGGGCTAGAGATTGTGCAACTAACCACTGACAAGATCAAGATCATTCAGCAACAACTACAAACTGCTCAAAGTCGCCATAATAGCTATGCAAACATGTGAAAGCAGGACTTAGAGTTTGATGAAGGAAGCCACGTGCTCATGAAGGTATCTCCTTCTAAGGGGATAAATTGTTTCGGCAAGAAGGGAAAGCTTAGTCCAAGGTACATTAGAGCATTTGAAGTTCTTAAACGGGTTAGACTCGTTACTTATCGTATTACTCTTCCTTTGGAACTTTCGCAAGTTCACAATGTCTTTCATGTTTCGATGCTATGTAGGTATGTTACGACCCGACACAAGTGATTGATCACTATCCTTTAACTATGATTGAAGATTTAAGCTACATTGAAAGGCCGATTGAGATTCTTGATCACTGTGACCAAGTTCTTAGGAATAAGGTCATTCCATTGGTACGAATTTTATGGCAGAGCCACATTTGGGAGGAATCTACTTGGGAACGGGAAGACGAGATCCGAGAGTCTTATCCCTTTTGTTTGAATGATAGCTTGTATCAAGTTTGGGAACCAAACTTATTTAAGGAGGGAAGGATGTAATATCTAAACCCATTAATTTCCTTATTTATGTGTTTTTCTAAACTTTATATCATTCTAATGTGCATTTGGGCGAAGTTGACCAATTAAAAGTCATGTTGTAACCTAAGCTTATGGGATAAGACACATGGGATTATTTCTCATGTGTATCATCTTATATACACTCATACACACACGCACTCTCACAAACACACACAGCCAACAGGTTGAGAGAGGGAGAAAGAGAGAAGGGGAGATTGAAGGAAGAAGAGCTTCAAGGAAGAGATTGAAGCCATTGAAGACTTCACCAAGCTTGAAAAAGGTAATGTTTCCATTCTCTCTCTACAATTTTATATGTATATGTATCTATCTTGGTGGATTGTGTAGGGCACTTGTATATATGCATCTAGGATAGTTGTTGTCAAGTTTTGAGGACCCCTTGGGTCCTATTTACATGATTTTGAGAGCTTGAAGCTCATTGTTGAAGATTGGGGGTGGTGGATTTGAGAAATCCTAAAATATGAAAAATGTTAGGGTTTTGAGTTCAATTCTACATCCCTTTGATTTAATCGTTCTTCCTCCCCCATTTTGAAATATTATCATCCTTGTGGGCTAATCTTTGAGCCCTAAGAGAATTGGGAAGGTTTGGTTGAGTTTGGAGGGTTTTTCGAGAGTTTTGGTTCAAATTTCTGCTACTGCACAATAGGGTGTTTGAACACCCAATATGGCGTTTGAACAGTGTGTTTTTGGCCTGGAGTTCGAACGGCCGCTCTGGGCGATCGAACGGCCAGGGAAGGGCCACCCCCTTTTTTTGCCTTGGCATTCAAACGGCCTAGGGGGCGTTCGAATGGGCAAATAGCTATTCGGCCATTTTGGCCTAGGCATTCGAACGGTAAGGCTATTTTGACCCTGTTTTGCAATTTAGTCCTAGCTTCCTTTAGAAAACTTGGTTCTGTGTACCGCTTGATACATTAGATAGTAGACTCATATACCTTTTCATCCACATAAAGTTTGCACTCTAGTTCCGTGTGGATTATGAGTTGTTGGAGTTTGAAGTCAACCCAAATTCATGCTGACAACCTTGTTTTCCCCTTCACTCGAAATGTGTTTTTAACTCTTGACCTATCAAATTAAAGGCCTTTAAGCCTATTTTCATATGGAACTAGTCTTGAGTGTGAATCCTTTGTTCGGGGTGGTTGGGACGTGATGAAAGAATCGATGTTCCAAGTTCTACACGTCACCCTCAACTTTACGTTCTCGTTTTATGTTGGGCTTTTGCCCTAGAGTTTAGTCTCACTCTCCCATTGTGAGAGTGAGGTGTTGGTGAGTCGGGGTTGAGGGATTTATATGCTTAGTCGGTTTCTATGTTATTGCTTTGCCTTAGAATCTTGTATTGATGTTTCCATGCTTCTATGTGCATTTTGTGTAGGAACATCTTGTTTATCACCCGTTCAACCAGAGAGAGGTGAGTAACGATATGCCATGAGTAAAACTCTATTATTTTTCAAATGTTTGGAGCTCACTTCTATATTATGAATGCTTTCCATACATTTCAATGCATCAATGTTACGTTCAATTACAAATGTCATATTTTAAATGCATGCAAGTTATATTTTTGTTATGAATGAAAACCATGGATTATAATGTTCAAATGAAAGAGATGCTAAGTTTCTAATGTATGGTGCTAACTCGGGTTTTCTAGTGGTAAGACCTTAATCTAGCCCGATAGTCCTATGATAGGAGAAGGGAAATAAACTATCTATGTTGGGAGATGTCCCTGACCTAAATAGCCTTAGCACGATCTATATGGTTACTATGGAGCCTAACTCATATGTTGACTTGTAGTACACTTAAGTTTCAAGCTGAGAACTATGTTATGTTCAAATGCTTTATGACAAGTTATGAAATGCTATATCAAGAACAATGTTACGTTGCATCTCTTCTTATGATACCATGATTTGAAATGTTGAAACATTTCGAATGATGTTTATGTTACCTATGAATTCCAAGCATACGCTTTATACTTGCAAAAGTTCATATTCTTATGCATAAATGGTTATCTATCATTATAAGTTGGATATAATTGCTAGTCCATGACATTTTTTCGCTCATGTATCATTGTTATTCATTAAGCATTAGCTTACGTTTTTCCCAAATAATTTTCAGGTAGCCGATCCGGGAGGCCCTAAAGCTAAGCCATATGTGGATTTTGAGCTACGGCCCACGGGCCTATGCTTTGTAATATTTTTGAGGGCTAGACCCTAATGTTTTGTAATGGTACAATGTTATAACTTGGTGAGCCTTGATTAGGCTCATATATATGTTATGTTTGGATTAGGCATAGCTCTGTCATGTATGACACGGATTATGTTTTCAAGTTATTAAAAGTCCTATTTTTTGCAATTATGCATCATTTTATATGATTATGCACAAGTGATCAACTAGTTTATGTATTGTAGCCTTGGGTAGCCTTGCTACTGGCTAGTCATGTACCCTAAATCCGTATAGATTGGGTTGTAGGGCGTGACATATTCAGGTAGAGAATACAAGTATGCAAATTCAAGTGCACGTACAGTGTGTGTGTGGAATTTTGAAAAATGGAGGAAAGGGCTCAATAACTCCCATCTATCCTGTCCACTCCATCCTATTCATTAATGACATACATAGCAGTCAATAAGACATAAAATAAAAATGTGAACAAAGATCCACCTACAAAAATAAAGATGCAAAAAGTCAGTACTTGGATGACAAACTTAATGCAAGATAGAATGATTGAATGTAATTGAATGCATTCTTTCGAAAACAGCTTTGAAAAGTAGGATTTTAAAAATTTAAGGTGGATAGAATTGGACAAATTAATTAAAGACTCTATATGGGTAAGGGTGAAGAGACATGATAATGGCCTAACCCTCTAACCATCCCCAGTGGAGTCGCCAGTTGTCGCGCCCCAATTTTTTGCATTGGGGAAAACACACATGTAGAAAAAACACGGTACTCTCTCGTTAGAACTCATCCTCCTAGAAGGACGAGTGCGACTAGGTGTGAACTTGAAATTCATTTGGTTAAGAGCTTTTGGAAAAAATTTGAGAGTCGCCACCTTACTTGATTAAGGTGAGTTACATCACTTAAAACTAAGTGCAATCTAAAGATTAAAGTTAGGGTTTTTGAAAAAGGTTTTGAAAACTTCTTCGAGAGAGGGTTTTTAAGAAAATAGGTTCTTTGGCAATATTTGGAAAGATTTAAGCTCTTTTCGAAAATAACTCCGTTTTGCTCTTTGAAAACAGTGATTCTAGGTTTGAAGGTTGGTTATGTATAGAGAAGATATCCTAAGATCATCACCCCATCCCACCTTTGCAATACCTATATGTCTATTCACCCTAAGTTCACTCAATTAGAATATTCGATTATCTATTATCCAACTATATTCACTTTGAAAAGAATTTTAGAAAAAGGTTTCACATGATACATGACATGCAAGTGTAAGAAAAAGATTTGATTTTGAAAAGAGAATTTGAAACTTGAAAAAGATTATGGAATTAGAAATTTGAAAAAGGTTGTGAAATTGAAAACTTAAAAAGGGTTGTGACTATTGGAGATTTGAAAAAGGTTGTGAAAATTAAAAACTTGAAAAAGGTTGTGACTGCACCCATGAGGGTTACCTACGTATTCCTTTGTTAAGAATTAGGTCAGTCATAGTTTGGACAAGAATCCAATTGAAAATAGATACTTTAAAGTTTTTAAAAAATTTAACTTGAAATGGTTTGATTTGAATTTTGAATAGAAGATTTGAAATTTAACTTGGAATTGACTTTGATTTCAAATTGAACTTGAGGATTTGAAATTGGTTTTGATTTGAAAAGATTAAACTTTAAGGGAGGACTTGAATTTGATTTGAAAAGATTGAGTTGAACTTTGAAAACATCTTAACTTGAATTGAATTTTGAAAATCATCTTAGTTTAGAAAAGAATTTTTAGAAAAGAGGTTTTGAAAAGAGCTTAAACTTCCTAACTTAGGATTGGGGTTGAGCTTGGGTTTAGGTAACCTAGGGTTGAAGCATGTACTTGAAATAAGAAGGTTTGATTTGATCTTGAAAAATTGGATTAAGGAAAATTTGATTTTAGAAAAGTTTTGGATTAGGAAAGAAAAATTTGGAAAGGATTTGATTTGATTTAGAAATACTTGACTTGAAATGATTGGAAAATATTTGACTTGAATATTTGAACTAAGAAAGTTTCAAAATAGAAAAATTTTATTTTAAGAAAGTGCCAAATTAGGAAAGTTGTATTTTAGGAAAATTTCCATTTTAGAGAAGCTGTGATTTTAGGAAAGTTTTGAATTTTAGAAAGATTTAAAATTTTGATTTTAGAAAGATTTGAAAGCTTAGGTTTAGGAGGGATTTGAAATTTGGAAGTATTTGATAGGTTAAAGTTTAGAAAGTTGAGTTTAGGAAGACTTGGAAGTTTGAAATTAGGAAATGTTGGAATTAGGAAAGATTTGAAAGTTTGAATTTAGGAAAGGTTTGATATGTTGAAATTTTGAAAGTTGAGATTTATAAAGGTTTGAAATTAGAAAAGATTTGATCTCTATTTCCTAAAATAAAATATTGGATTTTATTTTCAAAAGTAGATTATTTGATTTTGTTTCCAAAGTTAGAAGATTGGATTGGTTTCCTAAATTAGAAGATTGGATTTGACATGAAATTGGAAATGTTGAATTTAGGAACTCTTGGATTTGGAAATCTATGATTTGGTGTAGGAAAGAGTTTTTGAAAATATAAGATTTTATGTAGAAAATAGTTTTAGAAACCTATGATTGAGGCAAAAATGGGAAGTCATGATTTTAAGAAAGGAAACTAGAGTTTCCTAACCATTGATTCTATGGCTTGATTTGGACTCCAAGATGAAGAGATTTTGGAAAAGAGATCTTTGAAAAAGACTTTTTAGAAAGTAGATTGTTGAAAAAGAGTTTTTAAGAGGTAGATTTGCAAAACAACTTGGAAAGAGGTTTGAATGTGGACTTTTACAAATATCTCACTTTCTTAAAATGATTCTAATCATGAAAAGATTAGAGCCATTCTAGGATTTTGATTTTGAAAACAACAAGGACTTGAAATATGGACCATAATGATCACATTAAATATCACACATTCTTAAAACAACTCTAACCATAGAGTGGCTAGAATCATCTTAAGATTGTGGTTTAACAAAAACAATTTAGGTTTTACACCCAAAATTTGGACCTTGATAGTCACATTGAATATAACACTTTCCTAAAACAACCCTAACCATGGAGCGGTTAGAATCACTTTAGGATTGTGATTTTGAAAAAAAAGTTTGAAAAGAAGATTTTGAATGCAAGTTTTTGAAAAAGAGTTTTGATGCAAGTTTGAAAACAACTTTGAAAGTAATTTTTAATGAATGTATGAATATAAAATGCACAATGCAAAAAGGTCATAAACATACAATGCTAGGCTTTACCACATAATCAAGGGGGCCGAACCGCACCATCAAAGGTTGAACTTGAAGAAAGCCCCCACCAGCATGGTGACCTTTAATAGTCGTTCCTAGGCATGAACCGGGAAGTCACTTGTTTCAAGCATGCAAGAAGAGGAGGTAGAAGATGGGGAGAAGAGAAAAGAGAGAGGGGTGATTACATAAAAGTAAATCGAAAGCTTACATTATCTTCTTCTTGCATTGCTTGCTTTGTTTGCTTTGCTTTACTTGACTTGAACCTTGAAAGCTTCGAAGTTGCAGAACTTGAGTCTTCAATGAATGCTTTGGAGGCTTGTGTTTGAGTATATAAGGTGTATATAGGGTAGGGTTTAAGTGTATGAAGGTTAGGGCTTGAAGAGGCTTGAGAGAGCTAGGGTTTTAAGAGACTTCGAGCTCTGAACTTAGAAAGATAGAGTTTTTAGACTGTATTTGTGGACCCTTTTTACACAGGGGGAGGGTCTGTATTTATAGACAATCGAAATAGCCTTAGCGCCTGTTGTAGTGGAGTTAGGGCAAACTTTTCACTAGCGCCACTAAGAGTGGCACCAAGCCATTTATTGGCTTGGCACCACTTAGGCAAGATTTAAGGTGGCAAGAAACGTATCTTTCAACCCTTGATATGCAAGATAAAAGATTTAGGTGCTTGCCCTAGTGATTACCATGCAATTTTTGGCTTGGCTATACTAGGAGTGACATTAAAAAGTCTGAAAATGATCTAGAAGGTTTCAAGTAACCAAACTTGGCCTGAAATGGACTTGAACCCTCGGGAGAGTGTCTCAGAGATAACTGGCTTGAGAAACAATGCTAGAATAATTGAAAAGGTCGAACTAGCCCACCAGCGGTAAAATGGTCAATTGAACTGAAAAAACTCTGGAATAGACTTAGAGTGGCTCGTGAGAAGGCTTGAGGGTTAGAAACACTATTGAGAGTGTTCTAAGAGGTCACCAGTTTGATACCTAGAGCCAGTGTGGTTGGAAAAGGCAATTGGTCCACTAGGGGCAGAACTATCATTTTGTATCGGACTCATCGGAATTGACTCGGAATGATTTGGAAATGTGTTGGAAGGTCAAGGATATTATTAAAAAATCCTCAGAAGGTAACAAGTTTGATACCTATTGCACCCAGATTTTCCACACTCGAGGAATACACACACAAGCGGAAAAAATACTGTACTCTCTCGTTAGAACTCATCCTCCTAGAAGAATGAGTGTGACTAGGTTTGAATTGAAAATTGATTTGAAGAAAGGGCTTTTGGAAAACATTTGGAGTCACCACCTAACATGATTAAGGTGAGTTAGGTCACCTAAAAACTAAGCATAATTCGAAGACTACACTTAGGATTTTTTAAAATACCTCCTCTAGAGAGGGTTTTTAAGAAAATGGGTTATTTGGCAACCTTTGGAAAAAACTAATTGAAGTTTGAAATTGGAAAGAAAGTTTAGAAATTGAAATTGAGGATTAAAAATAGATTTTTAAAATTGGAAGTTAGAAATAGAACATAGAATTGGAAATTGGAAAGCAGTTATGGAATTGGAGATATGAAAAAGGTTTTGACCGCACCCATGAAGGTTGCCTACGTATCCTTTTTGAGGAATTAGCTCAGTCATAATTCGGACAAGAGTCCGATAAAAGATAGAAGGTATGTTTGGAAGAAAGAAATTTTGATTTGGAATTCAAATTGGAAGATTAGGAAATCAGGATTAAACTTAGACCTAGAATTGAACTTGAAAGAGGATTTGATCATTGGAAGAGAACTTGGACTAGATTTGGAAAGATAGAACTTTGGGAAACCTAGACTTAGGAAAGATGAGATTTAGGAAAGACTTAAGGTTGAAGAAATATTTGACTCGAATGTTTGACTTGGAAGATTTAGGAAAGATTGGATTTAGGAAAGACTCGGATTAGGAAAGGTTCTGTTTTAGGAAAGTTTTGATTTAGGAAGGTTTTGAAATAGGAAAGGTTTTGAAATAAGAAAGCTTTCATTTTAAGAAAGTATTGGAAGTGAAAAGTTTTGAATTTTGAATGTTTTGAAATAGGGAAGTTTTGAAAGTAAAAAAGTTTTGAGTTTAGAAAGTTTTAGATTTAGAAAGAATTGAAGTTTAGGAAAGTTTAGAATTTGAAAACGGATGGAACTAGGAAAGGGTTGAATTAGGAAAGATTTGGAAGCTTAAAGTTTAAGGAAAGATTTGAAAATTTAAGTTTTGGAGACCTATGCTTTAGGAAGGTATGAGATTAAGAAAGAGTGAATTAGGAAAGGTTCATACTAGAAAGGATTTCGTATTTCCTAAAACAAGGGATTGAATTTTGTTTATGAAAGCTATGTTTTAATTTTGTTTCTAGAAACGGAGGATATCATCTAGTTTCCTAAATGGAAGATTGGATTTGACATGAAATTTGGAAAGATGAAGTTTTAGAAACCCTAGATTTCGAAGACTATAGTTTTGACGTAGAAAACAGGTTTTGGAAACTTATGATTTAGATGTAAAGGAGGAGGTTTCAGAAACCTAGGTTTTGAGGCAAGATTGGAAATCATACTTTTGGGAAGGAAAATTAGGGTTTCCTAATTGTTGGCTCTAGAGTTTAACTTGGACTCTAAGAAAAGAGATTTTTAGAAAGTGAGTTTTTAGAAAGAGCGATTTTTGAAAGGCAACCCTAGAGAGGAGTTTTTAGAAAATGAATTTGAAGAGAGTTTTTGGAAAACCTAGTTTTTGAGGCAAGATTGGAAATCATACTTTTGGGAAGGAAAATTAGGGTTTCCTAACTATTGGCTCTAGGGTTTAACTTGAACTCTAAGAAAAGAGATTTTGGAAAGTGAGTTTTTAGAAAGGGAGATCTTTGGAAGGCAATTCTAGAGAGGAGTTTTTAGAAAATGAATTTTGAAGAGAGAGTTTTTGGAAAGTCACACTTTGAGAGAGTTTTCGGAAAGAGATTTTGGGAAAGAGATTTTTGGAAAGAGTTATTTAGGAAGGAAACTTAAGGAGCGTTTTTGGAAAGTGAACTTTGAGGAGAGCGTTTTGGGAATGAGTTTGAAAAAGAGTTTTTGAAAAATAAATTTTTGGAGGGAAGTTTTGAAAACAATTTTGGAAAGGAGATTGGAGAGAGTTTTTAGAAAGTTAATAAAATATCTCACTTTCTTAAAACGATTCTAACCATAAGAAGGTTAGAACCATTTTAAGGTAGTGTTTTTGAAAAAAACAACATTTTGAAAATATGGACCATATTGGTCACTTTAAATATAACACTTTCCTAAAGCAATCCTAACCATGTAAAGGCTAGAATCACCCTAGGATTGTGATTTTGAAAACTGGTTTTGAAAAAGAAAATTTAATGCAAGTTTTGAAAATGATTTTGATGCAAGCTTTTTGAAAACAAGTTTGAAAATGAATTTGGAAGAATGCAATATCATGATATGCACAATGCAAGTTGGGGTCGTGAACATACAAGGTTAAAGGCTTGACCACATAATCTTGGGGGCCGAACACACGTGGTCTCCGACTAGACTAAAAGAAAGCCCCCGACACGGTGACCTCCAATAGCCTAATCCTACACATGGACCGGGAAGTCCCTTGTTTCAAGCATGTAAGAAAAAAGGGGGAAGAAGATAGAGGATTAAAATAAAAGAAAACCCAAGTGGGTTCAGAGAGAGAAGAGAGAGGGGGAAGATGCATAAACTTAAATAGAGAGCCCACCTTGTGTCTTGTTTATTTTGCTTTGCTTTACGCGCTTTGCTTTTCTTGCTTTGTTTCGGTCTTCGCTTCGGTCTTCAAGAACTTATTTTCGATCTTCGGGAGCTTCAAAGTTGCAGCACTTCAATTCTTTGGAGGCTAGTGTATGAGTGTATAAGAGTGTGTATGAGTGTATAGGAGGCTAGAGTTTGGAAACCTAAAGAAGACTAGGGTTTAGGGAGGTTACGAGCTCTGTATATTGAAGAGGAGGTTTTTAGACTGAGTTTACGGACCCCCTTTCACGCTGGAAGAGGTTCTGTATTTATAGAGGGAAGAACAACCTGGCGCTTGTTGTAGTGGCGCTAGGCCAAAAATCCTTCTGGTGCCACTAAGAGTGGCTCCAGGCCAAATTTTGGCTTGGCACCACTAGGCCACTTAGGAAAGTTTTAAGGTCGGTAAGCAACGTATCTTCAGAATATTTGGGCGCCTGTACTAGTGACTACCATGCAATTTTTAGCCTAGCTTCACTAGGAGTGGCTTCGGAAAGTTTGGGAAGGATTTAAGGGACCAGGAATGGCCCAGAAGGCTAGAAAGGGATAGGAACCCTTAGAATAGGGTCTCGAGGGTAATGGACTTGAAAAAGGACGTCAGGGTTTGTTAGAGGGGTCGACCGAGTCATTAAGGGCAAAATTGTCAACTAGGCCGGAAAGCTGCCAAGACGGACTCAGAATATCCTGGAAGAAGACTCAAGATTTGGAAACATTATTTAGAGTGTTCCCAAATGTTACTAGTTTGATACCCAGAGCCGGTGTGGTCGGAAAAGGTGACCGGCCCACTAGGGACAAAACGGTCATTTTGCACCGGGTTTGTCGGAATCGGCTCAGAATGATCCGGAAAGATAATAAAATGCTGAGAATAATATAAAAAGCATTCTTGGAAGGTTACCAGTTTGATACCCAGACCCGGTATGGTCCCCGGGGTGTTCGGATGCCTAGGGGTAAAATGGTCATCTTGACTGGAAAGTCTTCAGAATTGGCCCGAAATTGACTAGAAGGCACCTAATCATGCCGGATTGCCTTTAAGACAATCTTGGAAGGGTGGACTTACCATTCTGAGAGTTTAGGAACTATCTTAAGAAACATGCCGAAAAATAGCCCTTGGGGCAGTTTGGTCATTTTTCACCGAAGTGGGCTAGTAGGCACTAGTGTTGACTTGGGTTTTAAGTGTTTCTTCCACTATGACGGCGGTCCCATGATATAGGATTTTGTTGGCAATTCCCTATATCGACCTGTTTACGAGTATTTTCGCTACTCTAACTGTTGCGATGTTTGCGAGTACTTCCGCTACTCTGACAGTTCGCGATCATTCCTGAGACTGCCTGATCTCGGGAAGCTACTAAATGGACTTAGTGCCTAAGGAATCAACTTTCTCAAAAGGCCTACCGAAACGGACATTTCTGCATTGGCAGACTAGCAGGCACCAAAGGTGGACCGTTCTACCCTCTCGGGGACTTAGGGTCTCATCCCGGTCGATGGGTTTGAAGGGACTTACCGTTCCAAAGAAACTTTCTTTGAAAAACATGCCGAACAAGATAGGCTTATCGCCTTGAGGAATCAACTTTCGAGAGAGAGGGATTGGAATTGGAATTAGAGTTGGAAAAGGGGACTTACCATCTTCGAGAAGACGTGCCTACTGGAATTGGACCGAACAATGCCCCTAATGGCATTTTGGTCAGTTTGCCTCTATTTGAGCCCAAAGGGCCCACGAAGCGATGGAGTGACTAGATTAAGATTGGAAAATTGAGTTAACTCGGAATATGTCCATTATCGACTTGAATACAAGTCTGGACAGACCAGAGACTATCGAGCAGGCAAAAATGGAGTGCGTACAATACCCAGAGCTGATGTGGTTCTTGGAGGCGACCAGATGCCTAGAGCCAAAATGGTTATTGTGACCGAATGGCCTTGGAATTGGTCCAGAACCGATTGGAAGGCACTTGAACATGCCGAATTGTCTTTGGGATAACCTTGGAAAGGTGGACTTATCACTTTAAGGACTTAGGTACTTTCTCAAGAAGCATGCCAAAAAGGCCCGAGGGGCAGTTTGGTTATTTTTCACTGGAGTGGGTTAGCAGGCACTGGTGCTGACTCGGGTTTTAAGTGTTTTTGCCACTCTGACGATGTGTGAGTAGTTGGTTTCCAAAGGAATCCTGTCATTTGGTAAACGTGTCACGATCAAAAGGTGTGTTTGGTCCCGTGACATAGGAGTTTTGTTGGCAATTCCGAATATCGACCAATTTGTTAGTGTTTCCTCCACTCTAACGGTTACGATGTTTGTGAGTGTTTCTGCCACTCTGACAGTGTACGTTCATTTTGGAGACTACTTGATCTTGGGAAGCTGCCAGATAAACTTATCATCTAAGGCATCAACTTTTTCAAAAGATGTTTCAAATAATGAACATTCTCCATTGGAAGGCTAGCAGGCGCCAGAAGTGAACCGTTCTTCCATCTCGGGGACTTTAGTTCCATCCCGGTCATTGGCTTTGAAGGGACTTACCATTCCGAGGAGTTTTCTCAATAAACGTGTCAGGTTGGATGGACTTACTGTTTAAAAGATCAAGTTTCTCGAAAGACATGTCTATTTGAGTTTGATTGGCCTGGACTAGAGTTGAAACTGGAATTGAGGTTGAAATAGGGACTTATCGTCCTTAGGAAGACGTGCCAACTGGAATTGGACCGCGCAATGCCCCAAGGGTATTTTGATCATTTTGCCTCTATTAGGCCCACCCTCGAACAAATTGATTAACTGGATTGAGTATAGAAAGCTAGTTTACACTTGAATGTGCCTGTGCAGGTTTGAATGTGAGTCCGGTCAGACTGGAGATTTCCGAGCAGGCAAAAATAGGGTGCTTACTTGTACTCGGAAGGTTGTTAACAAAAACAATATAGAGCTGCTTCAGATAATCTCATCTTGTCTCTTATAATCGCCATGGTTCATTTGTTTATATTACTGAAGATGGCTTTATTTCGAATGACTGAACATTGCTCAGGTAATGCTCAAAGTACAAAGACCTTCTTTGACCCAATCTTCTCAACAGATTGAGGGGCCAAGAACAATCAACCAACATTAGACTCTTGAAAGGGTGCAAGATTGTGAAGCCCCAGATTTCAAGAGAAGATAAGTGGCAGGATGCAAGGTTAAAACGAAATACAAATCTCTCCGGGCTCGTACAACCCAGCTTGTTCTCAAGGATAAACAAACAGGAAAAAGCAAGGAGAGAGACTAGAAAACTAGAGGAAGAGAATCAGAAACCAGAAAATGCTATTTGATCCTTATCCACAGACTTTTACCATAAATGGTGGTGGAGGTTAGATCGAAGCATAAAAGCTAGTTTCTAGATGGCTCATTCCTTATATGGCATAGTTACATATGGTCTTTGCTTTGGTGGTGGTTGCTATCTTTTAGGCTTTTATCTTGGCTTAGTATATTTGTCTTTCATGGTTGAATGATCACTTGAGAGAACTTTAAACAATCACAAATATAGACACTTTAAAGCATTAAAGGAAGATGACAGAGAAGAAAAAAATGTTAAGGCCTCTTGTTGCAACTTGGCAGGCAGTTGAAGCAGTGCCATAGCTGCACTGCCAAACCACCTGCCTTTGAATCTATTCTTATATTGTGGTGAAATTGTTTAAGATATATGACAGAGCTTGTTAGTTCACAACTCGCTACCTTTGATGTATGTACTCGTATTTATATGGTTTTGAGATTCTTGTAAATATGCTCAATGTGATAAAGAATGGTTCAAAATCGAACCAAACTGATTTGAGATTTTTCAGTGTAGTTTGGTTTCAATACGTAGTGTGCAATGGTTCTTTTTTGGGTTGATTTTTTTGAGAAGCGCTCTTGGTCAGTTCTGGGTTAGGTCTCAACCAGAACTAATTCGAGCCACGTGCACCCTATTTGTGGTGTTGCTACATGCTTTAAAAAAATGGATGGCAATAGAATAGTTATTCAATACTTACTCTTAAGATGTTTGTATGTTAAGGTCTCGCAAAAGGATAAGTATCGTGATTGAACTATAAATCTGGTGAGTACCGGAGTCGATTTCCTTGAGTACTAAGCCAATTATAGACTACCAACACTTAGAGAACACTAAACTAACTTGAATTGAATTGTAACTAAGTAAATTGAATCTAAGTAAAAGGGACCGAAAATATGATTGATGTTTTAATAGAGGTTGTTTAACTACTAATGCAAAGCAATTGTAAACAATTAACAACTAAGCAAGCAATTATAGAGATAGTTAAAGGGAATTTGAATACAATTGATCTAATCTACCAAGTTCAACAAGTATTTCAATGGAGGATTTGTTAACTCAAATCAAGGATCACTTCATGAATTCTTGATTCGGAGGATTTAGACTATAAAACATTGAATTCACACTTAATTGGGATTAGAATTGTAGTTAATTGTTACAGTGACAGATTCAAACCTTAGATTTGTGCAATCTTTATGCCAATTGAGAATTGTGCATAGGAGTTACCAAATTTGGTTATGAATCTCAGTTTTCTTATAAATCCAAACTCAATTAAGAAGAATTATAGAAATCATAAAATGATTCAATGAAATTCATATACCTCCATTGAAATCCTTAAAGATCTTTGATATATCTTCACAATTACATCCAAATGAGGACTTAGCTACTTGATTCCATGATATTATACTTGAACAAATGTAGATCTAACATTGATTGAATGAAACTCTAGTGTTTTGTTACAAAGAAAGTAAAGGAAAGTGCAAGAAATTAAAGGAAAATTACAAGTTCTATCTCTACACTACTCCTAAGTACAACATATCTAAAATATCTAAGTAAAAATGAGAGGTATATCAAAAGCTCCCCTAAAAAAAGTCCAAAATAGCATTTTATAGTTGATGAAAAAAAACAGAGATCCGTCAGGTGAGAGTTGGGTGATCTCTTGGCCGAGTGCTCGGATAACATTCCTAATTGACTTGGTGAAATCAACTCTATAAAGTTAGTGCTCCTAAATCAAACAGCTAAATTGGCTTGTATAATCTAGCGATCGATGCATTTTTTCCTACTTCCGAGCACTGGGCGATCTCTCGATCGAGTGCTCGGTGAGTTGGGCCATCACTCGGTGGTGCACTTTTTGGCCCTTTCTTCTACAATTAAGCTCCATTCCATGTAATTAGATAAAGAAGACATGTTTAGGATACTTTGAGGATAAAATACTAATCTAATACCTAAACTAGAGCTAACTATCTGCTAATTAGGGGATTGAGATTATACATTCTGAGTGTAATCACACCCCCCAACTTAGCCTTTTGCTAGTCCCTAACAAAATCTATAACTAAAGCAAGTATGGACACAAGATAATCTCCACTTTCGTAGGAATCGCATATGCATTTAGCCTATATATCAAGCCTTTAAACCCCTAGGTTACCCTCAGTGGATGAGTGGTGTCTTGTGAGGGTTTCCAATGATAAAACCCATAAACATCCTTTTGTGAATTGCAATTAGAGATAAGAATAAGAAAAATATACATAATCTATCTTAAGAAAACATTATATATCACTCCTTCCCTCTAATGCATGCAAAATATGCAATCATTCATACAAAATAGAGGTTCAAGTATGCGGGTGAAGAATCATGCTAAATAACTCAAATGAAACACACTTATGCAAACCTAAACCTGTAAGCTTTGATTCAACAACTCATCGGACATACACTCAGAAATAAAGAGTCACATGATTCTCACAACGACTTGTTCAACGATAGAGTAAATGTAAAAGAAATCAAGTGAACATACTAATTACAAAAACCAAAAAGATATAAGTGTATCAACCAAGTATAGATTTATGAATGAACATTCATAGTTGAACATTGATTCAAAGAAGTTGACAAAAAATGACTTAAAGTCTAATGAAATTTTCAATCAAGCACAACTTGAATAAATTAAGCCCTTTATAAGTGGAAGTAGTTTAGAAGGTGCAATAGGTAAGGATGAAGAAGGATATAAATAAATCAAGTTATGTGTGATTAGGACATGAAATGATGAATGGCTAACAACTCCAACTCTTCCCCTTCTCAAACTCAAAACATTCTTCAAGTATTTTGCTCTTTTCTGCATACTTTTCAACTTGATAACTTTTCTTTCTCTTTTTCTTCTTTCTTTATTTTGCTTCTTTTGTTTCCATTCTTTTGATATTCCATTTTGCATTCAATATTTTTAACTTCACAATATACTATTTTTCTATTGAACTCCCCAATCAATCTCTTTCCCTTCTTTATTTTCTTTCTTTTTTTGATGCCTCAACATAGTATACTCTTTTCAACAAAGACATCACTTTGCAAATACAATATTGGAAGTAGCATTACTTTGTATTTCAACAAAAGGATGAAGAAAAGGGACCAAAGAGGGTCAAAGGAACATATAGCTTTATAATGGGAAACTTATGGCTATCAAGAAGCATAAGGGCCTAGCATCATATCCTAAAATACTCAACCATAGCATTTCATAGAGTATAAGTGTCAATATCAAGATCAATACTCAACTCATGAATCAAATGCATGCATAATGAAGCTAACAAAATGAGGGTGAGGAATTAATCCTTGGGTAAATGTAATTGCTCCAAAAGATGATAAATGTTCTAAAGCTCACAATGTAGAAATCTACACTAATGTAAGGATGAAAATACAAGAGATAGCACAAATGATGTTATAAAGCATGATTGTTCGCAATGATTTAATGGCCTCTACTAATGCATGATTAAAGCAAAACCCACAATGTCTTAGGTGTAAAGAATGAATCGACATCAACTTGAGTAAAGATACATGCAAAGATTTCTATCTTTTAATCTTAAGTAGCACTTTCACAAGTAGTGTTATGGTACCTCGAAAATAGAGAATTAACACATCCACCATGAATAGCTAGAACTCAATATGTTGAGTAAATGGATAAATAGTCAAAACAATGAAAGAAATAATATTGATGCCATACAATACCCCAAGTCCCTACCAAATGGTACAAGTAGTTGAAAGATAACAATGTCATATCGCACCTATAACTATACAATCCATACATAAGAGATAAAGGTAATACATAGAAAGATATACAATGAAGCTTAAAAGTGATATCCATTATGAATAATAGAGTGTTAGATACATGTAATGAAGTAACGTGCTCATACAAATGGCATCTAAACTCTATCTCTAACTAGAGGAAGTCAACATCAAATGTTCAAAAGCAAAAAAAATTCTTCAATAAACTTTTTTTTAAAGGTGTATCACAAAAGAAAAAAAATCAAAAATTTAGGTGAAGCCTCTATCATTACCAAACCCCCCCCCCCCCCCCCCCCCCCCGCCCCACGCCCGGGAGGTGCGTTACAACTAAAATAATGCATTGTCCTTAATGCATGGAAGCAAAGCATGAAATGAAATGAAAGGGTGAAAGAAGAGGAGCTAGGGTGCCTAAACGCACCTCCCAGCTAAAATGAAAACCTAACTAATAAAACAAATGAAAAAAGTAAAAATTATCTAAACTATTCATACTTCTACACAAAATTGGAGAGAGGATCATCCAATACCCTTAAGTAGAAATTTGCTATCATCCTTGAGGGCCACTTTTAAAACTTGTGAAGAGTTCAAACAAGTATAATAACACAAAATTTTAACATCTTTGTTGAATGCAAGGATATAGCAACAAAGCACACAAAGGTAGAAATGGTCATGGAAGGTAGAGAGGGTAAAATGATCTTGCACAAAGGTGCCAAGTAAGCTAAAGTCATGAACCATTTTATCTTCCCCTTCCTCTAGTTGTTATACAAGGTGAAGGATATTCAATTCTAATGTTGGGGCATGAATCTCCAAAGGTTTCTAGATATGAGGACTAGATGCTAAAGGTATAAACGTATGGGTCTCATTACCCGTATAAATGTTAGGAATGCCCTCTATACCATTAATATCCTCCTTCCCATGTGAATCCTCAATATAAAAAGAAGAACATCCTTACTAAAGGCAATGGTTTTTTCTAGACGATTTGTCTCCCTTAACTTTTGGCGGCTCCTCTTTTCTTTCACTATCTTCCCCCTCACTCTCTTTTTTATTGGAAGCCTCATTCATGGGCTTTGCCCTCTTGAGTTCTTCATCTGTATCATGATCTTCAATAAATTCCTCACTTACCTTTGGAGCTTCTTCCTACGACTCAAACTCTTGGGAAAGGATGGTTTGATCAATGATGCTTTCATTACTAAGGTTAGTGATGGGACGAACTTTCTCAATAGGATGAACTTGAGCTTGCTTAGGGTGGAATAAAGATGGGCTTCATTAAAACTTTGGTGTTTGGTGGTTGTCTCTTGGACATTCAAGGCTTCCAAGAAAGAGGTCAATTGACCATTTACGTTGGCTGAGATCCTTATTGTCCATTCTAAAGACACTAGTTAGGAATCCTCCCCAAAAGACTTATTAGGTGGAGATGGATATACAATATGCTCATGGTAAGAATAAATTGGTGGTGATCCGTGAGAATGGTCGAAGGGCTTTTGATAGGATTGAGGGGAAGCTAGATAATGATGTGAGAAGGTGCCCCAATGTTCCTTAGCAAGGTTGAATTGGTTACACCACCCCAGATTGGGAATTGGTAGAAAAGGATCCATTGGCCATTATCAAGAATACAATCTCTAAAAGACTGGCAAGATGGTTCTTCAGCTCTAATCTCACTAGCTCAAATGTAGTCTCTAAGAGACTGACAAGGAGGTGCTTCCACACCACCATAACCATGAACGCCTCCATTA
This sequence comes from Euryodendron excelsum, assembly GCA_033060915.1. Classification (NCBI taxonomy): domain Eukaryota; kingdom Viridiplantae; phylum Streptophyta; class Magnoliopsida; order Ericales; family Pentaphylacaceae; genus Euryodendron; species Euryodendron excelsum. The sequence goes on from CM065390.1 coordinate 26,659,842, forward strand.
CCACCATTATCAACCCATTGAAAAGAATACTCCATTGTGCCTATGTCAATGTGTTGAGATAATGATAAGTGTGAAAATGAGCTACCAAGCATGATGAAATGACTATTGGGGTTCACTGTCAAAATCCTACTCGTGAAGTCACGAAAACAAAAAATGAAATGCAATACACAAATAAATTGGCAATCCGCGCCTCAACAAATCAATTCACAATACACAACCACCAATATTCACCATCCTACCTCCAATCTCCACATAAAAATTTTTACCAATTCAATTCAATTCAAACCAATCGAAACCTCCAATCCCCGTAGGCAATGACAAATACCTCCAATAAACAATTTAGCACAAAAATTTATCCATCCACCATTCTCTATCCACCAATCAATCTTAGCAATCAACCAAAGCAAGTCAAATGCTACACTATTCAAACAAAATAAACCTAAAATAAAGAAGAAAATTAAGAATCAAAATCTATCATACTATCATATAAAAGAGTGGAATGAAGTTACCCATGGCCTTAGCTGAAGATTACTCCGTTGTAGTAGATTTGATGGCGATCCAATTAACCAATCGCTCTTCTACCCAAAATTATTTTAGTGCTCGCCTTGTGCCTTTGGTCCTCGGCAACAGCGGAAAAACTTGAATTGCTTCTTAAGATGTTTGTATGTTAAGCTCCTACAAGAGAACGAGTGTCACGATTGAAATTTAGTGAGTACAAGAGTCGATTTTCTCGAGCACCAAGCCAAACATAGGCTACCAACACTTAAAGAATGCTAAACTAACTTGAATTGAATTGCAACTAAGTAAATTGAATCTAAAGTAAAAGAGACCAAAAATATGATTGATGTTGGAAGAGAGGTTGTTTAACTATTAATGCAAAGCATTTGAAAACAATTAACAACTAAGCAAGCAATTGAAATGAAATTTGGAGACAATTAAATGGGATTTGAATACAATTGATCCAATCTATGAAGTTTAACAAGTATTTCAATGCAGGATTTGTTAACTCAAATTAAGGATCAGTCCATGGGTTCTTGATTCGGATGATTTAGACTATAAAACCTTAAATTCACACTTAATTGAGATTAGAACTGTAGTCAATTGTTACAGTCGTAGATTCAAACCTTAGATTTGGGCAATCCCTATACCAATTAAAGAATTGTGGATAAGAGTTACCAAATTTGGTTATGAATCAAAGTTTTCTTATGGATCCAAACTCAATTAAGAAAAATTATAGAAATCATAAGATGATTCAATGCAATTCATATACCTCCATTGCAATCCTTGAAGATCCTTAATATATCTGCACAATTGCATCCAAATGGAGACTTACCTACTTGATTTCATGATAATATACTTGAAGAAATGTAGATCTAACATTGATTGAATGAAATTCTAGTGTTTAATTACAAAGAAAGTAAAGGAAAGTGTAAGAAAGTAAAGAAGAATTACAAGTTCTATCTCTACACTACTCCTAAGTACAATATATCTAAATTATCTAAGTGAAAATGAGAGATATGTCAAAAGCTCCCTTAACAAATGTCCAAAACGGCCTTTTATAGGTAATGCAAAAGAACATGGATCCGTCAAGAGAGCGCTGGGCAATCGCTCATCTGAGCATTCGGCTAACGCTCCTGATTCACTCGGTGAAATCAACTTGCTGAAGTTAGCACTCTTGAATCAAATGGCCAAACTAGTTTGCAAAATTTAGCGATCAATGCATTTTTTTTATGTCCAAGAGCTAGGCGATCGCTCGGTGATGCACTTTTTGGCCCTTTCTTCTACTGAAATTAGATAAAAAAAAAGAAGGTACGTTTAGGACAATTTAAGGATAAAATACTAATCTAATAGCTAAACTAGAGCTAACAATCCACTAATTAGGGGATTGAGATTATACTTTTAGAGTGTAATCAATACGTTCAAACATACTTACCGGACCCACCTAGCAAGATATTTGTGAAAGATGGAATACTGACTCTTCAAGAGCATTGACATTCCAAGTAGGAGGGGCAATGCTTTGTGGGATACTAGATGGGTCTCTGATATGTTCTTTTGCCTTATTTACAGTAACTAGTTTTTACTCTCAAATCAACTTTGATGCATGACTACTATGATTCTTTAGTTATCCAACAGAAAAAGAATTAAAGAGACAAAAGGGGAAGAAATATAAAATGAGAAAGAGAAAAAGTGAGAGTCTATGACTTGGTTGTTACATGTTGAGATGCAATAGCTAGATGTTAAGTCTATGACTACTTAATTGAGAGAGATGAGATTCTACACCATTTTAGACAAGGTTGGACAAAGCTTTGGACATAGGTATTGCTCAAGTTTATCAACCTCTCATGGTCTGGGAATAGTGTAGTTTTGCCCATTTATCTGTACATATTGTTTGTGGTGTTCCTTCCCAAAATTTTTCCTTTTTTTCATCCTTTATCATTCATTTTGTCTGGAAAAGAAAATTGGGATCTTATAACAGACACAACTCTAAGTTGTATCTGATTTTTTTTTTCCATTAATTACTTGGATGCCAACTGATGCTCTAATTGGATAGTTACGAATGATGAACATATAAGCCATTTGTAATATTGACACTAAAACTAAAATTGGCTTTTTTGATGACTCAACTCGTCACTAAAAGAATTAAAAATCGTTGTTGATAGTTTAATGACACAAATGAAGCATTTATGATGATTTAGAAACTCATCACAATAAGTTATAAAATAGCAACAAACATTCTTGTTGCTACAAGCCACAAAATTGGTCATTAAAATCAATAACCGTCAGGAAAAAAACCCCTTTGTCATAGTTGTAGTAACGAGTATTTGTTGCTTTTACTGACGAATTATGACATTGCTAAAAGTCCACTATCAAGTTGGGTACATCTGTTACAACAAAAATTAACTTGTCACTAAAAGTGCTCGCAGGGCTGTTTCATTTTTCATACATTTTCAAATTTGAATTAAATTTCTTTTAAATGGGAACCTGCAAATGCATTCGTATGAATGGGAACCTGCTAATTCGAAATTTCATTTCGTATTTTGAATTTCCATTCAACTTCATTTTCATACATGGTTTATCCATTCAGTTAGTACAAAATCATTCAGCAAACTTGCAAATTCATCCATTAAGTTTCATTGTCATGATAAAAAAAAAAAAATCCCAATGCCAAAACGAGCATCCATTAATTCCAGTTGTTGTTATGTTGTTCACAAATCAAGGTCATGACAACAAAAATTTATGATGTCCCAAAGTCAAGACAACGAAAATCCATCAAGTAGCTATCATTTATAAGACAATAAAAATCCATCAAGTAGTCCCAGTGTCATCTTCCTCTCTCCCGATGCTCATCATGCCCTTATCTACATTCAAACAAACAGTTAGTATATATAAAAAATCATCAATGGTCAATTTTGCATGCACATTAACAGCATTATTTATCAGACACTATCCAAAGCATCATTGTCAAGTTCTAAACTCTATTGTCAACTAAAATTGAACCAGATCAACTAAAATTATTGAATCATTCTCAAATCCCATTATCCTGGTCCTAGAGTTTTTTCCATTTTATTCTGGTACGCAGTTTGCACCTATCAAAGTCTATACCATTATTGCAAAGGAAGGTCTGAACTCTGGACAACAATTAAATGCATAGACCAATGCTAGGAATGCCTAATCTAAACTTTGAACTATAATTAAATGCCTTATAACTTAGACCAAAAGGAAAAATAATTAAAGGCCTAAGCTCTGGTTAATAGTTAGGGAAGGGACATTAGTACTGTCTACGAGCTATGGTGTTAACAACAAATTCTTACCATAATGAGCTATGATGTCAACAAGATATCCTCAGAAAAAGAAATGGCTTCACAAAAAATAAAAAATAAAAAAAAAGAAAGAAGAGAAAGAAATATAGAGTGCTTTGCTAAGAAGACAACAAGTGCAGTTCTTACTATAATGAAGGGAGAATCGGGTGCCCTATTTACCCCAAACGTGCCAAAAGCCTCTGAACCATCTGCTCTAGAGCAGATGTCCAAGATACCAACTCATTAGCCCATCTCTCAGCTATTTTTGTCCGCACCCTAAGTCTCATGTAACTCTTGTGAGATGGACTATTGTGTGGACCTATGCTCCTCGCCCTAAGCAAGACCATGCACATAGCTTGGTCTCTTCTCAAGGACCTTATAGGTTATCTGATTGTCAGTTAAGGGTGTTTCCCCCTCTAGTGTAGGTTGAGACTTTAGAGTATTCATTCGTCCTACCATTATAGTATTATATTCACAAAAAGTAAAAACCATCATTTTCAATAAATATAAAACTTAGGCAACGTGAATTGTGTAATGAAAGTTTTCAAATTACTGACAAAGATCTCTCAAGCTATCGACTCTCCTATACCACCATTCTTGCGGTGAGTAAGCTCGTAAAAATCTACTCTAGAAGGCTCTTTCCCAATCTCTTGATATTGTACCAAAATACATAAAGATGCATAACTCATAAACCATTTTGTTTAAACGTATATAATTTGTCAATAAATAATGCATGCTTAACAAATCCCATCTATAGTGAAAAGCTCATCCACCTAAATTTTCCATTAAAACCCTTTTCCTCATTTCCTCTCTTAATCTATTTTTTCAGTCCTTTATCACTCTCATACACCAAGAATTCATAAACAAGATTGTATGTATAAATTAATTTTATATCTAATATGAATAGAATACTGTCTCTTCTTGACACTGGGCAAATGACTTTGAGCCTAAGGTATGTAATAAGGAAAGGTTTGCCTGATTCCGTGTATTTGCCTCACTAGAAGCCTGCATTGAAGGCAGCAAAAAATAATTCATTAATTTTGAGGATAAGCCAATGAAACTCTATATTTTGCAACTCTTACATAATAAATGAAAACATGGTATGCTTCAGTCTCCCAATGGTCATAAAGAACATCCCAATGATTATGTTTTATGTTAGTAAGGGGGTTCCATCGGGCCTCCTTCGATGTAACAAACTTCTTGCACTGCTGGTGTAGCCTGTAATGATGCCCTGAGTACACTCAGCCAAATAGGCTATTAACCTTCTTCCTAAGTTTCTTATTGGAGAAGTCTAATTTGAATTCACTTTGAAAAGCAATTGTTAAAGATACCCACAAGTAAAGTTCTGCTGAATATAGGAAAATCAAAGATCACAAAAGCATAATAGAATTAATTGGCCAACAAAATGAAGATGACTCTTTAAAGTAAGAGGACAAAAAAAGGGAAAAGGATTTAAAGAAAACAGCCAGTAAATTGTTTACAAGTGAACTAGCTACTTTCAAAACTTAATACTAAACCATTGAAATTACTGAAGTATTAGTCAACCCAAAAATACTAACTATAAGAAATCAATTAGGGAGACAGGTGAAGCTGAACTACTGCAATTATAGCCACTTTCAAAACTTACTGTTATTCTTGGAAATTAAGCCACTTACTTCATTTAGTGAGAGAAGCTCTTTCAAAAATTTGCAGTTACTGCTAGCTTTTGGAAAATAGGCTCCTTGTCTTTTCCTTCATGTCTTTCCACTTTGGGATGGAAAGTGGAGCCATTTTCACATATAATTTTCTCAATATGCATAACATTCAAATTGTGCTCCAACTTTAGAGTATGCCAATAAGACGATTCAAAGAATATACTTTCTTAGTCCAATTCAACTATTTTTTATGTGCTCTTTCTCTTCTTCTTATTTGATGGCTAGCTAGGTATCACATTAGGAATTGACTCTATAGTTGTCTCAACACATCATCCTCGAACAACTGCTTTGGTTTTTATCTAAGTTCATACTTTCCATTGAATTTAGCATTTTTTCTCCATTGATGATTTAGATGCAAGAAACGACGATGACCCTTATAACATTGTATTTGACCATTCTTTTTGGTTTTTATTTTTTGCTAATTAAGTGTCCAGGCCACCTTGCACGCACCTCGACTAATCTCGAGGTTTGTGTAGTCCCTCTATCCCATACAAACTAGATAATTATTAGGCCAAAGCCTTGGGAGAACTCTTGCACTTGGCAAGAGTCAAACCCTTGAGCTCCGTTTGGGAGGCCATAAGTTCGTTAAATAACAAGTCTCTTCATTACAAGTTGGGCGTGCCAATTTTTCTTTGGTGCTCCACCTAGACAACATACCATAAGTGGAGAAGTCATTTATAGTCCATACAACATGTAACGTCGAAGATAAACATCAATGTCATTTCCAAGTGAAGTTGGTCCCAATATTAATAAGGAGATCATTAAAAATGTGTTTGTTATGCACTTACAATGTGGAAAATTGTAAGGCATGAGTATAATTGGCCACATGCCATAAGAGTTGCTCATGCTACAAAACAGATTGAATCCATCACTTGCTAAACCAAGCTGAACATTACGAGAATCATGAGCAAACCACTCATGCTTAGTAGCGAATTCTCGTCATGCCACTACAAGAAATTGGCCTTTTAGAGAGGAAATTATTAGCAAGGGAATAGAATTCCACGCTAATGGGACCCTTTTAGCAGGGAAAACCACAATTCCTCACTAAAGTCTTCAAATGACCACATTGACCAACAAACGCAAAAATTCGTTGTTGATACTAGTTGCAAAATGTCTAGCAGGAATTGTTTTTGGCGAGATGTGTGGGGGGATACTAAATTTGCAACGAAAAGTGACATTCCTTGCTAATAGTGATTTAAGGGTAAAAGTATCAGCAAGGGGACAAATAAATCATTGCAAAAACGGACCTATTTAGCAGGAAAAACCACAATTCCTCGCTAAAGGCATCAAATGATCACATATACCAATAAACGAAAAAATTTGTCGCCGATACTCGTCACAAAATGTCAGGCGGGAAATTTTTTCGGCGGAATGTATGGCAGGATACTAAATTTGCAACGAAAAGTGACATTCCTTGCTAATAGTGATTTAAGGTAAAAGTATTAGCATGGGGACAAATAAATCATTGCAAAAAGGGACCCCTTTTGTAGGGAAAACCACAATTCCTCGCTAACGGCTTCAAATAACCACATTTACCAACAAACACAATTATTCATCGCTGATACTTGACGCAAAATCTCATGCGGGAATTGCTTTTGGTAGAATGTGTGTCGGGAGACTAAATTTGCAATGAAAGCTGACATTCCTCGCTAATAGTGATTGAAGGTAAAAGTATTAGTGAGGGGATAAATAAATCATTGCAAAAAGATTCTAAAAAATATTGTATGACAAAAGCATTTGCTCGCAAAAAAACTTCAATAACCTTTTGCAACAAAGTTTGCATTTATTGCAAATGCTAAGAGTGTAAACATTTCTCAAAGCACATTGTTCCCCACTATAGTAGAAAGTTTTTAGTGAGGAATGCATAGATTCCTTACTAAAAGAAGCATTAAATGTATGTTATAGCGATGACATGCAAATGTCCTCGGTAATGGTGACCATAAAAATAACTAGCAGTAATTCTTTTGTTCCTTGGAAAAGAATTTTAGCAAGGAGAGATAAATTTCCTTGCTATTGGTGATCATATGTTAATCTTTAGTGAGGAAATTATAAATTGCTCACTAAAAGTAGCAATCAATTAATGATTTTTCCTAATAAATTTTCTAATTGTACGAACATTATAGGAGGACTTTATATGTGATACAGAAATAGATGTCCTACATGACTAATTTTAACAAATTATTTGTAATTAGAAAATATATACTATATACTTATATTGAAAAAAGAAACTAGCATATATAATGCTTTTCATTCTTTGACACTTGTAAAAACTAGTAAAATAAATATAGTTAGTTCCTTCAATCCCCTTTTCATGTACTTAATAGTTTATATATTATATAATGTTTTGGAAATTGGACTGGAGAGGCCAATTGTGCCATCAACCTATTTGGAAAATGACTTTTCCAAGCTAGGGATGTTAAAAAATTCATCCGATCCGCCAACCCGAACTCAAACTAAGTCCAAATAGCTAGGTTTCAAGAGATATGTGAACCCGACTTTGGCGGTTCGGTTGGTGGATCACTACCTTTAGTGGCCTTACCCCACCTGACTTCTACACAAATCCATCGGGCCATTTAGGGGTGTGCAAAAGAATCTTTCATAATAGAGGTTGTGTTTGATCATACTTTATGTCATTTGTCATAATGGACTCTGCTGCATCTCTTTGGAAAATTTTGTATCTGTAATGGATTAACTCAAAACTGTATAGGCAGAATTGACCCAACCCGGATTGGCCAGAATTGAGGAATCGACCCCAACCAATTCGAACCGAGTTGGGTTGGTTTGGTTCGGTCCCATGTGAACATTGGTTTGGTCCTAGGTCCAAAGTCTTGGAACTGATGAAGATCGGTTCGGTTCTGGGTTAGCCACCAACCCGAACCAAACCGACCCATGCACACCCCTAGGACCATTCCTAAACCCAACCCTAACCAAACCGAGTCAAAATTGGTTACATTGTTTTTGAACCCAAGTTGGCGATTCGAATAGTGGGTCATTACCGAACCCAACTTGTGAACACCCCTAATCCAAACCCATAACACCAAACTACTTTTAAGTACCAGCTTAAAAAAAGTAAAAAAAAGTAATTATTAAACAACCAATCCATTTGAGTTGTTTGCGGGTCCACCTAGTCAGTCGATTCTACAATTGGAATGATGGACTTTCATATGTTTTGAATGAATAAAATTTTAAATAGGATTGATTTGATGGGATTTGAAAATGAAAAATGAAAAACCTTAAAATCCTTTGGTAATTAGTCGGATTTCATGTGAATTGAAAATAATTAATTATTAATTGTTAGATAGTTACAACCTTGCCCTCCCTTTCCTTTTTTTTTTAAAAGTTTTTTCTGACTAGCCTAATCTAGGGGCACTGTTGTTTTTAAAATATTTTTCTTTTTGATTCCTCATTAAACAAATAAGAAGAATTAAAATGATTTCTTTTAATTCCTGTAAATTAATTCCAAATTCAAAAAGGAGATTATCTTAGAAACCCTTTCCCTTGCTATTTTGAAATCCAATTGATAAAAATACATAGTTCCAAACTGTGAGTAAATAAAATTGGGTGATTTGTTTTCTTAAGGATTTTTTTATTTAATTTCAATATGTTATTCTTGAACTTCTTTTGTCTTGTGAGGCTGCCACCACCAAAGTGATCTCTCGGGCTCTCTTGTTGCTTATTTCTCACACTCTCTCTCTTTTATCCACAATTGAATAAGTCGACAATCCCCCCACCGCCATTCTCTCTACCATAAGTGGTTCACTCTCTTTGTATTTTGTTAATTTTTGTTTCCCTATATTTGGGTGTTGGATTTTGGTGACTAGAGTTTTGGGTGGTAAGGAGGGCCACCGAGAGCAGGAGGGTGTTGGTGGAGGGGAGGGTTCTAGTGGTGGTGGAGGGCCATGGACGGGAGGATGGGTGCTGGTTTAAGGGAAGCTGCTGATGGTGGTGATTTAGGCTAGCAGAGGGGAGGGAGGTCACTGGCATTGGTGGTGGTAGAGGGTAGCAGAGGAAGGTAGGGTGCTACTAGTGGTGGAGGGTAGCAGAGGAAGCGAGGGTGTGATTGGTGGTGGATGGCAGCAGAGGAAGGGAGGGATAATTATTTGGCTAGTTGAATCGAATAAATTTGGACACTGACTGCATTTCAAATATTTTTTTTGGGTTTATATTCCTATATTAAAATCGTTAACCATCACATATTAAAATATTGCATGAGGCTGTAGTCTTGCTTGTCAAATTGTACTTATCCATGTTTGTGTTGAAACATGGAGTTGTGATTCCCTTAGGTTATCAAGAATACATACTAATCATGTAATCAGTAGTATTTGACTAAGTTTTAGAGAAGGCCCCAAATTTTCAATCCTATATATAAGGTTATAACAGATTCTCATTTTATATATTTTTGTAAAAAAATATGAATGAAACAACGGATTTAAATCATGCACCCACCTACCCATTGACAAATGATGTGTTATAACCTACTGGATAAGCTAGGGGGTTAGTTTCTTCATTCTTGTAATCCTTCGATATGGTTATTGCCGCTTATACAATAGAACTAGTCATTAGGCATCCATGGAGCTACACGTGATTGGACAATAGATTTTAAATGTTATGCTTTGTCTAGACAGATTTAGCTTTTAAAAATACTAGCCAAAATAAACATCTCCTTTAGATTCTATTGTTTGTATCATCTGAATTGTTGTATCAATTGTTTCAAAACCAGGAGTTGTCATCAACACTATATCATATCGATGAATTGGACTCTTAGAATAATGTATCCCTGTATGATTTTGACATTTGTCGCCAGGCATACGTTGTGTTCTTTGAAATTGACTGTTGAAATGGTGCATTTGATGCCAAGAGAGCCTACTCCTAACACCGCCCCTGTGTTTTCTGTGGTGGGTTTGTGTGTTATCTTGCCTTCATTTGTGATTTTGGATTATCTTAAGAGATTTATGGTTTTGGTCCTCGACTATCAGTGATGGATAATTGAAAATATGTTGGTATTGATATAATTTTTGCATTTTCCATTACATTGAGAGTCTAGTACAAGTTTACACTGTGTTCTGGATCAAGGATTTTGTGATGGAAAAAAAAAGGGATAGGAAAATGTGGGGAAAAAGAAAACAAATCTTTCCTTTTCCTTTATTTTTTCCTTGATAAATCTGGGTTCAAGAACACATATGTCCCTCTGATATTTTAAGCCCTGTTCCAACCACACTTCGAAACTCAATCATCTAATCAAAATGTAGCTAAGTAGGAACTTCATAATCATAAGAACTTGCACCAAAGCCAACATGTAACTATCACAATTAAGTAGGTATAAATTCACTTTAATTTTATTTTATAAATAGATCTCAAGTTATTCTTTTCAAATTTGCAATGTGTATCATATATCTAAGTGATGGATACGCGTGTCCTTTAAATGTTTGAAGCATGTCCGATTTGAAAAATATTAAAAAATAAAGTCCATGTTTGGATAAGTGTCTAAAATGTGTTGGGTAGTGTCTGATGAGTTTTTGTGTCTAACACATGGATATGACATCTTATTAGCAGTGTCCATGGTTCTTGGCCTTATACATGGTTCTTTGCTTTTCTCTTTCTTTGTTACTTTTTCATTTTTTTTCTTTTGTTCACACCTACTACCGATATTTCTAAGAGTATATGTTCTGACTGAAGATAGATAATTTCATATGTTGAATGAAAGTTAATTTCTTATAAATTACTCTCTAAATTGGAAGGTAAGGCCTACATCTGATTATTAGTTATTGTAGGCCCCATATTTTGTTTGTTTTCTCCTCTCAATGATCTTGTGGAAATAGGTTGGCTTGACTGGTAATGTTTCATTGATTCATTCATGAATTGCTATAAGTTTAACATCAATGATATTAATGTTTTCGTATCCCGGTATATTATATGCTTCATCATAGTTTACAATTTTTAATTGAATCCAATGATTTATGATTTAGAACCCGAATGAAACTGAACCCATTCATTTCACATTCTCTTTCTTTTGTAAATGATTACCTGATTCATATTTCCTTGCAAATTTACTAATATCACATGGTTGGGGTGTTGGAGTTTTTTCGTAATTTTTATATACTACGTTATCCTAGTAATGAGCCTTGTTTCCCCTTTTCTTTAGTATTTTTTTTTGCTTTATTTGCTTTTTGAAACTGAATTGGTCTAGATGTGACAAGTGGTAAAATGTAGGTGGTGTTTTTAATTTTATTTGGACTTTGGGAAGATGACGCTTCTAGTAACATCTGATGTCCATCAAAGTGCATGATTTGTATTATATGCACACACACACGCATATTTATATAGGTTTATGAGCAAAAATAGTACCTTGTGTATTTATCTATATCCATGTCAACTAGCTGAAGAAAAATCTTTAGGCTTGCTTATCCTAGAAAAGAAAGACAAACTCTATTTTGTGAATGGTATATTAAAAAGAACTGATATAAATTTTTAGTCTTGAATTATGGAAAGGCTCGTAGTGTGCCGTGTTGGTGTTCTATTTTGTTGGCTTTTAAAAAAATAATTGGACAAGCTTTAGGAATCAAATCCTTAAACCAAATTATGCTATGTCGTGAAACCACTGGATAAGATACACGCAGCTGGTTCCAATAGAAGGGAATCGAGACCTAACGATCTTGGCTTCCAAATAATTTTGTCGTGATGCGTGGAACATGTGTATCTTTTACCTGAACACGTATTGAGATGCCTCTAGGGTCTTGGCACAAGCTTAAACAAAGATAATGTCACAAAAAAATAGTAATCTCTTTTGATCTGGCAGCTAATCCTACACCAATTTTGAAATCTCACACCCACCTGCTCTTATGTTCTTCCTTAAAATTTAATATAATTAGGACAAAATCCATCACAGCTATGGCTTGCCCAACACTCACTCCTCTTGGGGCTCTACTAGACACCACCAAGGCATGTGGAGTTGTCTATTCACATGGTGTCCCATGCCATTTCATCACAGTATTGGAATTGGTTGGGCACTTGATCCCTGCTATCATATCAAAACAAGTGTCAAAGGGGTCAATTTAATAATCTCCATGCCCTCTTCCCTATATGTTGTGGGTTGTGTGGCAAGCAACAATATAAAAACACATAGGAAACATCCATGACTTTGTTATTTGTTTATAAAATGAGCTTCTTATTTGACTGTTATCCATCAACTTACCAGCTTTCTGTTATTCTCTTTGTTTACAACTCTGTCTAATATTATATTCCATATCAAACTCCCTTAAAAATAGCTCACTCATCTCCACATAAAATGGTTAAATACACTATTGGAGCTTAGACTAGCATGATCATCCTCACCCTTCTAGCTTAACCCAGCCATTGGATATTAGATTAATGGTGTCACCCAACAAACAGTGACTCCCAATCCCATGCAGCATATGTTACTTGACAAATGCTTAGACATTTTGGGGGTAATCTAGTATTTTGCAGACTTCGTATTAGTGTTTACTTTTTTCTTTTCTTTCTCCATTGCTGATTTAGAGGACATTTTTTTTGTGTTAAGATGCCATGGCTAACAAGATAGATTTAATTGATTTACATGGAAAATCCTAACAGGTAAATTATCTGATTGAATTTATTAAGTAAAATATTAATCATTGACTGTAGTGTTCATTACGACTACGACTTAAAGTTGTATATCTAGTCTACTAGAGAACTATTTGTTGTAATCACTAAATATAATAACATGAACAAAATTAATGATCATTATGTACAAACCATTTATTCTCCAATTTTTATTGTTTGAGTACCATGCTGTAAATATTTATTTTATTTCATGTCCCTTATTTTTCTCTTATCATTTTTATTATAAATAACATATATACATCATTAATACTAATGTGCTTCATTCATTCATGTAACGATGTTGACATGAAATGGATTTCAAGATGGGTAGGAGTTGGATGGAGATTCATAATAGAAGGCATTCTCAATATATTAAAGGAATAAGAGAGTTTCTCAAATTTGCAACTAATCATATGGAACCTGGGGAGACTACAATACCATGTCCATGTACTAAATGCAATAATATCGATGAGATGATTCCAGATGAAGTTGCGGAGCATATGTTTGCATGGGGGGTGATAGTTGGGTATAGTCAATGGGTTCATCATGGGGAAAGGTATGATCATGGATGTAATGACAATGATAATCATCATGTGGTTGAAGAAGAGGGCATTAGTGTGGATGACATGCAAGAAATTCTAAATGATGTGCGTTATGAAAGATTCACAGATGATTGGCCAGGGGTAACTTTTGAGAGCCATGGTCCTGATATACCTAGTGGCTCCAATGGAGAAAGGAATAAAATTTTCAAGTTAATGAGTGATGCAGAGCAAGGACTTTACACAAGTTGTTAAAAGTTCTCTAAATTGTCTTTTATTGTAAAGTTACTTCACATAAAGTTAATTAATAAGTGGAGTGACAAGTCATTAAGAATGTTACTTCAGTTATTGAAGGATGCATTTCCTTCTGGGGCAAAAATCGTAAGCAACCATGATGAGGCCTTGTCTATAAAAAGATACATGTATGTAAGAATGACTATGTACTATTCTAGAAAGAGTATAAATCTGAAGACAAGTGTCTCTCATGTAAAGCACTTAGGTACAAATTTAAAAAGAGAAAGGGTAAGTAGGTTCCTAATGAAGTATTGAGATATTTCCATTTGATACCAAGGCTAAGGAGATTATTTGCCTCAAGGAAGATAGCTGTAGATATGAGATGGCATAAGGACAAGCAAATCGAGGAAGATAGAGTATTGCGTCATCCTGTCGACTTTGAAGCATGGAAGGACTTTGACAAAAAACAAAATTCATTTGCTAGTGATCCTCGCAATGTTAGGCTTGGGTTGGCAAGTGATGGTTTCAATCCATTTGGAAAGATGAGTACCTCGTACAATATGTGGCCATTAATTCTTGTCCCGTATAATTTGCCACCACGGAAATGTATGAAGGATCCATTTTTCAAGATAGCTCTTCTTATTCCTGGGCGTAAGGCTCCTGGAATTGACATCAATGTGTTTTTACGGCTGTTGATAGATGAGTGAAAAGAACTTTGGGATATAGGTGTTAAGACTTATGATGCATCTAGTGAACAAAATTTTTAGTTACATGCTACATTGGTATTAACCATTCATGACTTCCCTACATATGCAATCTTGTCTGGTTGGAGCACTAAAGGGAAATTAGCTTGCTCGACATGCAACAAAGATGCATCTCATCAATGCTTACATCATAGGAGAAAGACTTGCTATATGGGACATAGTCGATTCTTAGTGACAGATCACCATTTACGGGAAAGTGAGCATTCTTTTGATGGTAAGGTAGAACGTAGGGCGAGACCAAAACTTTTATCTAGAGAAGATGTGATTAAACAATTGGAAAATGTGGTGCAACCAACATATGAGAAGGTAGATGAACTTGGAAAGACAAGAAAACGGTCTCCTACTTACTTAAATTGGTCAAATGGAGCATTTTCTTTGAATTGCCTTATTGGATAACCCTTAAGATTTGCCACAATCTCGATGTAATGCATATTGAGAAGAATATATGTGATAGTATCATCGAAACTATATTGAACATTCAAGGAAAAACAAATGATACATATAAGACTCGACTTGATATGAAGGATATGGGGATAAGGCCTGAGCTACATCCAAAACATGTGAATGACAAAATATACATCCCTTCTACGTGTTACACTTTCTCCCTGGCCAAACAGAGGGGTTTTTGTGAATTCCTAAGTTCAGTAAAATTTCCAAATGGCTATGCCTCAAACATTTCTCGATATGTGAGTGTTCGTGATTGTTGTATAACAGGACTTAAAAGTCATGACTGTCATGTCCTATTACAACGACTTCTTCTTGTTGCACTTTGTGGATATTTATAGAAGGATGTGTCTAAGACATTGATTGAGATGGGTTTATTTTTTATAGAGTTGACATCCAACACATTGAATATAGATGTGTTACAACGACTAAAGAATGACATTGTTTTTATCTTGTGCAAGTTGGAAAAAATATTCCCACTAGGTTTGTTTAATGTAATGATCCACCTAACAATTCACCTAGCAGATGAGGCACTACTTGCTGGACCAGTGTAATATCATTGGATATACCCATTTGAAACGTATTTATCACAATTAACAAATACTTCTAAAATCTTAGCATTTTAGTATTCGTCGTGAAAGTGTAGTGGGCTGATTGTATGTATTGATATGTTTATTAATAGTTACATGAAAATTCTAAAGGAGTATGTGCGTAACAAAGCTCATCCTGAAGGATCCATTGCTGAATGTTAATATCGCGCCCCGATTTTTGGGTGTCCAAGGTCCTTTCAACTTGGAGACAAAAAGCATGAAACTCCATCACTAGAACTCGTCCTCCTAGAAGGACAAGTGCGACTAGGTTTAAAAATTGGTTTGACTAAGAGCCTTTTAGAAAAATAGGAGTCGCCACCTAATTTGATTAAGGTGAGTTAGGGCACCTAAAACTAAGTGTTAATTCGAAGATTAAACTTAGGGTTTTTTGGAAAGGCTTTGAAAACTCCCTTAAGAGAGGGTTTTTAATAAAATAGGTTGTTTGGCAACCTTTGGAAAGATTTAAACCCTTTTGAAAAATAACTCCATTTTGGTCATCTGAAAAACAGAAATCTATGGTTCATGCGTTGGTTACGTGTAGGGAAGATAACCTAAGATCATCACCCTACCCCGCCCTTTCGGTACCTACATGTCTAATCACCCTTTGTTCACTCACTAGAATAACCGGTTACCATTGTCCACTTAATATTCACTTTAGAATTTGAAAATGGGGTTTAGTCATCACTTTTCGGATGGATGATGCATGATGCAAGTTTTTGGAATAAGTTTGAAAATAATGGGGGTTTCGAAAGAGTTTAGAATAGAAATTTTGAATGGATTGGAATTTTTGGAAAAGGGATTGAAGTTGAAATAAAAGTTATGACCGCACCATTTTAGGTTGTCTACGTATCTCATTTGGCGAGAATCAGGTCATTCGTAGTTCGGGCAAGAGCCCAATGAAAAATAGGGGCATTAGGGTCTTTGGAAAGTTTGAAGACACTTTGGGGTCTTTGGAAAAGTTTAAGACACTTGGAGGTCTTTAGAAAAGTTTAAGACACTTGGAGGTCTTTGGAAAAGTTTAAGACTCTTTGAGGTCTTTGGAAGTTGAAGACTCTTTGCAGTCTTGGAAGTTGAAGACTCTTTATAGTCTTGGAAGTTTTGACTTGAAATTGGATGATGGAGTGTTTTGAAAATGTTTTTGGATCAACTTAAGGGAGTTTTGGAAAAATGCTTTGGTATGAATCAGGAGAACTTGAAAGTTTTAGACAAGAAGGTCTTTGAGGCTTTCTCTAGGGGCTGATTAGATGCATGAAGATGCAATGACTTGAGTTACTTTGAGAACTCTTGTCTTAAAGTGAGTTCCAATGCATGAGTAGTTATGATGGATGTACATAGAAGCAGCAAGAATTAGATAGCATAACAGGAGGGATTAAACAAAATTCATGAGGGAAAAATAAAGCAGTCGCCCTTTCCTCCTTAATTTTGAAATTGACGCATGTGTCCTAAATCCGGCAGAGGTTCAACCATGCATGGGGGGCTACATGAGCATGATGTTGGGGGTTTACTAATGCTTCCTAAAAAGCTCGGTCCCCGAACCTTCAAACCTCCGGCGTCCACCCCTGAAAGGGTGAACTCCATATTTGGTTGGTGGTTCGAGTAGGGGAACTATCAAGAGACTGTAGGCTAAGAAACTGACACAGCATCTACCCACAGTCAATATATTGTTCTCCCTTCTGTCTAGAAGGGTAGTAGCAAGGTAATACATGCAAGATGCAAATGCAAGTGAGCGCACCAAGTGTGTGTGGAATTTTTGAAAAACGGAGGAAAGGACCCAACAACACACGTCACATCCTGTACATTCATTCACATACATGGCAATAAATAAGACATGAAATAAAAATGTGAACAAAGGTCCACCTACAAAAGAAGAATGCAAAGAGTTAGTGACTTTTTGAAAAACTCAATACAAGATAAAATGAATGTTTAATGCAAGAGCATGAATGTAAGCAATGAATGCAAGTGATGAAACTTATTTGAAAATCATTTTGAAAAATAAGGTTTGTTTTGGAAACTTGAAAAAATTTGATGAGTGGATAAAACTTGGACAAAGTAACTGGAGATTTTGGGTGAGTGAAGGGTGAATAGAAATGTTAATGGCCTAACCCTCTAAGTGTCCCCAGTGGAGTTGCCAGTTGTCGCGCCCCGATTTTTGCGTGTCCAAGGTCTTTTCGGCTTGGAGATAAAAAGCATGAAACTCTGTCACTAGAACTCATCCTCCTAGAAGGACAAGTGCGACTAGGTTTGAAAATTAGTTTGACTAAGGGCTTTTTAGAAAAATAGGAGTCGCAACCTAACTTAATTAAGGTGAGTTAGGGCACCTATAAACTAAGTGTTAATCCAAATATTAAACTTAGGGTTTTTTAGAAAAGGTTTTGAAAACTCCCTCAAGAGAGGGTTTTTAAGAAAATAGGTTGTTTGGCAACCTTTGGAAAGATTTAAGCCCTTTTGAAAAATAACTCCATTTTGGTCATCTAAAAAACAAAAATCTATGGTTCGTGAGTTGGTTACGTGTAAGAAAGATAACCTAAGATCATCACCCTACCCTGTCCTTTCGGTACCTACATGTCTAATCACCCTTTGTTCACTCACTAGAATAATCGATTACCATAGTCCACTTAATATCCACTTTAGAATTTGAAAATGGGGTTTAGTCATCACTTTTCGGATGGATGATGCATGATGCAAGTTTTTGGAAGAAGTTTAAAAATAATGGGGGTTTCAAAAGAGTTTGGAATAGAAACTTTGAACGGATTGGAATTTTTGGAAAAGGGATTGAAGTTGAAATAAAAGTTATGACCTTACCATTTTAGGTTGCCTACGTATCTCATTTGGCGCGAATCAAGTCATTCATAGTTCGGGCAAGAGTCCAATGAAAAATAGGCGCATTAGGGCCTTCGGAAAGTTTGAAGACACTTTGGGATCTTTGGAAAAGTTTAAGATACTTAGAGGTCTTTAGAAAAGTTTAAGACACTTGGAGGTCTTTGGAAAAGTTTAAGACACTTTGAGGTCTTTGGAAGTTGAAGACTCTTTGCGGTCTTGGAAGTTGAAGACTCTTTATGGTCTTAGAAGTTTTGACTTGAAATTGGATGATGTAGTGTTTTGAAAATGTTTTTGGATCAACTTAAGGGAGTTTCGGAAAAATCCTTTAGCATGAATTAGGAGAACTTGAAAGTATTTTTGAAGTCTTGTTTTGAAAACCTTGGAAGAATGCTTTGATGAATTAGTTTTTTAAAGTGGTTTTTGGAAATGGCTAAGGGTTTGGAATCTTAATATGGACAATTTTAAAGGTTGTTCTTGATTTATCACTTTGTCCTTGGAATCCCTAACCATTTGGGGGGGGGGGGGGGGGGGGGGGGGGGGGTAGTAGGGACACTTTAGGTTTGTGACCTTTTGAAAGTATTTTTGGAAATGTCTTGAAGATGGAGTGTAAGGACAGTTGAAGAGTTTATGGAGTTAGTTTTTTGAAAACAGGAGAGTAGGAGGTTTTGGAAAAATGGGTTATGAGGATAGTTTAAAATTGAGTGATCATTTAGAAAGGATGCAAAAGTTAGAACCTTGAAGTGTACCAACCTAGATTGGGTTGGCCTAAGGTTAGGGGTGACCTAAGGTTAACTAACTTGGGTTAAGTTAACCTAGGGTAAATGAATTAGGGTCAAGTTCACCTAGGGCTGGATAACTAGGGTCAAGTTAACTTAGGGTTAGACAACTAGGGTCAAGTTAACCTAGGGTTAGACAACTAGGGTCAAGTTAACCTAGGGTTGGATTGGAAAATGATTGTTTAATGCACTTTTGGAAAGAGCTTTGAAAAACAAAGCATGTTATGCAATGGACTTTGGTGGGCAACCCTTTTGAAGATCATTTCCATGAAAATTTTGACTCTAGCCAAGAGTATGGTTTATATGGATGGTGTTTGGAGACCATTCCAAGAAAGGTTTCCCCATGACCATTATAACCACAATCTTGATAAGAGTGTAAGGGGTTCAAAAATCAACTTTAGAATTTGAAAACGGGGTTTAGTCATCACTTTTCGGATGAATGATGCATGATGCAAGTTTTTGGAAGAAGTTTGAAAATAATGGGGGTTCGAAATAGTTGGGAATAGAAATTTTGAATTGATTGGAATTTTTGGAAAAGGGATTGAAGTTGAAATAAAAGTTATGACCGCACCATTTTAGGTTGCCTACGTATCTCATTTGGCGAGAATCAGGTCATTTGTAGTTCGGGCAAGAGCCCAATGAAAAATAGGCACATTAGGGCCTTTGGAAAGTTTGAAGACACTTTAGGGTCTTTGAAAAAGTTTAAGACACGTGGAGGTTGTCGCGCCC
Source organism: Euryodendron excelsum (assembly GCA_033060915.1). Classification (NCBI taxonomy): domain Eukaryota; kingdom Viridiplantae; phylum Streptophyta; class Magnoliopsida; order Ericales; family Pentaphylacaceae; genus Euryodendron; species Euryodendron excelsum. The sequence goes on from CM065390.1 coordinate 26,679,831, forward strand.
AAATTTTTCGCACTCGAGGAATACTCACACAAGCGGGAAAAATGCTGTACTCTCTCGTTAGAACTCACCCTCCTAAAAGCATGAGTACGACTAGGTTTGAATTGAAAATAGATTTGAATAAAGGGCTTTTGAAAAAGATTCGGAGTCGCCACCTAACTTAATTAAGGTGAGTTAGGTCACCTAAAAACTAAGAATAGTCCAAAGACTACACTTAGGGTTTTTGAAAAACGATTTTGAAAATATCTCCTCAAGAGAGGGTTTTTAAGAAAACAGGTTGTTTGGCAACCTTTAGAAAATATTTAGCCCCTTTTTTTGAAAAATAACTCCTTTTAGTCTTTGAAAACAGTGATCTAAGTTCGGAGGTTGGTTACGTGTAGGGAAGACGCACTAAGCTATCACCCTACCCCGCCCTTTCGGTACCTACATATCAATCTACCCTAAATTCACCTATGAGAGTCTTTAACTAACTATAGTTCAATCCCATTCACTTTGAAAAACAATGTTTATAAACTAATTTAGCATGATGCATGATAAGCAAGTGCAAGATGAAAGAATTGAAAAATAGATTTAAAAAGGGATTGATTTGATTTGAAAATAGATTTGAAAAGATGGAATTGAAATTGAAAATTTTAAAAATTTGAAAATAGAAATTTGAAAATGGAAAGTTTGAAAGTAGATGGGAATTTGAGATTTGAAAAGATTTTGAAAACCGCACCCATGAAGGTGGAATTGAAAGTTTGAAAAGTATTGTGACCGCACCTATGGAGGTTGCCTACGTATCCCTTTGGGGGAATCAGGTCAGTCGTAGTTCGGACCGGAATCCGATTGAAAATAGAAGGGTGGATTTGAAGAGAGAGATTGGATTGGAAGAAAGAGATTGAATTGAAAATGGGATTTGACTTGAGATTAGAAAAGGAGATTGGAAATTGAAATTGGAAAGATTGGACTTTGATTTGAAAAGATTGATTTTGGAAAGACTTGGTTTTGGAGAGATGGAGGTTTAGGAAATCTAGACTTAGGAAAAGCATGACTCGACTTGGAAGGTTTAGGAGATTAGGAAAGGTTGGATTTAGGAAATGTTTGAATTAGGAAATGTTCGATTTAGGAAAGTGTCATTTTTGGAAGGTTTCGAAATTAGGAAAGTTTTCATTTTTGGAAAGTTTGGAATTTAAGAAAGTTTTAGGTTTAAGAAAGTTTTTACTTTAGGAAAGTTTTAGGTTTAAGAAAGTTTCAACTTAGGAAAGTTTTAGGTTTAAGAAAGTTTCAACTTAGGAAGGTGTTGTTTCAGGAAAGGTTTTGAAATTAGAAAATTGTGAAAATTGGAAAGCTTTAAATTTGGAAAGTTTTGAAAACAAAGAAGTTTTGAAAACAAGAAAATTTCGTTTTAGGAAAGGCTTGAAAAAGGAAATTTTTTAGTTTAGGAAATGTTTGAATTAAGAAAGTTTCAACTTAAGAAAGTCTTAAATTAAGAAAGTTTTGAGTTTGGAAAAGCCTTAGATTTGGAAAGATTTTGAAGTTTTAAGAAAGTTTAGAATTTAGAAAGTTTTTAGGTTTAGAAAGATTTAACTTAAGAAGATTTCAAATTTAGAAAGTTTTGAATTTGGAAAGATTTGAAATTTAGAAAGTTTAAGATTTAGAAAGTTTTAGAGTTTTAGGAAATCTTGAAATTAGGAAAGGTTTGAGTTTAGGAAGAGTTTGAAAACTTGAATTTGGAGAGTTAAGATTTGGAAAGGGGGGTTAAATTAGGAAAGGGTTGAATTAGGAAAGATTTGAAAGTTGAGTTTTAAAGTTTAGGAAAGATTTTTATGTTCAAATTTTGGAAACCTAAGATTTAGGAAAGCGGAAGTTTGGGAAGGATTTGAATTAGGAAAAAGTTGGATTAGGAAATTTAAGGAAAGATTTAAAGTTTAAGTTTAGGAAACTTATGGTTTAGGAGGGAATTGAATTAAGAAAGGTTTGGATTAGGAAGGGGTTAGATTTGGTTTCTAAAAGAGAAAGGTTAGATTTTGTTTCAAAAAACGGAGGACGGGATCTAGTTTCCTAAATAGGGAGATAGGATTTGGTTTCCTAAAGGGAAGATTGGATTTGGCAAGGATTTGGAAAGGAAGATTCTAGAAACCCTAGATTTGGAAAATTATAGTTTTGACGTAGAAAATAAGTTTTGGAAACACGGATAGTTTTGATGTAGAAAACAAAAGAGTTTGGAAACCTAGGTTTAGGGCAAAGTTTGAAAATCATGTTTTTGTAAAGAAAATTAGGGTTTCCTAATTGTGGGCTCTAAGGCTCGATTTGGGCTCTAAGGAAAGAGATTTTTGGAAAATGCGTTTTTGGAAACGAAGGTTTTCTAGAAGGGAAATCCTAGGGAGGAGTTTTTTGGAAAGTGAATTTGAAGAGGGAGTTTTTGGAAAAAGATTTTAAAGAAAAGGAGTTTTGGAAAGTGTGTTTTTAGAAACGTGTTTTTTGGAAGGAAAATCCTAAAGGGGAATTTCTAGAAGGGAGATTTTGAAAAAGAGAGTTTTTGGAAGGATTCTTAGGGAGCGTTTTTAGAAAGTAGATTTTGGGGAGAGGATTTTGGAAAGAAGTTTTTGAAAACAATTTTGAAGAGGAAAGTTTTAGGAAAGTATCTTGAAAAAGAGAGTTTTAGGAAACGATTTTTGAAGAGAGAGAGCTTTTGGAAAGTATAAAAACATCTCACTTTCCTAAAGCGATTCTAGCCATAAGAGGGCTAGAACCACTTTAAGAAAGTGGTTTTGAAAACAAGGTTTGAAAATATAGACCAAAAGGCCACTTTTAATATAACACTTTCCTAAAGCAACCCTAGCCATGGAAAGGCTAGAATCACCCTAGGATTGTGATTTTGAAAACATGTTTTTGAAAAAGAGCTTTTGATGCAGTTTTGAAAATAAGTTTGAAAACGATTTTTGAAAACAACTTTTTGAAAACGAATTTTGGAAGATGCAAGACTATGATATGCACAATGCAATTTGGGGTCGTGAACATACAAGGTTAAGGCTTCACCACATAATCAAGGGGGCCGGACCCACGTGGTCTTTGGTTAGACGACAAGAAAGCCCCCGACACGGTGACTCTCCAATAGTCCAATCCTGCACATGGACCGGGAATCCCCTTGTTTCAAGCATGCAAAGAAAGGGGGGAAAAAAGATGGGGGATTAAAATAGAGAAAACCCAAGTGGGTTGGAGAGAGAAGAGAGAGGGGGGAAGTGTGGAAATTTAAATAGGGAGCCTACCTTGTTTCTTGTTTATTTTGCGCACCGTGCGGTCTTCGGTCTTCGGTCTTCGGTCTTTGTCTTGATCTTCACCTTCAGTCTTCAAGGGTTGTCATCAAGCTTTGGATGGCTGCTCTTCAAGTCTTCCAAGGATGGTTGAAGGTTAGGGTATGAGTGTGTGGGGGTGTATATGAGTGTATAGGAGGCTAGGGTTTGTGTAGGGTGGCTAGGGTTTGGAAAACCTAGGGAGGCTAGGGTTTTTGAGGTGCTCGAGCTCTGTATATCAAATTGTGTGATTTCTAGGTTAAGTTTGTAGACCCCTTTCACGTTGAACGAAGCTCTGTATTTATAGAAGTTGGACAAGCCTGGCGCCTGTTGCAGTGGCGCCAGGGCAAAATTTATACTGGCACCACTACTAGTGGCGCCAGGCCATTTTTTGGCTTGGCGACACTGCTAGTGGCGCCAGCAATTTAGGAAAAAATTAAGGTCGGCAAGCAACGTATCTTTGACTAGATTTGGGCACCTGTACTAGTGACTACCATGTAAATTTTAGCCTAGCTTCACTAGGAGTGACTCCGGAAAGTCCGGGAATGATTTGAAGGAGCCGGGAGTGACCCGGAAAGCCGGAAAGGAGCAGGAACACTTGAAATAGTGTCCTGGAGGTATTTGACTTAAAAAGTGAGGACAAAATGTGTCGGAAAGGTTGACCGGGCCTTTAGGGGCAAAATGGTCAATCGGACCGGAAAACTGCCGGGACAGACTCAAATTGTCCCGGAAGAAGACTTGGGTTCTGGAAACATTATTTAGAACGTTCCCAGAGGTTGCCGGTTTGATTCCCAGGGCCGGCGTGGTCGGAAATGGAGACCGGCCCACTAGGGGCAAAACGGTCATTTTGTACCGGGTTTGCCGGAACTGACTCGGAATGGTCCGAAAAGGTAAAGGAAGGTCGAGAATACTATAAAAAGTATTCTCGAGACATTACCGGTTTAATACCCAGAGCCGGTGCGGTCGGAAATGGAGACCGGCCCACCAGGGGCAAAACGGTCATTTTGTACCGGGTTTACCGGAACTGACTCGGAATGATCCGAAAAAGTAAAGGAAGTTCGAGAACACTATAAAAAGTATTCTCGGGACATTACCGGTTTAATACCCAGAGCCGGTGTGGTCGGAAATGGAGACCGGCCCACCAGGGGTAAAACGGTCATTTTGTACCGGGTTTGCCGGAACTGACTCGGAATGGTCCGGAAAGGTAAAGGAAGGTTGAGGATACCATAAAAAGTATTCTTGGGACATTACCGGTTTGATACCCAGAGCCAGTGTGGTTGAAGAAGGAGACCGGCCCTCTAGGGGCAAAACGGTCATTTTGTACTGGGTTGGCCGGAACTGACTCGGAATGATCCGGAAAGAGAAGGGAAGGTTGAGAATACTATAAAAAGTATTCTCAGAAGGTTACCGGTTTGATACCCAGAACCGGTGTGGTTCCCGGGGCGTTCGGATGCTTAGGGGCAAAATGGTCATCTTGACCGAAGAGTCTCGGAAAAGGTCCTAAGGGTAGCCTGGTCCTTTTTCACCGAAGTGAGCTGACAAACACGGGTATTGACCTAGGTTTTGAGTCTTTCCGCCACTCTAACGGTGTGAGTATTTCCGCTACTCGGACGGGGTTGAAGATTTGTGAGTATTTCCGCTACTCGGACGGGGTTGATGATTTGTGAGTATTTTCGCTACTCTAACGGTGTGAGTATTTCCGCTACCCGGACGGGGTTGAAGATTTGTGAGTATTTTCGCTACTCTAACGGTGTGAGTATTTCCGCTACTCGGACGGGATTGATGATTTGTGAGTATTTCCGCTACTCTAACGGTTGAGTATTTCCGCTACTCTAACGGCTCTGTGAGTATTTCCGCTACTCTAACGGTTGAGTATTTCCGCTACTCTAATGGTTCTGTGAGTATTTCCGCTACTCTAACGATTCTCTGAGTATTTCCGCTACTCTAACGGGTCTGTGAGTATTTCCGCTACTCTAACGGTTTTGTGAGTATTTCCGCTACTCTAACGGTTCTGTGAGTAGTTTTGCTACTCGGACCATCTCGAGGAATAAACTGTCTCGAGAGAGGGATTGGAAAGGGGTCTTACCATCTCCGAAGAGACATGCCTGGATTGGAACCGTCTCGAGGAATAAACTGTCTCGAGAGAGGGATTAGAAAGGGGTCTTACCGACTCCAAAGAGATGTGCCTGGGTTTTGAGTGTTTCCGCCACTCTAGCGGTGTGAGTGTTTCCGCCACTCTGACAGTTTTGTGAGTGTTTCCGCCACTCTGACGGTTTTGTGAGTAGTTTTGCTACTCGAACCGTCTCGAGGAATAAACTGTCTCGAGAGAGGGATTGGAATTGGAATAAGGAAGGACAATGCCCCTAAGGGCATTTTGGTCATTTTGCCTCTATTTGGGCCTGCAGGCCCGCGAAGCGATGGAAAGACGGAATTTGGACTAGAGGATTGGTTTCGATTGGAATATGTCTATAATGACTTGAAAACAAGTCTGGACGGAGTGTAGACTGCCGAGCAGTCAAAAATGGGGTGCTTACAGAGGTCTTTAGAAAAGTTTAAGACACTTTGAGGTCTTTGAAAATTGAAGACTCTTTGTGGTCTTGGAAATTGAAGACTCTTTGTGGTCTTGGAAGTTTTGACTTGAAATTGGATGATGGAGTGTTTTGAAAATGTTTTTGGATCAACTTAAGGGAGTTTTGGAAAAATGTTTTGCCATGAATCAGGAGAACTTGAAAGTGTTTTTGAAAACCTTGGAGAAATGCTTTGATGAACTAGTTTTTCAAAGTGGCTTTTGGAAATGGCTAAGGGTTTGGAATCCTAATATGGACAACCTTAGAGGTTGTTCTTGATTTATCACTTTGTCCTTGGAATCCCTAACCATGAGAGGGGGGGGAGGGGGGGTAGGGACACCTTAGGTTTGTGACCTTTTGAAAGTATTTTTGGAAATGTCTTGAAGATGGAGTGTAAGGACATTTCAAGAGTTTATGGAGTTAGTTTTTGAAAACAGGAGAGTAGGAGGTTTTGAAAAAATGGGTTATGAGGATAGTTTAAAATTAAGTGATCATTTAGAAAAGGATTCAAGAGTTAGAACCTTGAAGTGTACTAACCTAGGTTGGGTTGGCCTAGGGTTAGGGGTGACCTAAGGTTAACTAACTTGGGTTAGATTAACCTCAGGTGAATGAACTAGGGTCAAGTTAACCTAGGGTTGGTTAACTAGGGTCAAGTTAACCTAGGATTGGATAACTAGGGTCAAGTTAACTTAGGGTTAGACAACTAGGGTCAAGTTAACCTAGGGTTGGATAACTAGGGTCAAGTTAACATAGGGTTAGACAACTAGGGTCAAGTTAACCTAGGGTTAGACAACTAGGGTCAAGTTAACCTAGGGTTGGATAACTAAGATCAAGTTAACCTAAGGTTGGATTGAAAAATGGTTTTGGAAGTTGGTTTAATGCACTTTTGGAAAGAGCTTTGGAAAACAAAGCATGTAATGCAATGGACTTTGGTGGACAACCCTTTTGAAGATCATTTCCATAAAAATTTTGACTCTAGCCAAAAGTATGGTTTATGTGTATGGTGTTTGGAGACCATTCCAAGGAAGGTTTCCTCATGGCCATTGTAACCATAATCTTGACAAGAGTGTAAGGGGTTCAAAAATCAACATGATGATGACATCTTTTTAAGGCACCATTTTTAATGCAAAGATGGATAGAATGTATTTTTCATAATCATCTTTTGAGAAGGATGTTGAAAACCATTTTTCAAGGGAAACATTCCCTCAAGAGAGGGTCCATATGGCCAAACAAAAGGGGAGACCACTTAAAAGAGGGTTCCATAGGGCCATTCCAACCATTACACTTGAAAGAATGGAAATCTTGAAAATTAGAGAATTAGAAAGCAACCCTTTATGCAAGTTAAAATGCCATGAGGCCAAAGTGAGAGTTAGGGGTTAGTAGGGGTTTTCTAAGCTTCAAGGAGCCAACTCTTGGACTAATTTTTAGAAGAAATATAGAGTTTGGAAATGACATGGAGTTTTAAGAAAAATATAAGCATCATAGAACATGACAACAAGCATAAAATGAAACCAAGTATGCAAAACATGATCAAAATAGTAATATGCAAAGGGCCTTGATCACATACAAGGATTTTAGGCTACACCACATGAACAAGGGGCTCCCTGGCCATACCATCTTAAAGTAGGCTAGTGAGAGATCCCCCTACACAATGGCTCTCACTTGCTTTCCTCTAGCATTGATCTAAGAACCCTCTTGGCTCAAGCATGCAAGAAAAGCGGGGTTGAAGATGGGGATTAAAATAGAGAATAGCCTGAGTAGGCTAGGAGGGAGAAGAGAAGAGTGGGGGAAAACACAAATGTAAAAGGGATACCATCTTTTGCCTTCAACACACTTGTAGTCCTTCAAGGATGCTTTGATTGGAGTTTGAATGACTTCAAGAAGGCTTAGAGGGCTGGTAGGGAGTGTTTGATGGTGTATAAGGCTTTATATGTGAAGTATATAGGCTTGGGAATGACGGAATCTAAGCTAAGTGTTGGAGGGATGAAGTGTGTATAGAGATTCGCAGTTCTGGAGTGACTTCAGCAGAGCTTTGCATCAAAAATCGAAGTTGGAATATGCAAATGGGGGTCTAGTATTTATAGGCATTCTGGAACAGGCCTGGCGCATGTACTACATGCGCCTGCCAAAATTTGACCTAGCGCATGTAGGACATGCGTAGAACTGTTCCATTGCCAGAATAACATGTGGCACCCTGTGTACTGGTTGAATCTCGACTGTTGATTGAAAGTTGGTCGATCTGATCAAAATTTGAGCGCATGTAGCATACACTCCATCACCGGAAAGGTTTGTCCAAACTTTGTCTTGATAATTGAGTCAATCGAGAAGGTTTCGGGGAAATCGGTCACACTCGGGATCTTTTCCTAGGGCTTCTGATGAACTTTCATGTTTTTGAAAAGTTTAAAATGTGTTTGGAAGCATGGGATATTGTCCCAAGAAACGTGCATAAAATGACACTTTTGTGGAGCATCTATGATACGCTCCGAGGGTGTTCGAAAGTGGTTATTTTCGTTTCGTGTGATCGAGGTCTTTGGGAAGGGATCCTTTCGATCAGACCATACCGATGGAAAGTACTCTGGAAATACTTTCGGAAATTCTCAGATTTACTCATTTCTCAAGTCATTTGGCGGTGCGTTTTAATCAAGGAATTGGAGAAAAAGTCAACCTTAGCGGAGCGCCTGCGAGACTCTCAAGGGGTTGTCGAAAGTAGCCATGTTTAAGCCATATGATGAAGGGCTTTGGGAGGTGATCCATCCGATCGAGCCGTATTAATGGAAAGATCTATGAATGAGCTTTCGGGAATTCCCTTATTTATGCATTTCTCAAGTCAGTTGACGGTGCGTTATAACTAGGGAATCGAGAGAAAAGACAATTTGCAGACGCTCCAGGGAACTTTTATCGAGACTTGTGAGTTTAGTGTCGTAGGGTCTTCCTCAGGTTAAACAAGGGTGTATGGTGAAACCCTTTGCTCGAAATCCCAAGCCGGTGCTGTTTAGGGGTATATTTGGATTTCTAGGGGCAAAACGATTATTTTGATCGGGATTGGGTGGAAATGGTCAGGAATGGTTTGGTGTGCTGTGTTAAGCGTGTAGGGTTGCTCAGGGATGGTTTTGGGAGACTCTTTTACGGTTCGGCGGAGTTTGCACAGTGTTGAGGTGTTCAGGGGCAAAACGGTCATTTTGGCTGGAGTGGGCCAGAATAGGATCGGATTTGGACCAAATGGTGTGTGGGGGACACCTAATGATTTAACAACATTTTGGAAGGATGGACTTATCATTTTGAGGGATTTTGAATTTTTCCAAAACGTGCCTGGAGGCCCAAGGGGCAGGTTTGGTCATTTTTCACCGAATCGGGCTAGCAGGCGCCAGTGTTGACCTAGGTGTTGGTTCCCGAGTCCGCCCGGTCTTTGAAAACTACATGTGCGGTGTTGGTCTCTAAGAATGCCCGGTCTTAGAGAACTACCTGTAGGGGTGGTGTTGGTTCCTGAGAATGCATGTTCCTAGAAATCTACCTGAATTGGTGATGTTGGTCTCTGAGAATGCCCAATCTAGGAGAACTAACAAATGACGGACATTCTATGTTGGCAGGCTAGCAAGCACTAGAAGTGAACCGTCTGGAACTTGATGAGGTGTCGGTCCCCGAGATCGTCCTATCCCGGGAAGCTACCTGGATGGTGTTGGTTTCCGGGATCGCCTGATCCGAAAAGCTGCCTGGAATAATGGTGCTTATGGTTTTAGTGGGTCCTTGTGGACCCATGAAGCGAACAGTCGGTTGGATTGGAGATTGTAAGGCTCATCTTGAACCTGCATGTGTTGTGATGTTGGAAAACTCAGCCCGGTCCGGCCGGAGATAGCCGAGCAGGCAAAAATGGGGTGCTTACAATTGCCCCTCTTTTTCTAACTTTGCTTGCCAAAGGCAGAAAAATAACAAAGTAAGAATCCCTTTTTGGCAGCGAGGCGATCGGAGGGATGGTGTGCCGGTGAATTTAGAATGCTTTGGGGACCCTTTGTGTGTCACCGGTTTGGAAGGCTTTGGAATTCAAAAAGCTTTACATTCCGGTTAGGAATCGAGTTGCCGATTTGACATGGTTCTGTTCAAGACATTCAATTCTTGCGAGTGAATGTTGAAAGCTCGACTTTCGGCTCTTGACAAAGCCTTAAGAGCAAATTTGGACCTTTGGAAGCTTGAAACTGATTTTGGCGGGAGGCTGAAGGGTCAAGTGCATGTACTACACGCGCATTTGGTGATTTAAGCCTTACGCATCTAATACATGTGCCAGTTGGATTCTTGTTCTAGCGCGTCTGCTTTATGCGCCAGCCCCTAGCCATTTAAACAAAGTAGGTCGCGTTTTCAGTGTTGCGTTTTGGAGTTTTGAGTTTGGTTTGAGATTCTCTTTAAAGAGTTTTCATAAAATTTTAACCCAAGATTGTTGGGGGAGTGTTGGGTGACATCGAGTACTTGTCGGAAGCCGCTCTTGTTGCCGGAAAGCTTAGTTTTCACCGAAAAACTTCAAAGGTTAGTTTTTGAAAGTTTCTTCGATTTTGATGCATATGTCTCGGTTTTTTGCAAGTGATCAGTGTATTCATATGCTTTAAAATGTTCAGAAGACAATGATCGGACCGTTTTTGTGATTTGGTGGAGATTTGAATGCGTTTTGAATGATTTTTCATGTTTATGAAAGTGGGTTTCCCGCGGGACTTGAAAATTTGCCTCTACAGGCTTGGGCATTGACTGTTTGTGTGTGATTTTTACACCAAGAACCTTAGAAAAATGTGTAAAACAAACGTATGAAATTTTGTAATTTTCTGAAAAATTTTGAATTTTTGGACTTTTGGAAATTATGAAAAATAGGAGAAATTAAAGAAAATTAGAAAACGGGTCCTATTGAAGGTCGAAAAATCACAGAACATTTTTAGAAAATTATGGTTACACTCTCAAACGTTCTGGGAACTTTTTCAAAATTGTTTGGAAATAAAATTGAAACTAAAAAATTTTGGAAGCTGAAGGAATTGTCCTAAAAATTGTGTTTGAGGACAGGCCACGTGTTGTGGGGGCGAGATTGCTTTAATTGATATGGTGGAAGGTCTGAGATTGTTCTGGTTGTGTTTGTGACTTGTGAAATTTTGGGGTAGTGACTTTTTAAGGTGAAACTCTGCCAAACTTTCTAAAAATTTTAACACTAAGCTTTAAAACCTTTCAGTAATGCAAATCCTTTTTAGAAAGGGCTTTTGAGGGAGAAAGCTCGGAGAAACCGTAACTTTAGAAAAATTTTGGGAGTGGGATTTTTGAAGGGGGAAAACCCGGGGGGGGCCGGTTTGAAACTTTAACATTAGACTTTTTGGAAAAAAGTTGCGAAAACCATTAGAAAATTCTTGAACCAGGGTTTTTGAAGAAGGAAACCCAAAAAACCGGTCTGGACTTTTGGAACCAAACTTTTTGAGGAAAAACTTCAAAACCCTTAGAAGACTTTTGAACTAGGGTTTTTGAAGGAGAAAACCCGAAAAACCAGTCTAGACTTTTGGAACCAAACTTTTTGAAGAGAAAGCTTGAAAACCCTTAGAAAATTTTTGAACCAGGGTTTTTGAAGGAGAAAATCCGAAAAACCAGTCTGGACTTTTGGAACCAAACTTTTTGAAGAGAAAGCTTGAAAACCCTTAAAAAATTTTAAAATGGGGTTTTGTGAAGGGGAAAACCCGAGAAACCTGATTTTGAAATTTTGAAGTCAAACTTTTTGAGGGATAAGCTTAAAAAACTGTTGGAAATTTTAAACGGTGATAAATGGGGTCGTAGTCCTTCCACTTGTTCTTTTTTTTTTTTTTTTTTTTCTCTCTTTTTTTTTTTTTCTTCTTCTTTTTTCTCTCTCTCTCTCTCTCTCTCTCTCTTTTTTTTTTTTTGTTCTTTTCTTTTTTCTCTTCTTTTTTGTACATACATTGACGCATTTATCTTTGCGCTTATCACATATGGTGACTGATTGACTCTCTTGAATGTTGTCATCTTTTTTTTTTTCAGAATGTCGGAGGCCGGGGGTGAGGGTCCGAATAGGAGGCGCCACGGTAAGTCGCCACAAATTAAGGAGGGTGGCGGCAGTTGGGGTAGCTCGGCCAAGGGTAGTAGCAGGAGCGGTTCAGGTCGGAGCAGTGGTCGAGGTGGCCCAGCGTGAGGAGGCAGCATAGTTGGTTCTGCATGGAGTAGTGGTAGAGTCGGTTCTCCTCGGGGTGGCTGCAATGGGTCATAGCGATCTTTGAGTAGGACAGCTTCTAGTGGGAGCTTCATGATGGGGCAGCCTTCGGCGGCTCCCGTTGAGAGATTTGAGGATGAGGCTGACTCGTTCGTGGACCCACAGACAGGATACGGTATGGCCTCCGTTCGGGACAGGCAGAGAGATAGCTCATTCACCGACGACCAACTAGCTATTCCTGATATCCCCCTGCTACGTGACTTGGCGTTCCACCCGAGCTTGTATTCGTGCTACGGTCGGATGCCATCATCTACCCACAGTTCCTTTAGAGGGGCCAGTATCTCGGCCTTGAGGGCTATGCAGGCATCAACTCCATCCTATCAGAACTTTTTGCATCGGATTGGTTTCGGTGCTTTTATGACCCTGCAGACGGACATACTTGATCATAGGATCGCTATGGGGTTGCTAGAGTGGTGGTTCGGGGAGACAGAAACCGTACACTTGGTGGGTTTCGAGTTGGGACCTACCCCCGTCGACTGGGCTATGATTACCAGGCTATCTTTTGGAGGGGTCCCGATCTCTTTGCGGGATGTGTCTCTAGAGAAGGCTTGTCTTCTCTTGGGGTTGCCAGGGCTTGAGGGTTCGAGTTTTCCAGCTTCGCTTTTATGCTTAGCAAAGACAGCCTTTTCTTTTGAGCCTTCTCTGGATGACCAGATTATCATGAGGCGCTGGTTAGTGCTGTACGTCATCTTTAGTTGCTTTTGCAACAATAATAGGTCGACGGTCCCTTTGTCTCTAGTGAGCCTGGTAGCGGATCTAGACGCGTTGGACTATGCTGATTGGGGCGCTTTCACGTTTGCCTGCTTCTTACGAGGGATGAGAGTGAGGACATTTGGGGCTCGGGCGAGCTTGACGAGCTTTTGGCCATTTCTAGTATGGTGGAGCTATGAGTATTTGCCAGTTCGCCGATCGGAGGTGTTAGCGGGCGATGCCTTCCCGCGGGCTAAGAGATGGGCCAGGTAGCAAGTAGTCCAGCGGTCCTTGCTCACATATTTTGTAGCCCTCAGGGCTAACTTGGAGTTGCTGAGGCCTCGGGATGTGACCAGGGCACCTTACCACCGGTCCACCCAGTATGTCGGCATAAGGGACGTCATCCTTTTATCCAGGTCGTGGATCGCCTTTCAAGGCCTTGTGTCATGGGAGACATATCTCGGGGAGCGTCACCGGCGGCAGCTTCATACTACCTTGGGCGTAGCCATGGATCCTCCTTAGTATACGTTTGGACTTTATTTGGCCGGGGTAGAGATCCCTTATATAGTCGGGGTTCCTGGTGAACGGTTCCTACTTCCGCCAAATGTGGATTATAAGGCTCACTTTCGGGTGAGATCTATTGGCATTTTCACCCAGCTAGATCTGGTGGTCGGAGGACAGGTGGCCGGTGTAAGTACCCCATTTTTGCCCACCAGCTAGTCGCTTCTCGGGCCCACAAGGATCCGTTGAAGCCTTAAGCACCATTGTTCCAGGCAGTTTTCCGGACCAGGCGATCCCGAAAACCAATGCCATCCAGGTAGCTTCTCAGAATCGGGCAATCTCGGGGACCAACACCTCATCAAAGATTCTAGACAGTTCACTTCTGGCGCCTGCTAGCCCGCCAATGTAGAATGTCTGTTATTCGGTAGTTCTCCGGGACTAGGCATTCTCAGAGACCAACACCACCCTTCTAGGTAGCTTTCTGGGACCAGGCGTTCTCAGGAACCAACACCACCATTCCAGGTAGCTCTCTAAGACCAAGCGTTCTTAGAGACCAACACCGCACAGGTAGTTTTCTGGGACTGAGCGGTCTCGGGAACCAACACCTAGGTCAACACCGGCGCCTGCTAGCCCGACTCGGTGAAAAATGACCAAACCTGCCTTTTTGGGCCTCCAGGCACGTTTTGGGAAAGTTTAAAATCCCTCAAAATGATAAGTCCATCCTTCCATATTGTTGTCAAACCATCAGGCGTCCCCCGCACGCCATTTGGTCCAAATCTGGTCCTATTCCGGCTCACTCTGATCAAAATGACCATTTTGCCCCTCAACGACTCAGCATGACACGAACCCTGCTGAACGGCGACAGACTCTCTCAAAACCATCCCTGAATAGCCCTACACGCCTAACACAATATACCAAACAATTCCAGCTAACTCCGGTCAAAATAACCGTTTTGCCCCTAGAAGCCCAAAAACGCCCTGAGACAGCACCAGCCTTAGGATTTTGAGTAAAGGGTTTCACCACACGCCTTTGTTTAACCCAAGGAACACCCTATGATACTAAGCTCACACGACGCGATAAAAGTTCCTTGGAGCGTCTCGCAGACGCTCCGCCTAAATTGTCTTTTCCCCCGATTCCCTGGTTATAATGCACCGTCAGCCGACTTGAGAAATGCATAAATCAGGGAATTCTCGAAAGCTCGTCCATAGATCTTTCCATCGATACGGTTCGATCGAATAGATCACCCCCCGAAGCCCTCCATCGTACGGTGTGCAAACCATGACTTTCAGCAACCCCTAGAGCGTCTCGCAAATGCTCCGCCAAGGTTGACTTTTTCTTCGATTCCCTAATCAAAACGCACTATCAAACGACTTGAGAAATGCGTAAATTTGGGAATTTTAGAAAGTATTTTCAGAGTACTTTCCATCGGAACGGTCCGATCGAATAGATCACTTCTCGGAGGCCTCGATCACATCAAACGAAAACAACTATTTTCGAACACACGTGGAGCGTATCACAGACGCTCCACAAAAGTGTCCTTTTTGGCATGCTTCCCAAGACGATATCCCATGCTTCTGAACATAATTCAAACTCTTCAAAAACATGAAAGTTCATCGGATGCACTAGGAGAACATTCCAAGTGCGACCGATTCCCCTGGAACCTTCTCAGTTGGCCCAATTATCGAGGCAAAGTTTGGGCGAATCTTCCTGGCGATGGAGCGTATGCTACATGCGCTCAAATTTTGTTCAGATCGACCGACTTTTGATCAACGGTTGAGATTTAACCAGTACATAGGGTGCCACGTGTTATTTTGGCAATGGAACAATACCTGCGCATGTCCTACATGCGCACGGCCAAATTTTTGCCATGCGCATGTAGCACATATGCATGGTTTATTCCAGATTGCCTATAAATAGAGGCCTCCCCCCCTTGCATATTCCAGGTCCAAAATTGATACGAAACTCTGCTGAAATTAGTCCAGAAACTCGAATCTCTACGTATATTCCTCCCCTCCAACACTTAGGCTAGATTCTACCTCTCCTAAGCCTATACACTCCATATACAAAGCCTCATACACACTTATACACTCCACTTAAGCCTCTCAAGCCTTCTTGAAGTCACTCAAGCTCCAATCAAGACATCTATTGAACACTACAAGAGTGTTGAAGGCAAAAGGTGGTATCCTTTTTACATTTGTGCTCTCCTCCACTCTTCTCTTCTCCCTCCTAGCCGACTTAGGCTATTTTCTATTTTAATCCCCATCTTCAACCCCCCTTTCTTGCATGCTTGAGCCAAGAGGGCTCCTAGATCATACCTAGAGGAAAGCAAGTGAAAGCCACCGTGTAGGGGGACCTCTCACTAGCCTACTTTAAGATGGTATGGCCTAAGAGCCCCTTGTTTGTATGGTGAAGCCTAAAAGCCTTATATGTGAATTATGACCCCTTGCATATTATTATTTTGATCATGTCTTGTATGCTTGGGTTCATTTTATGTTTATTGTCGTATTCCACAATGCTTGCATTGCTCTTAATTTTATGAAATTTTCAAGTTCTACATGTCCTTCAAAAATTGTTCCAAGAGTTGGCCCTTTGAAGTTTAGGGTGAGACCTTAAGAGTCATGCCTTAGAAAAATCCCTCACTACCCCCTAACTCACACTTTTGCCTCATTACATTTCAACTTGCACAAAGGTTGCTTTCAAACTCCCTAATTTTCAAGGTTTCCATTCTCTCAAATTTAGTGGTTAAAATGGCCCCATGGAACCCTTTCTTGGGTGGTCTCCCTTTATATTGGCCATAAGACCCCTAAATTGTTAGAATGGTCCCCTTTTCTCCTTATGATCGCTTAAAAAATGATGTTCAAATCCTTTGATTTTCATGGTTTCCATTCTCTCAAGTTTAGGGGTTGGAATGGCCCCATGGAACCCTCTCTTGAGTGGTCTCTCTTTTTATTGGTCATATGAACACTCTCTTGATGGAATGGTTCCCTTGAAAAATGGTTTTCAAAATGCTTCCCCAAAGATGATTTCAAAAATGTATTCTCCCTATCTTTACATAAAAAAAATGATGTTCGAAAAATTACCATCATCATGTTGATCTTTGACCTCTTGTATTCTTGTCAAGAGAGTGGCTATAATGGCCATGAGGAAACCTTCCTTGAAATGGTCTCTAATCACCAACCATACAAACCCTACTCTTGACTAGAGTCAAAAATTTTCATGGAAATGATCTTTAAAAAGATTGCCAACTAAAATCCGTTGCATAACATGTTGTGTTTTCCAAAACTCTTTCCAAAAATACACCAAACCACACTTCAAAACCATCTTCCAATCCAACCCTAGGTTAACTTGACCCTAGTTTACCTAACCCTAGGTTAACTTGACCCTAGTTGCCTAACCTTATGTTAACTTGACCCTAATTGTCCAACCCTAGGTTAACTTGACCCTAGTTGATCAACCCTAGATTAACTTGACCCTAGTTCACTCGCCCTAGGTTAACCCTACCCTAGTTAGTTAACCCTAAGTCATCTTAACCTTAGGTTAACCTAACCCGAGTTAGTTAACCATAGGTCCTCCTAACCCTAGGTTGACCTAACCCTAGTTAGTTAACTTTAGGTTACCCCTAACCCTAGGCAAACTCAACCTAGGTTAGTACACTTCAAGGTTCCAACTCTTGAACCATTTTTTAAATGATCTTTCAAATCTTCAAACTATTTTTTCCAAAACCTCTTACTCTTTTTGATTTCAAAAACCAACTCCATAAACTCTTCAAATGTTCTTACATTTCTTCTTCAAGACCTTTCCAAAAATATTTTCAAAAAGTCACAAAACTAAAGTGTCCCTAACCCTCTCATGGTTAGGGATTCCAAAGACAAGTGATAAAGCAAGAACAACCTCTAAGGTTGTCCATATTAGGATTCTAAACCCTTAGCCCTTTCCAAAAACTGCTTTCAAAAATTAATTCATCAAAACATGCCTCCAAGGTTTTCGAAACAAGGCTTTAAAAACACTTCCAAGTTCTCTTGAGACATGCCAAAGCATTTTTCCAAAACTCCCTCAAGTTGATCCAAAAACATTTTCAAGAAACACTCCACCATCCAATTTCAAGTCAAAACTTCTAAGGCATCCAAGTGTCTTAAGCTTTTCCAAGACCACAAAGAGTCTTCAACTTTCAAAGATCTCAAAGTGTCTTAAACTTCTTCAAAGACCTCAATGTGTCTTGAAGCTTTCCAAAGGCCCTAATACGCCTATTGTCCATCGAGCTCTTGCCCGAACTACGAATAACCTAATTCTCGCCAAATGAGATACGTAGGCAACCTAAAATGGCGCGGTCATAACTTTTATTTCAACTCCAATCCCTTTTTCAAAAAATTCCAATCAATTCAAAGTTTCTATTCCAAACTCTTTCAAAACCTCCATTATTTTCAAACTTCTTCCAAAACTTGCATCATGCATTATTCATCCAAAAAGTGATGACCAAATCCCTTTTTCAAAGTTCTAAGGTGGATATTAAGTGGACAATAGTAACCGGTTATCCTAGTGAGTGAACCAAGGGTGATTAGACGTGTAAGTACTGAAAGGGCGGGGTAGGGTGATAATCTTAGGATATCATCCCTACACGTAACCAACCCCCGAACCTTAGATTTCTGTTTTCGAAAGACCAAAATGGAGTTATTTTCAAAAAGGGCTTAAACATTTCAAAAGGTTGCCAAACAACCTATTTTCTTAAAAACCCTCTCTTGAGGAAGTTTTCAAAAAACCTTTTCAAAAAACTCTAAGCTTAACCTTCGGATTAACGCTTAGTTTTAGGTGCCCCGACACACCTTTATGAAGTTAGGTGGCGACTCCTATTTTTCTAAAAAATCCCTTAGTCAAATCAATTTTCAAACCTAGTCGCACTTGTCCTTTTAGGAGGACGAGTTTTAGTGACAGAGTTCCGTGCTTTAGGGTCTCCGAGCCGAAAGGACCTTGGACACCCCAAAAATCGGGGCGCGACAGCTGGCGACTTCACTGGGGATCGAACTTAGAGGGTTAGGCCATCAACATGCCTCTTCACCCTTCACTCACCAAGAATCTCCGGTTACTTCGTCCAGTTTTATCCACTCTTCAAATTTTTCAAGTTTCCAAAACAAACTTTATTTTTCCAAATGATTTTCAAATAAGTGTCACCACTTACATCCATTGCTTACATTTATGTTCTTGCATTGGTCATCTATTTTACCTTGCATTGAGTTTGTCGAAAAGTTACTAACTCTTTGTAAATTTCTTTTGTAGGTGGGCCTTGGTTCACATTTTTATTTTGTTTCATGTCTTATTTGTTGCCATATATGAGAATGAATGGACAGGATGTGATGTGTGTTGTTGGGTCCTTCCTCTATTTTTCGAAAATTCCACACACACTTGGTGCGCTCACCTGCATTTGCATCTTACATGTATTACCCGGTTACTACCCTTCTAGATAGAAGGGGGAACAGTACGTTGACTGTGGGCGGAAGCTGTGTCAGTTTCTTAGCCTACGGTCTCTTGATAGTTCTCCCGCTCGAACCACCAACCAAAGATGGAGTTCACCCTTTCGAGGGTGGACGCTAGAGGTTTGAAGGTTCGGGGACCGAACTTTTCAGGAAGCATTAGCAAACCCCCAACCTCATGCTCATGTAGCACCCCATGCATAGTTGAACCTCTGCCAGATTTAGGACACGCGCATCAATTTTAAAAATAAAGTAGGAAAGGGCGATCGCTTTATTTTTCCTTATATATTTTGTCTGATCCCTACCATTATGCCATCTAATTCTTGTTGCTTCCATGTACATGCATCATAATTGTTCATGCATCGGAATTCACTTCAGGACAAGAGTTCTCAAAGTAACTCGAGTCAATGCATCTTCATGCATCCAATCAACCCTTAGAGAAAGGCTCAAAGACCTTCTCACTCCATTCAAGCCAACCCAAAACTCCTAAGGGTACCACCAGACCCTAAGGATTCATGGCACGCATCAAATTCATCTCATAAAGAGGGGCCCTAATCCCTCTTCGCTCATGGAGATAAGGTTGCCAAAAAGACAAGAGAGCAATTCAAATCAAGGGCTCCTACTAACAAAGCAGATCCAGAGGCTTAAGAGTAGTATAGGATCCTATAATGTAAATGTAGAAATAGGTGGAAGTCCTAAGGAAAATGTTCCCCCTCCCCGTTTCTATGTATTTTTGAGGAAATTCTATGTACCAAAAACAATTCATCTTAATAAAATCATCCTTATTGTCAAATGAATGAATGAACCTACGAATGGATGAATGAACAGGGGCAAGTATGGTATTTGCATGCAGGGGCAATCCCTTATCTCCAGATATGAGCCAAAACATCATGATTAGTTCCCCTCAAAAGGCAGGGGCATCCTTAGGTCATGCATCACATAAAGCTTTTCCAAATCAAAAACCTAACTTGCAATCTTTTTGCTTTGGTTTTCTTTATTTTCTTTTCCTCCCCACATCTCATCAAAAGACTAGCCATAGCTTTGGTGAGACTGCTTGCATTGTAGGTCACCATTGCTCCAAAGAAGGGAAAAAGAGGAACGTGAGTGACCCCCGTCCTTTGAACGCCAGTCCGTACCTGACAAAGGTCCGCACAGATGTCGAGCGAAGGCAATACTCCCGATCAACAAAACAGTTCAATGACACGTGAAAAAGTGAATGAAATGAAGGCAAACATAGACGAAATGTTCAAACTCATGCAACTAATGGCCTTCAAGGGGCCCGTCACGAACCCTTTGGCATCCACGTCCTATCCTAAGGAAACTAAAGCAATTCCACCAAGGGTCGTCCTATGAATTGACGGTAAAACAAAAAGCAAGGAGATCCCTAAAGTAGTACAAATCGAGGAAGGAGAGGAGGACAACCCTGAAACCATCTTGCTGACTGCCACTTCAAAGAAAGAAGGCCCATACCCTCTCGATCTCAAAATACAAGGCTTGGAGGAGTCCTTGTGCAGCCTCCAAGGTCATGACACCTTCGACGGAATGGCTTATGACGAACTTTGCTTCTTCCCTAACCACCCAAGGCCGCCCAAGTTCAAAATGCCCGACTTTCAGAAATATGACGGGAGTGGGGACCCCATAGCACACTTGAGGTTGTACGCCGGGGCATTAAGCGGACATGGGAATGACCCTAAACTTCTGATGCAATTGTTCCAACATAGCTTGACTGGGCCCGCATTGTAATGGTTCGCCCGGTTAGATTTAAGGAAGATTACTACCTGGAACGAGTTGGTCCTAGCCTTCCGATCCCAATATCGCCATAATAGCGATCTGACCATGGAGTGGTGCGCCCAAATGCTAATGACTCGAGGTGAGAAAGAGAGCTTCAAAAAATACGCTCTGAGATGGAGGGAGGCAGCCGCTCAAGTCAACCCCCCATTGTTGGAAAAAGAATATGTGCAGATATTTGTGAACACCTTCCAAGGACTATACTACGAGCGTCTGTGTTTAAGCATCGGAAAAAGCTTTTCTGAACTGATAATGCAAGGGGAAATGATTGAGAATGTATTGAAAACTGGCAGAATCACCGATCCCTATGCTAAGACAAGTGAGGGATTTGCGAACGCAGTCAGGAAGGTGGCAACCACTCGAGGCACGGGCAAGAAAGAGGGAGAGGTATCTGCTATCCTACCCACACAGCAACAACCATATTACCAAGCCCGACCTTCACCACCTGCTCCCATCATCAATATCCTCGTCGCTGCTACCCAAGCACCCCCAACTAGAACTGCTGCAACCCGACCATACTTCAACCCTAACAAGAACAACAACCGACAGAACCGAGAGTTCACACGTTTGGCATGCACCCAGACAAAGGCCTATTATGAACTCCTCAAGGCTAAGCATATAAACCCCATTCCTCCGCGGCCATTGCGAAGCCCATTGCAGCCAACTTTCAACCCTGTTCTTACTTGCGAGTACCATTATGGGGCACAGGGGCATGACACAGAATCCTGTTTCTCCTTGAAACACAAGATTCAAGACCTCATTGACAATAAGGTCATTAACACCTAATACACAAAGGCGGTCCCCACACCCAATGTCATGGCAAATCCCCTACCAGACCATGCTGTCAACATCATCACTGAAGATGAGGCGAATCCTGATGGCATCATAACCGCAGAGTACTTTGAGGATGAGTCAGACATAGAAAATGATTGGGAGGAAGAACTGCCACCATGCCCCATCTATCTTTACAATACAAGTAGAGAGTAGGACCTTTCGACTGGCCCATGGACGAACCTGTTGCAAACATTCCCAATGATATTGCACCTGTTGACGGCTGGGGAGAGGAATTCCTACACCCTAAATATGCTGAAGCCGAGGCTCGCCTGAAGGAGGAGCTTTTTTATTATGAAGATATGGGTTGGGGCATTTATGAGCCAAAACTGCCAAACCCACCCTCTGACTTCAACGCGGGTGATCTGGATAGCCTGTTTGAAGAAATTGACAGAGAGGAGGCCAAAAAAGAGGAAGCCAAGGAAAAATCGTCGCAAGCTTCTGATAAAGACCTGGTCATGAAATCCCAAAAAGACGAACAAGAGAAAACTGCTCAACTAAAGGAAAGTCAGCAGAAGTCCCGAGAAGGGACACACAACCCCACTGACCACACTAAAGAAGAAGAAGGAAAAGGAGGAAGCCCCAGTCACACTATGGCTGTTGATCTCTGCCACCCTGCAGTTGACGCATCAATTCGCCCAACACAACTAAGTGAGGAAGTCGGCCAATGGAGCATGGAGGAGGCAGGCGTGGTCCCAAAAACCCATCTGAAGAAGTGATTACTAAAGGGATGTTCCTCTACCAAACTTTGTCTTTACTTTACTGTTAATCCTTGTTCTGTTAACTCTACTTTCATCTTTTGCTAATCAAGAGCTCATTATGTAAACAAAACTTTTGAAATGAAAAAAGTTGAAATTTGCATTTATCATCTTTGGCGCTTGCTCTTTCTCAGAATTTTCCTTTCTTGTTGATATGCCCTAACTCGAAAGGAGGGATGGTATGTACATCCTCGCCTATGGGGACCATTTCTGATCTAAAAGTAAGATAGCGAAAGGAAAGAGAGTGGAGGTTGCTTCTGAAGAACGCCTTGGCAAAGCAGTCGGCAGTTAGACCCTCGAAAGGAAGAAAAGCCCTCATTTCAAAATTCCTGGAATAGCAAAAGTAATTCCTTTGGTCAGCCCACTCGAGCCACAAGCAATTTTCATTCAAACACCCTGACCAGGAACCACCACCCACGTTGGGGTAGGTGCAAGTAATAGAACAGTTAAGCTAACTCCTGTCTGTTTCAAAGGATAACGCCAAAACCTCTAAAACTGAACTTCACGGTCTAAACAATCTTATCTGAAAGGAAGAAGGGCCATCTATTCTGCTACCATATAGTTAAAATAACGCCCTTTGAAAAACCCATTTTGAGCCAAATTATATTCTTTCGAAAAACCCACCCTGGTGATCACTCCTTGTAATGGGCAAAAGAAAACTCGGAGGGAAAAGTGACAAAAAGGGGGATGGAGAGAAAGAAGGCCCACTCCTACATCGAAAAAGGAGGGAAACAAGGCAATACTCCTCAAAAAAAAAAAAAATGATGATGACGAATGAAATGAAAATGAAAAATGAATGAAAAATGAAATAAAGATTGATGTCTCTTGAGAGTCAATAGATTGTGCAAGTAATAATACTGGGGCAAAAACTAAAAGAAATGATGGGCCCTATACAAGCACAAATTCGTACAAAAAGAAAAGAAGGAGAAGAGAGGAAACGAAGAGAGATGGAGAAAGAAGCCCGCAGACAAAAGGAAAAGACCTGAAACAGTGATCACCAGCAAACCCCAAAAGCCACATCACACTTTGAGCCATCAATACCCTTTCTTTCAAGAACCCGCAACCTGGCCACGTTACAATCCCCAGAAAGTCCCCTCAGATCAGGGAAGATTGCTTAGTCTAAACAAGTTCAAGAGGGAATGGCGATACCCGAGAAAGAAAAAGGGGCAAAGTAGCGGAAATTTACTTAAAGTGGTTTTGGTTATTATCACCCAAAAAAAAAAAAAAATCATTTTGAGCCCGAATACCCTTTCATTCATCTCCCATTACCTAGCCTACATTACGGCCCAAAGTAAAGCCTTCTTGGATTAAGGATGGAAATTGCTCACTTCTTTGCTAAAGGCTACTTCGACTGTCACATGAAGAATCTACCAGATTAAACATAAGACCCTTGAGAGAAAATCGGTTGAGTGACAGTTTCCCATATAAGAGAGAAGGGAGGTCGGGTTTGAAAATGAAAACCCTAAGGATGGGACAACTGCCATCTCACCATGACAAGAAAAAGGCGCAGCAAGAAAGGGAATCTCCAAAGAAAGATCAAAGTGCCAGAATGACAATTTCCAGGAAACACCTAATCTACCTCTAGATAAGACTTCATATAGTCATATACATGATTGTGCACTCTGCCTGACATGTGCAATAATGCACCCACCCTGTCCACATCTGCTTAAAAGTTTGTCATGCATACCATGATTGCTGTACCTTAGTGTTTGCATTCATACCTATCGTATACACACATAACATAAATAACGAGACAAGAAGGAAGAAACAATCATCATCGCATGCAAGAAAGCAAAATGAATGTACATAAAAGCATCATACAGTCATCATCCATAAGGGCCAACATGTGGCCTCAAAAACATAAACTGACAGTGCCAAACTAACTTAACTACAACTGTGTCGACAGATAAAAAGGGACCCCTCAAGGAGCCGGATCGTCATCCAAGTCGAAATCACCTATATCCGGCACATACGGAGAGGGCTGGCTGGTGGAAGCTCTCGCGTCAAAGGGACCCTGGCCAAGAGAAAGAGTCAAAGAGGAAGGAAAGCTAGCGTGAGAACACAAGAGATGCATAAGGAACGTGAGAATAATAAATCATAAATAGCACACCCAGCGGGCCTCCATTAGAGATATGCGGGCAGTCAGAGCATCCACCTTAACTCGGTACTGATCTCGTGCTTGGCAAGCTGCTAGGTACTCCTCCTCCGATACAAAGCCCTAGGCCTGACGCCAAAGCTCCACCACCTCATGGCCGGTCACCTACCCTCCGACCACCAGATCCAGTTGGGTGAAAGCACCAATAGATCTCGCCCAGAAGTGAGCCTCATAATCCACGTCCGACGGAAGCAAGAACCGCTCACCCGGGACCCCAACTATGTAAGGGATCTCTACCCCAGCCCGATATAGTCCAAACATATACTGGGGAGGATCCATGGCGGCGCGGAAAGTAGAATGGAACTGCTGCCAGTGACGCTCCCCGAGGTACGTCTCCCACGACACGGGACCCCGGAAGGTGATCGCGACCTGGATAGGAGGATGATATCCCTCATACCGGCATACTGGGTGGATCAGTGATAAGGTGTCTAAGTCACATCCCGAGGCCTCAGCAGCTCCAAGTTAGCCCGGAGGGCTACAAAATCTGTAAGCAAGGATCGCTGGACTACCTGCTGCTGGGGCCACCTCGTGGCTAGCGGGAAGGCGTCGCTGGACAGCACCTCTGGTCGGCGAACTGGCAAATACTCATAGCTCCACCATATCAAAAATGGCCAAAAGCTCATCAAGCTCCCCCAAGCCCCGGATGTCCTCACTCTCATCCCTCGTAGGAAGCAAGCAAAGGTGAAAGCACCCCAATCAACATAATCCAGTGCGTCCAGATTCGCCACCAGGCTCACCAAAGAGAAAAGCACTGTCGACCTATTATTGTTGCAAAAGCAACTAAAGACGACATATAGCACCAATCGGTGCCTCATGATAACCTGGTCATCTGGTGAAGGCTCAAAAGCAAAGGCTGTCTTGGCCGAACATAAAAGCGAAGCAGGGAAACTCGAGCCCCCAAGCCCTGGCAACCCCAAGAGAAGACGGGCCTCCTCCAGAGACACGTCTCGCAGAGAGATCGGCACCCCTCCAAAAGATAGCCCAGTAATCATAGCCCAGTCAACGGGGGTAGGCCCTAACTTGAAACCCACCAAATGTACAGTCCCTGTCTCCCCAAACCACCGCTCCAACAATCCCATAGCGATCCCATGATCAAGCCTATCCGTCTGCAATGTCATAAAAGCGCCGAAACCAATCCAATGCAAAAAGTCCTGATAGGATGGAGCTGACGCCTGCATAGTTCTCAACGCCGAGATACTGGCCCCTCTAAAGGAACTATGTGTAGCCGATGGCATCCGACC
Source organism: Euryodendron excelsum (assembly GCA_033060915.1). Lineage (NCBI taxonomy): Eukaryota > Viridiplantae > Streptophyta > Magnoliopsida > Ericales > Pentaphylacaceae > Euryodendron > Euryodendron excelsum. Next base: position 26,705,337 of record CM065390.1, read on the forward strand.
ATAGCGCGAATATAGGCTCGGATGGAACGCCAAGTCACGTAGCGGGTGAATATCAGGAATGGCTAGCTGATCATCGGTAAATGAAGCGTCTCTCTACCTGTTCCGAACTGAAGCCATACCGTATCCTGTCCGAGGATCCACGGGCGAGTCAGCCTCATCCTCAAATCTCTCAACAGGAGTCGTTGAGGGCTATCCCCTCACGGAACCCCCACTAGAAACAGTCCTGCTCGAGGATCTCTGCGACCCGCTGTGGCCGCTCCGGGGAGAACTGGCCCTACCACCGCCCCGCACAAAAACATCCCTACTACCTCCACGCGCTGTGTCACCCCGACCGCTAATCCGAGGTGAGCCGCTCCGACGGCTACCTCTAGCCGAGCTACCCCGACTGCTGCCACCCTCCTCAAGCTCTATCCGTGGTGCCTTCCTGTGGCGCCTCCTGTCTGAACCATCGCCTCCAGCCTCCGACATCCTGAAAAATGACAACATTCAAGAGGATCAGTCAATCACTAATATACGAAAAATGCAAAGATAAATGCATCAATGTATATACATAAAAAAAATGATGAACGAATGAAAAAAAAAAACAGAAAGAAGAAAAAAAAAAAGAGAAAAGTGAAGAAAAAAAAAACAAAAAAAAAAAAAGAAAAGAAAGAAGAAAAAAAAAAAAGAGAAAAGAAAAGAAGAAAAACACAGAAAAAAAAAAGAGAAAAGAAAAGAAGAAAAACAAAGAAAAAAAAAAAGAAAAGAAAAGAAGAAGAAAAGGAGAAAAAAAAAAGAAAAAGAAAAAGGAAAAAAGTGGAAGGGCAAGGGCCCCATCTATCTTGGTTCAAATTTCTATAGGTTTTCTAGCTTTTTCCTCCAAAAGTTTGGTTTCTAAATTCAAACCGGTTTTTTGGGTTTTCTCCTTCAAAAACCCCGATTCAAATTTTTACACGGTTTTCTAGTTTTTTCCTCAAAAAGTTTGGTTTCTAAATTCAAACCGGTTTTTCGGGTTTTCTCCTTCAAAAACCCTGGTTCAAATTTTTACATGGTTTTCTAGCTTTTTCCTCAAAAAGTTTGGTTTGTAAATTTCAAAACCGGTTTTTCGGGTTTTTCTCCTTCAAAAACCCTAGTTCAAAAATTCTCTACAGGTTTTCAAGTTTTTTCCTCAAAAAGTTTGGTTTCTAAATTTCAAAGCCGGTTTTTCAGGTTTTCTCCATCAAAAACCCTGGATCGAAAATTCTCTACAAGTTTTCAAGCTTTTTCCTCAAAAGGTTTGGTTTCTAAATTCAAACCGGATTTCAGGTTTTCTCCTTCAAAAATCCCAGTTCAAATGTTACAGGTTTTCGAGCTTTTTCCTCAAAAAGTTCGGTTTCTAAATTTTGACACTGGTTTTTGGGTCTTCCCCTTCAAAAACCCCGGTTCAAAAATCCTCCACAGGTTTTTAAGCTTTTTCCTCAAAAATTTTTGTTTCTATATTTCGAAGCTGGTTTTCCGAGCTTTCTCCCTCAAAAACCCATTTCTCAAAAAAGATTTGCTTTATAGAAAGATTTTTAAAATTTTTGAAAATTTCGGTAGAGTTTAATCTTAAAAAGTCACTACCCCAAAATTTTACAAGTCACAAACACAGTCTAAAACACCTCAAACCATCCAACCATACAACCCCATCCTCCAAAACACGCATCCCATTCTCAACCACAATTTTCAAGCCAATTTTTCGATCTTCTTGACATTTTCCTATTTCATCTATATTTCTAAAAAATTTTACAAAATTCCCCAGAACATGCAAAAATATCACTACAATTTTCGAAAAGTGTTTTATGATTTTTCAACCATCGGCGAGATTCATTTTATAATTTTTTTCAATTTGTCCTATTTTTCGTAATTTCAAAAAATTCAAAATTTTTTGAAAAATTATGAAACTTCATACGGTTGTTCTACACTTTTTCTAAGGTTCCCGGTGGAAAAAGCACATGAAAATATGCAATACCCAGGCTCATAGAGGCGATTTTTCGAATCCCGCAGGAAACCCTCTTTCATAAACATGCAAACTCATCTAAAACACACTCAAAACTCCACCAGATCACAAAAACAATCCGATCATTGTGTTCTAAACGTTCTAAAACATGGGATTACACTGATCATTTGCAAAAAACAGAAACATACGCATCAAAATTGACAAGATTGTAAAGAAACCAACCTTTGGGTTTTTCGGCGAAAACCAAGCTTTCCGGCAAAAATCCGGCGGCAATGGTGATCCTCGGCAAGCGCCCAACGTTTCCCAACACTCCCCTAGTGTTCCCGAGCAAAATCCTTCGGAACCCTTTAGAGAAAATCCCGAAATCAGTTGAAAACTCGAAGACGCAACACTGAAATCGCGAACCTGCTCTGTTTATATGCCACGGGCTAGCGCATGTAGCAGACGCGCCAGAACAAAACTCCAACGTGCGCATGTATTACATGCGCAAGGCTTAAAACACCGAATGCGCATGTAATACATGCGCCCAGCCCTTCAGCTTCCCTCCAAAACCAATGTCAAGCTTCTCAAAAATCCGAATTTGCTCTTAAAGCTTCGTCAAAAGCCGAAAATCGAGGCTTTTAACACTCGCTGGCAGGGATCAGTTGCCCTAGACCAAAACTGTGTCAAGTTGGCAACTCGACCCCCGACCTAGGCCTAAGACTTTTTGAATTCTAAAATCTTCCGGACCAGTAACCCACAAGAGGTTTCGAAGCATTCCCAAATTCACCGGCACATCGTCCCTCTGATCGCCTCGCGGTCAACATGGGATCCTTCCTCATTATTTTTCTATCTTCGACAAGCAAAGCCAGAAAAAGAGGGGCAGCTGTAAGCACCCCATTTTTGCCCGCTCGGTAATCTCCTGCCCGACCGGATTCAGTTTCCAACATCACAATACATGCAAGCTCAAGATGAGCCTTTCAATCTCCAATCCAACCAGCTAGTCACTTCTCGGGCCCACAAGGATCCACTGAAGCCTGAAGCACCATTATTCCAGGCAGTTTTCCAGACCAGGCGGTCCCAGAAACCAACGCCATCCAGGTAGCTTCCCAGGATCGGGCGATCTCGGGGACCAACACCTCATCAAAGATTCCAGACAGTTCACTTCTGGCGCCTGCTAGCCCGCCAATGTAGAATGTCCGTCATTCGGTAGTTCTCCGGGACCAGGCGTTCTCGGAGACCAACACCACCCTTCCAGGTAGCTTTCTGGGACCAGGCGTTCTCATAAACCAACACCACCCTTCCAGGTAGCTCTCTAAGACCAGGCATTCTTAGAGACCAACACCGCACAGGTAGTTTTCCAAGACCGGGCGGTCTCAGGAACCAACACCTAGGTCAACACCGACGCCTCCTAGCCCGACTCGATGAAAAATGACCAAACTTGCCCTTTTGGGCCTCCAGGCACGTTTTGGGAAAGTTCAAAATTCCTCAAAACAATAAGTCCATCCTTCCACAATGTTGTCAAACCATCAAGCATCCCCCGCACGCCATTTGATCCAAATCCGGTCCTATTCTGCCTCACTCTAATCAAAATGACCATTTTGCCCCTGAACGACTCAGCACGACACGAACCCTGCTGAATGGCAACAAACTCTCTCAAAACCATCCCTAAACAGCCCTACACGCCTAACATAATATACCAAACGATTCCAGCCAACTCTGGTCAAAATGATCGTTTTGCCCCTGGAAGCCCAAAAACGCCCCGAAACAGCACCAGCCTTGGGATTTTGAGCAAAGGGTTTCACCACACGCCTTTGTTTAACCCAAGGAACACATTATGACACTAAGCTCACACGACGCGATAGAAGTTCCTTGGAGCGTCTCGCAAACGCTCTTCCTAAATTGTCTTTTCCCTCGATTCCCTGGTTATAATGCACCATCAACCGACTTGAGAAATGCGTAAATTAGGGAATTCTCAAAAGCTCGTCTATAGATCTTCCCATCGATACGGTTCAATCGAATAGATCACCCCCCCGAAGCCCTCCATCGTATGGTGTGCAAACCATGACTTTTAGCAACCCCTGGAGCGTCTCGCAAACGCTCCGCCAAGGTTGACTTTTTCTTCGATTCCCTAATCACAACGCACTGTCAAACGACTTGAGAAATGCGTAAATTGGAGAATTCGAGAAAGTATTTCCAGAGTACTTTCCATCAGAATGGTTCGATCAAATAGATCATTTCTCGGAGGCCTCGATGACATAAAAAAAAAACAGCCACTTTCGAACACCCGCGAAGCGTATCACAGACGCTCCACAAAAGTGTCCTTTTTGGCATGCTTCCCAAGATGATATCCCACGCTTCTAAACATAATTCAAACTCTTCAAAAACATGAAAGTTCATCGGATGCACTAGGAGAACATCCCAAGTGCGACCGATTCCCCTGGAACCTTCCCAGTTGGCCCAATTATCGAGGTAAAGTTTAGGCAAATCTTCTTGGTGATGGAGCGTATGCTACATATGCTCAAATTTTGTTCAGATTGACCGACTTTCGATCAATGGTCGAGATTTAACCAATACATAGGGTGCCACGTGTTATTCTGGCAATGGAACAGTACCTGCACATGTCCTACATGTGCACGGCCCAATTTTTGCCATGCGCATGTAGCACATGCGCATGGTCTGTTCCAGATTGCCTATAAATAGAGGCCTCCCCCCTTGCATATTCTAAGTCCGAAATTGACACTAAATTCTGCTGAAATCAGTCTTGAAACTCGAATCTCTACATATATTCCTCCCCTCCAACACTTAGGCTAGATTCTACCTCTCCTAAGCCTATACACTCCATATACAAAGCGTCATACACACTAATACACTCCACTTAAGCCTCTCAAGCCTTCTTGAAGTCACTCAAGCTCCACTCAAGACATCCATTGAAGACTACAAGAGTGTTGAAGGCAAAAGGTGGTATCCTTTTTACATTTGTGCTCTCCCCCACTCTTCTCTTCTCCCTCCTAGCCTACTTAGGCTATTCTCTATTTTAATCCCCATCTTCAACCCCTCTTTCTTGCATGCTTGAGCCAAGAGGGCTCCTAGATCATGCCTCGAGGAAAGCAAGTGAGAGCCACCGTGTAGGGGGACCTCTCACTAGCCTACTTTAAGATGGTATGGCCTAAGAGCCCCTTGTTTGTATGGTGAAGCCTAAAAGCCTTATATGTGAATTATGACCCCTTGCATATTATTATTTTGATCATGTCTTGTATGCTTGGCTTCATTTTATGTTTTATTGGCATATTCCACAATGCTTGCATTGCTCTTAATTTTATGACATTTCCAAGTTCTACATGTCCTTCAAAAATTGTTCCAAGAGTTGGCCCTTTGAAGTTTAGGGTGAGACCCTAAGAGTCATGCCTTAGAAAAATCCCTCACTACCCCCTAACTCACACTTTTGCCTCATTACATTTCAACTTGCACAAAGGTTGCTTTCAAACTCCCTAATTTTCAAGGTTTCCATTCTCTCAAATTTAGTGGTTAAAATGGCCCCACGGAACCCTCTCTTGGGTGGTCTCCCTTTATATTGGCCATAGGACCCCTAAATTGTTAGAATGGTCCCTTTTTCTCCTTATGATTGCCTAAAAAATGATGTTCAAATCCTTTGATTTTTATGGTTTCCATTCTCTCAAGTTTAGGAGTTGGAATGGCCCCATGGAACCCTCTCTTGAGTGGTTTCCCTTTTTTTTGGCCATATGAACCCTCTCTTGATGGAATGGTTCCCTTGAAAAATGGTTTTCAAAATCCTTCCCCAAAGATGATTTCACAAATGTATTCTCCCCATCTTTACATAAAAAAAATTGATGTTCTAAAAATTACCATCATCATGTTGATCTTTGACCCCTTGTATTCTTGTCAAGATAGTGGTTATAATGGCCATGAGGAAACCTTCCTTGGAATGGTCTCCAATCACCAACCATACAAACCCTACTCTTGACTAGAGTCAAAAATTTTCATGGAAATGATCTTTAAAAAGATTGTCAACTAAAATCCGTTGCATAACATGTTGTGATTTCCAAAACTCTTTCCAAAAATACACCAAACCACACTTCAAAACCATCTTCCAATCCAACCCTAGGTTAACTTGACCCTAGTTTACCTAACCCTAGGTTAACTTGACCCTAGTTGCCTAACTTTAGGTTAACTTGACCCTAGTTGTCCAACCCTAGGTTAACTTGACCCTAATTGATCAACCCTAGATTAACTTGACCCTAGTTCACTCACCCTAGGTTAACCCTACCCTAGTTAGTTAACCCTAAGTCATCTTAACCTTAGGTTAACCTAACCCGAGTTAGTTAACCATAGGTCCTCCTAACCCTAGGTTGACCTAACCCTAGTTAGTTAACTTTAGGTTACCCCTAACCCTAGGCAAACTTAACCTAGGTTAGTACACTTCAAGATTCCAACTCTTGAACCATTTTCTAAATGATCTTTCAAATCTTTGAACTATTTTTTCCAAAACCTCCTACTCTTTTTGATTTCAAAAACCAACTCCATAAACTCTTCAAATGTTCTTACATTCCCTCTTCAAGACCTTTCCAAAAATATTTTCAAGAAGTCACAAAACTACGGTGTCCCTAACCCTCTCATGGTTAGGGATTCCGAAGACAAGTGATAAATCAAGAACAACCTCTAAGGTTGTCCATATTAGGATTCTAAACCCTTAGCCCTTTCCGAAAACTGCTTTCAAAAATTAATTCATCAAAACATGCCTCCAAGGTTTTCGAAACAAGTCTTCAAAAACACTTCCAAGTTCTCTTGAGACATGCCAAAGCATTTTTCCAAAACTCCCTTACGTTGATCCAAAACATTTTCAAGAAACACTCCACCATCCAATTTCAAGTCAAAACTTCCAAGGCCTCCAAGTGTCTTAAGCTTTTCCAAGACCACAAAGAGTCTTCAACTTTCAAAGATCTCAAAGTGTCTTAAACTTCTTCAAAGACCTCAATGTGTCTTGAAGCTTTCCAAAGGCCCTAATGCGCCTATTGTCCATCGGGCTCTTGCCCGAACTACGAATGACCTGATTGTCGCCAAATGAGATACGTAGGCAACCTAAAATGGTGCGGTCATAACTTTTATTTCTACTCCAATCCCTTTTTCAAAAAATTCCAATCAATTCAAAGTTTCTATTCCAAACTCTTTCAAAACCTCCATTATTTTTAAACTTCTTCCAAAACTTGCATCATGCATCATTCATCTAAAAAGTGATGACCAAATCCCTTTTTCAAAGTTCTAAGGTGGATATTAAGTGGACAATGGTAACCAGTTATCCTAGTGAGTGAACCAAGGGTGATTAGACATGTAGGTACCGAAAGGGCGGGGTAGGGTGATGATCTTAGGATATCTTCCCTACACGTAACCAACCCCCGAGCCCTAGATTTCTGTTTTTGAAAGACCAAAATGGAGTTATTTTCAAAAAGGGCTTAAACATTTCAAAAGGTTGCCAAACAACCTATTTTCTTAAAAACCCTCTCTTGAGGAGGTTTTCAAAAAACCTTTTCAAAAACTCTAAGCTTAACCTTCGGATTAACGCTTAGTTTTAGGTGCCTTGACTCACCTTTATCAAGTTAGGTGGCGACTCCTATTTTTCTAAAAAATCTCTTAGTCAAATCAATTTTCAAACCTAGTCGCACTTGCCCTTTTAGGAGGACGAGTTCTAGTGACAGAGTTCCGTGCTTTAGGGTCATCGAGCCGAAAGGACCTTGGACACCCCAAAAACCGGGCCGCGACAGTCGGCCATGAGGTGGTGGAGCTTTGGCGTTGAGCCCAGGGCTTTGTTTATGAGGAGGAGTACCTAGCAGCTTGCTAGGCATGAGATCAGTACCGTGCTGAGGTGGAGGCCTTGACTGCTCACGTATCTCGAATGGAGGCCGTTGGATATGTTATTCGTGGTTCATTTTTCATATTTCTTATGCATCCCTTCGTGTTCTAATGCTAGATTTTTCTTTTTTTTTTTTAACATACATACTAGGCCCTTATGATGCTAGAGCTTCTTCTAGTCAGCCCTCCACGTATGTGCCGGATATAGGCAACTTCAACTTGAATGATGACCCTGCTCCTTGAGGCGCCTTTCTTTTTCTACGGACATAGTTAGAGTTTTTAGTTAGACCGAAGGTTATTGTTTCTGTTTTTGTGGCCGTGTGTTGGCCATTATGGATGATGACTGTACGATGATTTTATGTACATTATTTCTATTATCTTTTTTTGTTTCTTTACATGCGATGATGATTATTTCTTTCTTTTACTCTTATTTTGTATGCATCCATATGGATATATGATGGATACAAATGTGAATGCAGGAGTGCAGAAATCATGATAGGCTTAAGAAATTGTGGATATATGCAAACCTTAAGTAAGTGTAAAAAAGGTGAGTACACTGTCGCACACATTCAGGCAAAGCATACAGGCATATAGCTTTATGTAGACCAGCCCAGAGGTAGGTTGGGCGTTTATTAGAAACCATCGTTTTAGCATTTTGCTCTTTCTTCGAAAATCTCCCCTTTTTTTATTTTTTTAATTTTTTTTGTTATGCCCTTTTCTTGCCACGGCGAGATAGTAGTTGCCCCGTTCCTAGGGTTTCTCTTTTTGGATCCGACTCCCCTCCCTCTCATCTGAGAAATTGTCACTCAATTGATTTTTCTCTCGGGGGCCTTATGTTTGATTTGGTAAACTCTCTAGGTGACAGTCGAAGTGGCCTTTAGCAAAGGAGCGAGTAGTTTCCCTCCTCAATTCAAGAAGACTTTACTCTGGACCGTAATGTAGGCTAGGTAATGGGTAATGGGTTATGAGGATAGTTTAAAATTGAATGATCATTTAGAAAAGGATTCAAGAGTTGGAACCTTGAAGTGTACTAACCTAGGTTGGGTTGGCCTAAGGTTAGGGGTGACCTAAGGTTAACTAACTTGGGTTAGGTTAACCTAGGGTGAATGAACTAAGGTCAAGTTAACCTAGGGTTGGATAACTAGGGTCAAGTTAACTTAGGGTTAGACAACTAGGGTCAAGTTAACCTAGGGTTGGATAACTAGGGTCAAGTTAACCTAGGGTTGGATTGGAAAATGATTTTGGGAGTTGGTTTAATGCACTTTTGGAAAGAGCTTTGAAAAACAAAGCATGTTATGCAATGGGCTTTGGTGGGCAACCCTTTTGAAGATCATTTCTATGAAAATTTTGACTCTAGCCAAGAGTATGATTTATATGGATGGTGTTTGGAGACCATTCCAAGGAAGGTTTCCTCATGGCCATTGTAACCACAATCTTGACAAGAGTGTAAGGGGTTCAAAAATCAACATGGTGATGATAACTTTTTAAGGTACCATTTTAATGCAAAGATGGATAGAATGCATTTTTGAAAATCATCTTTTGAGAAGGATTTTGAAAACCATTTTTCAAGGGAAACATTCCATCAAGAGAGGGTCCATATGGCCAAACAAAAGGGGAGACCACTCAAGAGAGGGTTCCATAGGGTCATTCCAACCACTACACTTAAAAGAATAGAAATCTTGAAAATTGGAGAATTGGAAAGCAACCCTTATGCAAGTTAAAATGTCATGAGGCCAAAGTGAGAGTTAGGGGTTAGTAGGGGTTTTCTAAGCTTCAAGGAGGCAACTCTTGGATCAATTTTTGGAAGAAATATAGAGTTTGGAAATGTCATGAGCCAACTCTTGGGCAGTGTTGAGGTGTTTAGGGGTAAAACGATTATTTTGGCTAGAGTGGGCCAGGATAGGACCGAATTTGGACCAAATGGCGTGCGAGGGATGCCTAATGGTTTAACAACATTTTGGAAGGATGGACTTATTATTTTGAGGGATTCTGAACTTTCCCAAAACGTGCCTAGAGGCCCAAGGGGCAGGTTTGGTCATTTTTCACCGAGTCGGGCTAGCAGGCACTGGTGTTGACCTAGGTGTTGGTTCCCGAGACCTCCCGGTCTCAGAAAACTACTTGTGCGGTGTTGGTCTCTAAGAACGCCTAGTCTTAGAGAACTACCTGTAAGGATGGTGTTGGTTCCTGAGAACGCTTGGTCCTAGAAAGCTACCTGAATTGGTGGTGTTGATATCTGAGAATGCTCGGTCTCGGAGAACTACAAAATAACGGACATTCTACGATGGCGGGCTAGTAGGCACCAAAAGTGAACCGTCTGGAACTTGATGAGGTGTCGGTCCCCGAGATCGTTCGATCCCAAGAAGCTACTTGGATGGCGTTGGTTTCCAAGATCGCCCGATCCAGAAAGCTGCCTGGAATGATGGAGCTTAAGGCTTCAGCGGGTCCTTGTGGACTCGTGAAGTGACTAGTCGATTGGATTGGAGATTGTAAGGCTCATCTTGAACCTGTATGTGTTGTGATGTTGGAAAACTCAGCTTGGTCGGACCGGAGATAGCCGAGCGGGTGAAAATAGGGTGCTTACAGTTACATTAATATAGAATACGTGAACTTCTGTTCGATGTACTTTGAAGGGATTAAATCTAGATTTAATAGAACAGAGCAAAACTATGACGAAGATCCATTTGTTAAGCAAGCTGAAGGATTGCCTATATTTACCCAAACTGTTGTGGATTGGGAGCTACACATTATGACGAGCTTAATTTGGAAGATCTAGCTAGAGTTCAATCATATATGTTGAACAACTGTGAGGAAGTATACCCCTGTATAGAGTGAGTTAACTACTAATAAAACTTTGGGTTTCATTTCAGTTTTAATTTCAGTTTTTGTGCTTCATTTCCAAAATTCATATCCTATCTAAGTACAAATCATGTTTTATAAGAAACATAAGGAAGAGCTCAAGGGAGAAAGCAACTAAAACATAGAAAAGAGGCATCAAGAGAATTTTCAAGCATGGTTTCTACAACGTGTAAGGATTACAAGTCATGTGAAGCATTTCAGTGCATTTTAGTTCCCCTCACATTATATGCCATAATTTTATGATATATATTTTTGTACGTTAATCTTATTCACATATGAAAACAGGTGACACAACAATGGAAAGAAGGCTATAAAGGTGTAGACCGTCAACTTCTAAATTTGGCTAGGGTTCCTGATCCTGAAGTGGCATGATATAGTGGTTGCATAATTAATGGGCTTCGGTTTCATACTCAAGAATGTGAGAATCACCATAATACCCAAAATTATGGTCTGGTTGTGAAGGGTGACCATCAAGAGCAGAGTATTGATTTTTACAATATTGTTACAGATTTTCTTGAGTTGTCATATTTAGGTAGAAATCGTGTTACCCTTTTCAGGTGTGAATGGTGGGATGTTGGCAGAGCATCAGGTGCACTTGTAGATGAACAAAACTTTGTTAGTGTAAACATAACAAAAACATGGTATGCAGATGAGCCTTTTGTGCTAGCATCTCAGGCTGAACAAGTTTTTCTATTTGAGTGACACAATGAATGGCGTTAATTGGCGAGTTGTACATAGGATATTTCCTCGAGCAGTATATGACATTCCAGAACAAGAAGAATAAAAGGAAGAGGAAGAGGAAGAGGAACAAGAGCCATACCAAGGGGACGAGTCATATGGATTTGGTAATATAGTTAAGGTTATTGATCAACCCGTGATGATGCACAGAGATGACATTAACTTGGTACATGTTAATATCAATACCATACCAAGTGATGAAGAGAGAGAAGAGGATGAAAATTCTTTTATAGACAATGACAATGAAATACATGATGTTGAGTCCTCTACTGATGATACTATAGAGGGAGATAATATGTCAATAGATAGTGATACTGAGTAGTAGCAAATTACTTAAATTTTTGCAAATATGTCTTTTACAATTCACTAAAATTAAATGGATCGATATTGGTGAAATCTTTTTGGTCTTTTGATACTTTTATAGCTTGTTATGTATCAATAGTTTGTGGTTTTCATATTACTCTTTAAATTTTATTGATTTGAGGTAGGTGTGGACTTATCATATTTTTTTTCTTTAATTTATTATCATAAATGCAATTATTGTTAAACTAATTATAGTTGTTGTAGAAAAACTTATTACAGATGTCTACTAATGGATGAAGTCAAGGTCGAGGTCGAGGTCGAGGGTTGATTAGATCAGCACCTGCAGTGGTAGGATCATTAGGATCCACACCTAATTTAGAGCCAAGTTTATATATTAATCCACAGTCATCCTAGTGTGTGGAACATAGCACATCCATGACATCTGGTATGTGTTATAGCACAATGAATATGTTTACATGGCATAAATTGATTAAAAAATTCTATTTTTCAATTATTGAAAGCATTTTTATTGAGACATATTACTAATACAAAGTATATGTATGTGTATGGATTTAAGAGGCATATCAACTTCAAAGAAAGGACGTGGAAGAACAAAAGGTCTAGAGCTAGCCAAGGTTAGAGACAGTGGGGAGCAGATAAAGTTGGGCTTCTCTAAAGCAACAAGAAAACCAACTAGTGAAAGTACTGATGACTTGACGAGATATACCATAGAGTTGGGCGTTGTTGTTCGAAAGTTTGCTCCTTTTCAAGCTTTGAAATGGGAAAAAGTACCCAATCATGTGAAAGAGAGGTTGATTGAACACATTCAAGTAAGTACTATATATTATACTATACTAGCGTTTACATGAAATTTCTATATTAAATACACAACTAATATTTTAATTTTGTAAAATTGTAGGAAAAATTCAAACTTCCTGAAGCATCTTATGTAGATGAAGAAATATTACGAGCCATCGGTACGTGATATAGTGACAATCGTTCCCGATTAAAGAAGAAATTTGAGTCTTACCCAACAAGAGAAGAAGGGCTCGCCAACTAGCCCTCACATATAAAGGAGTAGTAGGATTGGATATAATTATGCAACTTATGGTAAGACCCCAATCATCAGGTATGAATGCAAATTGTAAACTTTAAATATGTGTTGCTTGGGTTAAATGTTAAAACAAGAAATTGTCTTAGTTATACATGTTTGACTTAGTTTATAGCTACTTGATGATTGAGTCTTATACAACTTAACAACTTAAGTAAACTACTCTCAATAAACAATCCTAAAATGCTTCTGAATCATTAGAAAACAGAGACTGACTATGATTTCAAGATCCTCCAATGTCCATTAGTTTCACATTATGCCTGCTAAAACCATTAGTTTCACATTGTGCCTCTGATTGTTATATGATATGTTTGGAAAGAAAGTCACTTTGACAGACACACGCATGCTTGGATGATCACAAAGACAATCAATCTTTGACTACCACCATTTATGGAGAATACATGAAAAACATTTATGAGACTCTTGACAAAACATACCTAACAACAAAGAAAATGAAAAGAGGTGGGCCGGTAAAGGAGGCAAGAAATCAAGCGGGTTGCTGAATTTCTAGCTTTGCAGGCAACTATGACACTTTTTAGTAAAACAACCATATCTCTCTCCACAGTAAAGCAAATCATGCTCTGTTTTTTTGTTAGACTCATAGATCTTTCCAACCTTGTAAGATTTGCTTGTTAATTAACATCTAGTAAATTCATATTTCATTGTAAAGTCGACTGAAAAACAGGGTTGCTGAATTTCCAGTTCTAACAGGCAGCTATGACACTCTTTAGTAAAACAACCATATCTCTCCACAGTAAAGTAAATCATGCTCCAATTTTTGTCATAAAATAGACTCATAGATCTTTCCAACCATGTAAGATTCACTAGCTAATTAACTTCCAGTAGATTTAAATTTCAATGTAAATTTGGCAAAAAAACAAGGTTATTGAATTTCTAGCTCTGCAGACAGCTATGACATTCTTTAGTAAAATAGTCATATCTCTCTCCACAGTAAAACAAATCATGCTCCTTTTTTTGTTAGAAAATAGACTCATAGATCTTTTTAACCATGTAAGATTTGCTTGCAAATTAACTTCTAGTAGATTTAAATTTCAATGTAAAGTGGGCTGAAAAATAGGGTCTGCACTATGTTTTGACAAACTGGACAGCCCCTCGTTTTGGACAATTTGACTTGTTCCCTAACACTGGAGGTTGTTATGAACATGCAATCAAACTGCTAAATGTTTTGCTTATGAGATTCCAATCAAACTGCAATCAAGCTCTATTCTTCCTTGTTCTTAAATTGGGCCACCAAATCTGAAACTTCTAAAAGAATATTGGACCCCACTAAAGTTCAATCAATCACTTGATTTGTTTTTTTCTCTGATCCTTTTGCTACACCTGCTACTTTATAGTCCGCCAATGAAGATTAAAATTTTCCTTGTATAATAAGGTCGAGAAGATGAAGAGATTGGGGTTTCTATTTTTTTATCCTTTCTTCTTCCAACATATTTTATGATTGAACCTTAACTTAGCTTAGCTCCTACTGCACTTCTTGTTTCTTGATACTTATTGAATAGTCATGAAGAGTTGACTTCCTTTTTTAAAAGGCTACAAACTTTTAACAACTTAAGTAACCTACTCTCAATAAACAATCCTAGAATGCTTATGAATCATTAGCAAATAGAGACTGACTCTAATCTCAAAATCCTCCAATCTCCATTTCTTTAACATCTATTTTTATTAAGATTGATGACCTAAATCAATATATGTGAATTATATGGAAAATGTCAAATTTATGGTTGATAGTACAATGTCAATAGATGTGAATTATATAAAACATGTTAGATTTATGGCTTATTATATAGATCTTATTGCATTAGTTAATTGTTTTTTGTAAATTTAGGCAAAGTGCGAAAATAATAGAATCAATAAGTCGAAGTAGAAGGTACATCATGTAGCAGGTTCAAAAGCTTACTACAAGATTGCAATTTAGTTGGTATGTTTTCTTTTTCTATCTTACAAGATTAATTTATCATATTAGACATATTATATCATGTATATGATTGCTTTCATAATACTAATGTATTAGAAAAAACAAACTGGGGTGGATTCTGACTTCCCTGAAAGGTGGAAAGAGACTCATTTTAGCAAAAAGAAAAATGCATGGGTGGATGCAAATTTAGAGATCGCATATGTAAGTGGCAGAAGCTTACAATTTGGTTTAAATTTATCAAGTATACATGTTCATTAAAGGTAAATGTAAATATGCTTAATTTTAACATGGTGTTTGCAGTACAAGCTATGTGAAGCTAATGAGGAAGCTATCGCATCAGGATCAAGTCCATTGTCAGATGAACTGCTTTCTCAAAAGGTCCTTGGACCAAGACCAGGATATATACTTGGCTTAGGTCCTGGTCCAAAGCCTAGCTCATCATCATTTGGATTACCCACTCACTCACAGCTTATGATAGATGTTGAACAGGCTAGAGAGCATGCTACAGTGGCTCAGATGAGTTAAGAAGAGCCTCGAAGGGATGCTGCAAAGGCATGAAAAAAAAACTAAAGAGCTACAAGAGAAATTTCAATTGTTAGAGACGCAACAGGCAGAAGCTATGGCTAACATGCAATCTCAATTAGCCTTGTTACAACAACAATTTGGCAGCAGACCTTTAAGTAATCCTGGTAAATTATTTTAGCCTATGAACTTGAAGTAAATTATTTGGAGCAGTTGGATCACATGATGTTTATTGTTCGGCTAATTTCTTAATAACTTAAGCTTTCAAATGACTTGGTGCTTAAGAACTTAACATGGAATTAGAGCATGCAATAGATCCAACATTTGAATGTCACTGGAATTAGAGCATGAAATGGAATTGAGTTGGTGCCTTGTTTTTTACTGTCTTTGACAATCTAATTTTTAAATAACGCTAAACCAAGATGCATCAGCTTGGTTAATATAAAGAATTTTTCGTTATCTGCTAAAACCATTAGTTTCACAATTTGCCTCTGACTGTTCTATGATCTATTCGGAAAGCAAGTCACTTTGACAAACATACACACACTTGGTTTGTTACAAAGACAATCAATCTTTGACTACCACCATTTGGAAAAGACAAGAAAAACATGAAAAACATTTATGAGACTCTTGACAAAACACACCTAAGAACAAAGAAAATGAAAAGAGGTGCGCTGGACTAAAGGACGTAGGAAATCAAGCGGGTTGCTGAATTTCCAGCTCTGTAGGCAGGTATGACACTCTTTAGTAAAACAGTCATAGCTCTCTCCATAGTAAAGCAAATCATGCTCCATTTTTTTTTTGTTATAAAATAGACTAAAAAATATTTCCAACCATGTAAGATTTTCTTGCTAATTAACTTCCAGTAGATTCATATTTCAATGTAAAATTGGCTAAAAAATAGGGTTGATGAATTTCTAGCTCTGCAGGCAGCTATGACACTCTTTAGTAAAATAGCCATATCTCTTTCCATAGTAAAGCAAATCATGCTCTGTTTCTTGTTAGAATATAGAATCATATATTTTTCCAACCATGTAAGATTTTTCTTGTTGATTAACTTCTAGCAGATTCAGATTTCAATGTAAAGTGGACTGAAAAACAGGGTCCGCATTGTGTTTTGACAAACTGGACAACCCCTCTTTTTGGGCAATTTGACTTGTTCCCTAACACTGGAGGTTGTTATCAACATGCAATCAAACTGCTAAATGTTATGCTTATGATTATTCCCTATTTGGCTCCTCATTTGATTCTATGCTTATGAGTTTTTCCATGTTCTCTTTGGTCCTATAATTTTTTTTTTTTGGCTAATGATATCAGTAAAGTGTTCTCTCTTTCAAAGTTCATCTATATTTTTTTTTGGCAATGGACCTTCTAGTTTTTTAGTTTGCCATTACTCCAGTTTTTGTTCTAATTCTTATATCTTGTCTTATGTGTAGATTGTTGATTAAGGTACGACACATTTTGCAGGACAAAGATTGATGAAGTATTAGATTGCAAAGAAATTTAATTCTATATTTGTTTTTGTGCTTTAAGATGATGGATTATTACTGTTACAATTTTGTGCTTCTTGGATGAGAGAAGCTCACATCTGAATCTTTTTTGGGATATTTAGTCTCTATGCATTTACTTCATGAGTATAATTTTATGGATTTGAACTTCAGATGTTGGAATATTTGTAAACTTCACAAGTGTTTTTATGATATTCTTTACTTCTTTATAATTTTTTTAATGGATGTATATTTGGAAATATAATATGGTTGTGAACACACAATAAGGGAAACTTAAAACAGTAAATAGTAGCAGTAGCCACTTTTAGCAAGAAATAAACCATTATTACAAGTTAGCTATTGTGTATTTAGCAAGGAAAAATTCTATTAGCAACGAAACAACTATGCCACAAATATGCATGGTGGTTTTATCGTATGTCTTCTAGCAAACAGAAAATTCACTGCTAAAATTAATATTTAGCAACCAGAAACTATTGTCACTAAATTTTGAATATTCTTTTGCAACGATATGCTAGCAGCCAGAACTTATGGTCGCTAAATGTCTAATATTCTTTTGCAACGACGTGCTAGCAACCAGAACTCATGGTCGCTAAACATATAATATTCTTTTGCGACGACAAGCTAGCAACCAGAACACATCGTCGTTAAATGTCTAATATTCTTTTGTGACGATTTGCTAGCAGCCATAACCCATCGTCGTCAAATGTATAATATTCTTTTGTGATGACCAGCTTGCTACTAAAGTTCATCTTAAACAATTTTCATAATAGACTTTTAGCGAGGAAATAAAGGCATTTAACATCAAAACTTATGCCAGGAATGAATTGCTTCGCACAATAAAAAAGTTTTGGTGTCAACCCAATTTTGTTGCTAAAAATGTATTTGTAGTAAGAATCGTATGTTCATTGCAAAAGAGAATCCAAGATGACCTTTTAACAACAAGCTGGCGACGAGCAAAATTCACTTGCAAAAAAGTTTTAGCAACGAATATATGGCTTTCAGTGACTAATTGTTTCCTCGTTAAAAGGCCAATTTCCTGTAGTGTGCCTTGGCGTCAGCTAGATACCTAATTACATTGTCCTCCTCAAAACACTTCTCTTTGTGCCACCTCATATCCATAGATGTCTTCTTTAACATAAACAACCTCTGGAACCTGGATTTAAGAGGAAAGTACCCTAATACCTTTTGAGGAACTTGTTTTTTTACCTCTACTTGGATCAAATTTCCATCTAGATGTCAGACAAGTCAGATTAGACAATGTTCACAATATTCATACTCCTTCCAAAATAGTATACAATCATTTGGACAAGTATGTATAGTGACATACCCAAGGCCTAAATCACGCATCACATTTTGAGTCTCATGATGGGACTTGGGTAGTGTCTCACCACCAGGAACTGCATCCTTTAATAGCTTATTAAATGATGTGTTACTCTATTGATAAATTGTCTTTAGATTAAGAAACGATAACCTTGAGTAGTTCTCATAGCCCGATATAATTCACGTTGTGCATCTCTCAATAATATAGCAAATTTATCAGCTTCCCCTTCTAATGAATGAGGATCATGACTAGTAGAAGCCTCCCTAACACATGCATCCATGACTACTCCACCTTGTAAGTCTTTCAACATTCCTTCTATGTCATCATAATATTCCCTAAAATCTTCATCCACACCACAATCATCATAATTGTCGTCATCATCTTGTTTGTTAGTGGATGATGGAGGAGTCACGGCCTCCTAATCATAATATGAACTAAGTTGCATATTTGAACTAGTATTAGTACTAGTAGTGCAATGAGAGAGATTAACCCTCAGAAGTTACACTACGGCAGCGATGTCCTTTTGAGACTTGTCACCTAATGTGTCCATGGCTTCCTCAAATGCCTCTCTTGCCTTGATACAAGCTCATCAAGAATTTCTTAGTACAAAATTGACAAGTTGAGTGCCAGCCCCAGCCGAGTAGGATGTGTTAGAGAAAGATCAGCAAGAGCAATATGCTGAGTAGTCATGTAAGCAAGAATGGAGTCGCAGCAGCCTCCTCCACCTCCTCCTCCTCCTCCTCCATTCCAACCTTGAATTCTGCTAGGTACTGATGGTATCAGGTATGTATCCAATAACTTGCTTTAGGATCGGAAGCTTTGCTTTGATTTCTATCAACCATAAACTAAAACCAAAACAAAAACCAAAATGAAAAGTGTAAAACTGTCCTTTTCAAAATGAAACAGTCGAAAGAAAGCAAAGTTTATGTTCCCTGAATAATTAAAAATAATCCCATGCCAAAAAAATCTTCTTTTAGGATGCGATTAAATATATTCGCCCTAATATTCATACCAACTGAGTGGCATACGTGAAATACAGGTCCAAAGAGCGAGATTGACCCTTAGCAGCTGCATGAAAGGATTTTTGTCCTTGTAACACTTCCCTTCTAGGGCCTCTAGCTTAGCCATGGCTTCCTCATGGGCCCCTCTCACCATGCTGCTACAAGCTTCCTCAGGCTAATGTAGGATTTCAGGGTAGAATACTGATAAGTTGAGTGCCTCCCCCAACCTTAACAGTGCCATTGTCATGCCCAGATTTTTCGCACTCGAGGAATACTCACACAAGCAGGAAAAATGTTGTACTCTCTCGTTAGAACTCACCCTCCTAGAAGCATGAGTGCGATAAGGTTTGAATTGAAAATTGGTTTGAATAAAGGGCTTTTGAAAAAGGTTTGGAGTCGCTACCTAACTTGATTAAGGTGAGTTAGGTCACCCAAAAGCCAAGAATAATCCGAAGACTACACTTAGGGTTGTTTTGAAAAAGGTTTTGAAAATATCACATCGAGAGAGGATTCTTAAGAAAAATAGGTTGTTTGGCAACCTTTGGAAAACATTTAGCCCTTTTTGAAAAATAACTCCGTTTTTTGGTCTTTGAAATCAGTGATCTAGGTTCGGAGGTTGGTTACGTGTAAGGAAGACGCACTAAGCCATCACCCTATCCCGCCCTTTCAGTACCTACATGTCAATCTACCCTAGATTCACCTACGAGAGTCTTTAACTAACTAATGCTCAATCCTATTCACTTTGAAAAAGAATTTTTGAAAAACATGATGCATGATATGCAAGTGTAAGAGAAGAGAATTGAAAAATAGATTTGATTTGATTTGAAAAGGAAGAGATAGAAGTTTGAATTTGGAAAGAAGGTTTTGGGAATTGAAAATAGAGATTTGAAATTGGAAATTTGAAAAAAGATTTGAAATTGGAAATTTGAAAATTGATTGGAAATTTGAAAAAATTGTAGAACTTGAGTTTTGAAAAAGATTGTGGAAGTAGAAATTTGAAAAATGTTGTGACCGCACCCATGAGGGTTGCCTACGTATCCTTTTGGAGGAATCAGGTCAGTCGTAGTTCAGACAAGAGTCCGATTAGAAATAGAAGAGTTGATTTGGAAAAGAGATTGAATTGGAAATTGAATTGGAAGATTGAGAGATTGAACTTTGATTGGAAGATTTGAAAAGATTGATTTTGAAAGACTTGGTTTTAGAAAACCTAGACTTAAGAACTTCAAAAAGAAGAATTGGATTTGACTTGGAAAGATTTTGAAAAAGAATTGACTTGAATATTAAACTTGGAAGATTGGAGAAAAATTGGAATTAGGAATGGTTCGAATTTGGAAAGTTTCATTTTTGGAAAGTTTTATTTTTGGAAATTTTTCGAATTAAGAAAGTTTCGAAATTAGGAAAGTTTTATTTTAGGAAAGGTTTTGAAATAGGAAAGTATTGAATTTAGAAATGTTTTGAATTAGGAAAAGTTTCATTTAAGAAAGGTTTAGAATTTGGAAAGTTTCAAGTTAAGAAAGTTTTAAATTTGGAAAGTTTTGAAGTTTTAGGAAAGTTTAGAGTTTTAGAAAAATTTTGAGATTAGGAAAGGTTTGAAAACTTAGGTTAAGAGAGTTAAGATTTGGAAATGGACTGAATTGGGAAATGGTGGAATTAGGAAGGATGTGGAAATTAAGTTTTAAAATTTAGGAAAGATTTTTATGTTCAAGTTTTGAAAGCTTAAGACTTAGGAAAGTGGAGGGTTAGGAAGGATTTGAATTAGGAAAGATTTGGATTAGGAAGGGATTGGATTTTGTTTTTAAAAAGAAGTGTTTGATTTCGTTTCTAAAAACGGAGGATGGGATCTAGTTTCCTAAATGGGAAGATTGGATTTGGTGTCCTAAATGGAAAATTTGATTTGGCAAGGATTTGGGAAGGGAGATTCTAGAAATCCTAGATTTGGAAAATTATAGTTTTGATGTAAAAAACAGGTTTTGGAAACATGTATAGTTTGGATGTGAAAACAAGAAGTTTTGGAAACCTAGGTTTGGGGCAAAGTTTGAAAATTATGTTTTTAGAAAGAAAATTAGGGTTTCCTAATTGTGAGTTCTAGGGCTTGACTTGGGCTCTAAGGAAAGAGGATTTTTGGAAAGTGCGTTTTTGAAAACGAAGGTTTTCTAGAAGAGAATCCTAGGGAGGAGTTTTTGAAAAGTGAATTTGAAGATAGAGTTTTTGGAAAAAGATTTTAAAGAGAAAGAGTTTTTGGAAAGTGTATTTTTGGAAACGGAGGTTTTGGAAGGAAATCCTAAAGAGGAGTTTCTAGAAAGATTTTGGAAAGAGAGTTTTTGGCAAGATTTTTGGGGAGAGTTTTTCTGGGAAGATTTTTTTGGTAGAAGATTGTTGAAGAGAGTTTTTGGAAAGATTTTTGGGGAACGTTTTTAGAAAGTGGATTTTGGGGAGAGGATTTTGTAAAGGAGTTGAAAAAAGGAGTTTTGAAAAATAGATTTTGGGAGGAAGTTTGGAAAAACAATTTTGGAGAGGAGAGTTTTAGGAAAGTCTGTTGAAAAAGAGATCTTTAGGAAGAGATTTTTGAAAAGAGAGCTTTTTTAGAAGGTATAAAAACATCTCACTTTCCTAAAGCAATTGTAACCATAAGAGGGCTAGAACCACTTTAGGAAAGCGGTTTTGAAAACAACAAGATTTGAAAATATAGACCATGAAGGTCACTTTAAATATAACACTTTCCTAAAGCAACCCTAACCATAGAAAAGCTAGAATCACCCTAGGATTGTGATTTTGAAAACATGTTTTGAAAAAGTGATTTTGATGCAATTTTAGAAACAAGTTTGAAAACGACTTGAAAAACAATTTTGAAAACGGTTTTTGGAAGATGCAAGATCATGATATGCATAATGCAATTTTGGGGTCGTGAACATACAAGGCTAAGGCTTCACCACATAATCAAGGGGGGTCGGACCCACGTGGTCTTTGGTTAGACTAGAAGAAAGCCCCCAACACAGTGACTCTCCAATAGCCCAATCCTACATATGGACCGGGAATCCCCTTGTTTCAAGCATGCAAAGAAAGGGGGGGGGGGGAAAGAGATGGGGGATTAAAACAGAGAAAACCCAAGTGGGTTAGGAGAGAGAAGAGAGAGGGGGAAAGTGCGAAAATTCAAATGGAGAACCTACCTTGTATCTTGTTTATTTTGCTCGCCTTGCTTGTCTTCGATCTTCGGTCTTCGTCTTGATCTTCGTCTTCAATCTTCAAGAGTTGTATTCAAACTTTAGATGGCAGCTCTTCAAGTCTTTGAAGGAGGGTTAAGGGCTAGTGTACGAGTGTATGGGGGGTGTGTATGAGTATATAGGAGGCTAGGGTTTAGTGTATGGTGGCTAGGGTTTGGAAAACCTAAGGAGGCTAGGGTTTGTGGAGTGCTCGAGCTCTGTATATCGAATTATATGATTTTTGGTTTGAGTTTGCGGATCCTTTTCACGTTGGAGGAGGCTTTGTATTTATGGAGGCTGGACAACACTGGCGCCTGTTGTAGTGGTACCAGGCCAAATTTTACACTGGCGCCAGGTCATTTTTTTGGCTTGTAGTGGTGCCAGCCATTTAGGAAATGTTTAAGGTCGGCAAGCAACGTATCTTTGACTAGATTTGGGCGCATGTACTAGTGACTACCATGCAATTTTAGCCTGGCTTCAATAGGAGTGACTCCGAAAAGTCTGGGAATGATTTGAAGGAGCCGGGAATGACCCAGAAGGTCGGAAAGGAGTAAGATCACTTAAAATAGTGTCCTGGAGGTGTTTGACTTGAGAAATGAGGATACGGTGGGTCGGAAAGGTTGAACGAGCCTTTAGGGGCAAAACGGTCAATCAGACCGAAAAATTGCCGGGACAGACTCAGACTATCCCAAAAGAAGACTTCGGATCTAAAAACATTATTTAGAATGTTCCCAAAGGTTACCGGTTTGATATCGTGAGCCGGTGTGGTCGGAAAAGGAGACCGGCCCACTAGGGGCAAAACGGTCATTTTGTACCAGGTTTGCCAGAACTGACTCAGAATGATCCGGAAAGGTAGAGGAAGGTTGAGAATACCATAAGAAGTAATCTCAGAAGGTTACTGGCTTGATACCCAGAGCCAGTGTGGTTCCCAGGGTGTTCGAATGCCTAGGGATAAAATGGTCATTTAGCTTCAAGTGGGCCCGTAGAAGCGACTGGTGGACTAAATTCAAGTTAAAAAGGCGGGCTTAAAGTCTAAATATGCATGTGATGTGTGAAAGTGAGCTTGGTCAGCTCGGAGATTGCCGAGCGGGCAAAAATTGGGTGCTTATAGCCATTATGAGCAATCTTCTAGGTTGCACGACATTCTCAACAGCCTCCCACTGACTACGATCGTCTCCATGAAATTCACCATGTCCTCGTAGCGCTCTCGACAAGTTTTGCCATGCAGACGTTCTAGTATCTAGTTCGGTACTGTGTTAGCCTCATCGCCCGAAAATCTTTTGGTCTGATACTGTGATACCCTTGGCAAGATTTTTGGTCCTTTTGTTACTTGATTTCAATTCAACATAAGAATTGTTAATATTAGAATAAAATTTCTTACTCAATCAAAATTTCACAATGGCACAAGTTTGAGCAAAAAAGATTTTCATGTAATTTCTTTCTTTAGTTGCAAAGTTACCCACTTTATATTTCAGGTTGCATGCATTTCATGCTTAGTTGGCATCAAGCTATCTTAAACATTTACTTGCAAAGAGTAGGTGGCCTTTGTTTCTTTCTATATCTTTTTATTAGGAAATTATTAGGTTGATTTTTGTTAATAGCAAGATTGAACTTTAAACATATACCCAAACACATAAGTTTTCCATTCTTGTAGTCTTCCTGGCAAATAAATGGAGTATTGTGTTGAAAAGTAAAAATAAAAAGAGGTAAACTTGACCACCTAGAAGCCCGCCCTTATTGAAGAGTTATCATTAGGTAGCTCACCATGGATGAATGAAGTTATTCCTTTCACATTCTTCATTCACACATTGTATTCACACTTGGCTTGTATCTATAAATAGGAAGTGCCATTTGTGGCATTGTATTAATTCAAGAAGAAGGAGGAGAAGTGAGTTGGAGAGAGAAATAAAGGAGAGTTCTCTCTAAAATTTAGAGTTGGATAAAAGAGTGATTTTTTATTGTGTTTTACACCTTTGAGTGTTTATAGTTCAATCACCACAAGTGGTTAAACCTTCTCCTCTGCCCAATAGTGGTATCAGAGCCAAGGGAAAGTATGCTCTGTCATTGCCCTTCAAGGGATCTTCTACATCAGAACTCTTAAGGTTCTCTTTCTCCTATCCGACCGCCACTCTGGCCATCCTTCAGCCATCTCTCTATCTAATTTCGAGTAAAATTCCAAATTCAAACTCCAAAGTACTGTTTGAGATATTCAAAACCAAATGGCAAATGGGACTACACAGGCACTCATCCTGAAGCTCACAAAGGAGAACTACGATAACTGGAGCATCCAAATGAAAGTTCTACTAGGCGCTCAAGATGTCATGGACATCATGGAAGATAGGTATGAGGAAGCCCAATCCAAAGAAGCCGAAGCATCCATATTGGATGCTCAGAGAACAATCCTCTGCTCTAATAGAAAAAAGGACTGCAAGGCCAAGTCCATCATCTACCAAGGCCTTGATTAGGCCACATTCGAAATCATCGCCTCCGCTAAGACGTCCAAAGAAGTCTGGGAGACTCTCCATCGAACATATAAGGGTGCTGACAAAGTAAAGAGGATTCGCCTCCAAACCCTGCGTAATGAATTTGAATCCCTACAAATAAAGTCTTCTGAGTCCATTATCGAGTATTATACTCGCGTAATGGTAGTTGTGAACCAGCTAAGGAGGAATGGAGAGATTCTCACAGATATGAGAATATGTGAGAAAATTTTACGATTTTTAGATCCAAAATTTGACTACATAGCCGTTACTCTAGAAGAAACCAAAGATCTGGAGACCATGTCAGTAGAAGAGCTTGTGGGTTAGCTACAAGCCCATGATAGAAGGTCAACAGAAAAAGTAATGACAAAGCACTGGAGGAGGCTCTACAATCAAAACTATCTTTGATCGATGGGAGATATGAGCAAGGGGGGAAGTCACACTAAGGACGAGGGCGAGGTCGAGGATCTCGCGAATCTGGATATTCTAAATCGAGAGGCAGAGGTAGAGGTGGACAAATATCTACTAAAGGAGGACGTGGACAACAGAACAATGTCCCGAGAGAAAGAGGACATGAAAAAAGAGGTGGTTACAATAACCATCAAACCATTGACAAGAGTAACATCGAGTGCTATAACTGCCATAAGTTTGGGCACTATAGCAACGAGTGTTGGTCAAGACCATCGATAGAGAAGGTTAGCGATGAGGCTAATCTTGCAGAAGTTGAACCAATTGCTAGAGAATCATTGATGTTGATGGCACACAGCTCAACCCATGACCAGAATGTTTGGTACCTCAACTCTAAAGCCAGTAACCACATGACTAGTAGAAAGAACCTGTTCACTAAACTTGATGAGAAAGTTCAAGGAGAGATATCATTCGGCGATCTCTCTAAAGTTCCAGTCCGATGGAGAGGCGATGTCCTGATTAAGCGGAAGGGTGGAGATCATGCTTTCATCTCTAATGTCTACTATGTGCCAGACATGAAGACCAACATCTTGAGCCTAGGACAACTCGTGGAGAAAGGTTACCAGATTAGCCTTAGAAACAAGCAAATGTTGATATCAGACGCTCGAGGGAAACTGGTCATTCGAGTCACTATGGCAAAAAATCGGATGTTCTCTCTAGCCATCCATCACGACACACCAAAGTGTCTGAGTGTGGTCATCAATAATAAAGATTGGCTATGGCATCTAAGATATGGACACCTAAATTTTGAACGTTTATAGCAGTTGGGAAGCATGAAGATGGTGTACAGCTTACCCAACATTTACCATCCAAATGAGATATATGAGAGCTGTGTTCTGAGCAAGTAACACAAAAACAACTTTGGAAAACAAGCTAGTTGGAGATCTACCATGCCGCTCCAGCTAGTGCACACAGATATATGTGGTTTTTTTAAACCAATTTTAAATAGATAGAACCGATACTTCCTCATATTCACCGACGACTACAACAGAAAGACTTAGGTCTACTTCCTAAAAAGGAAGTCAGAGGTGTTCGACAAATTCAAAGAGTTCAAAGCTCTTGTGGAGAAGCAGAGTGGTTACCACATCAAGTCACTCCGATCAGATCAAGGAGGAGAGCATACCGTAGAAGCTTTTCGGGAATTCCTTAGACAACAAGGAATTCAAAATCAATTCACACCAGCCTACACTCCCCAACTGAATGGCGTAGCTAAGAGGAAGAACCACACCATCCTTAACATGGCCAGAAGCATGTTGAAGGATAAGAATATGCCCAAAACATTCTGAGCAGAAGCGGTGTTGTGTGCGGTCTATCTGCTCAATAGGTGTCCTACCAAGAGTCTTGCTACAAAGATATCACACGAAGCTTGGAGCACTCATAAGCCTAGCGTGAGTCATCTCAGAGTGTTTGACTTCATAGCCTACACCAAGATCCTGAAGGCAAGAAGGACAAAGTTGGATGACAAAGGAGAGAAGTGTATCCTTGTTGGATACGGCGATAGAACATTGGGATATTGTCTGTATAATCTCACCACTAGGAAAGTCATATTTAGCCAGGATGTCATTTTTGAAGAAAATGAATCCTAGAATTGGGACTAGACTAAAGCCACCATAGATGTGGAATTGACACTTGAGGAAGAAGAACCTACTCAAGCAAGAGAAGTGGCTATCGAGCCATAAGTACCTATAGACCAGTAGGCGCCTCCACATGGTTTCCGCTCACCATGAAAAAATGAAGCTCCATCACCAATCGAGCGTGAACTTTCAGACATGAGGCCTAGAGGAGCTCGTACCCTAGCTGATCTGCATGAAAATACAGAATCGATGGAAGAGTATGTCACTCTATATTATCTGCTGCTTACTACTGATCTAGTTAGCTTTAAGGAAGCTAATGAAGAAGACAAATGGAGAAGAGCAATGGATGAGGAGATTCAATCCATTGAAAAGAACAGAACTTGGGAGTTGAGTACTCTCCTAAAAGGCCGAAAGACCATTGGTGTGAAATGGGTCTACAAAACTAAGAGGAATGCCCAAGGAGAAGTCCAGAGATACAAGGTGAGACTTGTCGCCAAAGGCTACAAGCAGAAGGAAAGGATCGACTATAGTGAAGCCTTTACCCTAGTTGCCAGACTTGAGACCATCAGATTGTTGATTTCACTAGCTGCACAAAATAGATGGAAGATTTACTAGCTAGACATGAAATTAGCATTTCTGAATGGTTTTCTTGAAGAATAGATCTATATTGATCAGCCACTTGGATATGTGAAGAAAGGCCAAGAAAATAGAGTGTACAAGCTGAAGAAGGCACTCTATGGGTTGAAGTAAGCTCCAATGCTTGGAATATGAGGATCGATGATTATTTCCAGGCGAATGGTTTTAAAAAATGTCCACATGAGCATGCCCTATATATGAAGATGGAGACAACAACAACAGGCTGATTACTTGCCTATATGTTGATGATTTGATCTTTACCGCCAATAATCCAGTGATGTTTGATGCTTTCAAGAGGAGCATAGTCAAAGAGTTCGAGATGACAGATATAGATCGAATGGCTCATTTCCTTGGCATAGAAGTTGTGCAAAGTGAGAAGGCAATCTTCATCTCCCAAAGCAACTATGCGAAAGAGATCCTGAAGAAGTTTGGGATGAAAAACTACAACTCTGTGACAACTCCCATCGAAATAAGATTGGAGTTGAGAAAGAACGAGCAAGGAGATGTTGATCCTACCTATTTCAAGAGCCTGGTTAGAAGCTTAAGGTATTTGACTTGTACCAGAGCAGATATACTCTATGAAGTTGAACTAGTCAGTAGGTACATGGGGACTCCTGACTAGTCCTATCTAAATGTAGCGAAGAGGATACTCTGCTATGTCAAGGGTACCATCAGTGATGGTATGTTCTATTCATCAACGAGAGATTATAGACTTATTGGCTATTCAGATAGTGACTGGGGGAGAGATCTTGATGAAAGAAAGAGCACGACTGGATTCATATACTTTATAAGAGATACATCGTTTACAGGGTCATTAAAGAAGCAACCCATCGTAATAGTGTCATCATGTGAAGCTGAGTATATTGCTGCCAGCTCTGCTATTTGTCATGGTATCTGGATCAGAAATATTCTAAAGTACTTGGGATTTCCACAAGATGATCCCACAAAGGTTTACATCGACAATCGATCAACGATTGCTCTTGCAAAGAACCCAGTCTTTTATGAAAGAAGTAAGCATATTGATACTCGATATCATTTCATCAGGGAGCATGTCAAGAACAAGGAAGTGGAATTGATTTTTTGCAGGACTTATGATCAGATAGTTGATATTTTCACAAAGCCACTCAAGTATGATAACTTTGCAGGATTAAAGACAATACTCGGAATGACAAAGGCAGGAGAGTCAAGTTTAAAGGGGGATGTTGAAAAGTAAAAATAAAAAGAGGTAAACTTGACCACCTAGAAGCCCACCCATGTTGAAGAGTCATCATTAGGTAGCTCACCGTGGATGAATGGAGTTATTCCTTTCACATTCTTCATTCACACTATGTATTCAAATTGTTCCTTTCACATTCTCCATTCACACCATGTATTCATACTTGGCTTGTATCTATAAATATGAAGTGCCATTTGTGGCATTGTATCAATTTAAGAAGGAGGAGAAGTGAGTTAGAAAGAGAAATAAAGAGGGGGAGTTCTATCTCAAATTTAGAGTTGAATAAAAGAGCGATTTTTTATTGTGTTTTACACTTTTGAGTGTTTATAGTTCAATTACCATAAATGGTTGAACTTTCTCCTCTGCCTAATATATTGGGCATTGCCCAATAGCTCATGAGGATATGAAAATATGTTATCTTCAATACACCAAAATAATTATCTACTATAATAACATGAGATCTGGTAGTTAAAGTAAAATTTCAAAAATGAGAAGAAAGTTGGTGCTTTTGATACCATTCTTCACCTTTTGTTCCCCCCTTCCTATGGTTCACTTAGCAGGGCCAAAATAATCAACTCTTACCAAGTAATGTATTTTGAGAATTTGAGAGTATTATTGGTAATGTCATTTCTCGAACCCTAATTAAACTTTAACCCTAGGAATTCAAAGAGTAGTATCGGGTTTGACAAGTAGTTGGGATTAGACATTGAAAGGTTCACATGAATAAAACTAATACCTAAAAGAAAATGAAACTCGTGTGAAATTTTTTCAAAGTAAGATTGATTTGGTATTGTAGGTACCCCATCAGCGGACGCCACGTGGTATCTTACCTGCCCACTTGGCAGACGACATGGATCCCATGGGAATCAAACATTGGCCAAGCAATGCTTGGATAGACCAGCTCGACATGCTCGCCCCCGCGGCAGGCTCAGCACACCATGATTAGCCTCGTTTAAACAACTCCAAGAGCTTTACTTAAGCTAGGCCTCACGCTTGCATGGTTTTGGCCAAAACAATCATCCGTGCAAGACAATCTTCACGCCTAGCATGCCATAAGGCCTTGTGCCTCAGCATCTAAAAGGCTCAGGCCCCTAACCTCCTAACCTTGCTCACCCTCGCTTGGGACACCTCTCTATGGGCAATGGAATGGAGGCTAGAACCAAAGGGATTGTTAAGTCGTGTGCCACGCGAGCGTGCGGGGGACCAGTCCCATCAACTAGCTAAGAGAGAGAAATCCACCCTCAAATCCACTCGAATGCCATATCTTAAGCATTAAATGCTGATCCGGCACAGATTTAATACTGTAGACACGTGGCGTGCCATGGCTGGATAAGAGCCTAACACCATGGCAGATTGCATATCTAATCACCCGGCTGTGACCCTAACATGGCCTCTCCAAGTCATGAAGGTGGGGTTCAGGCCTATCCAATCGATGGATGCCACGTGGCCACACTGTGTCAATCATTACCCACTATAAATAATCTCAGCTCATTTATGACAAAGTAGGACGATTTAACTATATTTATTACATAAGTCACCACGTGCTCGTAAATCTCTATCTCTTTCTCTCTCTTGCCTGCCCTTGGTTCTCACCCTCCCCACAGTTGGGAGACCCAAGTGAGCCATTTTCAGTGATTGCTAGGACTCCCAAACGGGCCCATGCTTTGGTCAATAATAGGCTCTCAGTCCAACCATACAAAGAATACTTCACTGGGGATGACTGGTGCTCACAACACGAACTCAGGCCTAAACACAGGCCAGGTCACTGATGTAGGTGTATAACTCACCCCTGGCATCCACCAAGAAAACCAGGGCTTCTAGGTCCTTTCATTAATCAAGTCCTAAGGCGAACAGATCCGGACGCTCAATGACAGTGTCTCTGCCCTCATAAAGTCCCAACAAACCCTGATGGAAGCCATGCAGGCCACGTAAAGCGGGCGAGTTGCCCCCAGTATTCTTGCTTCCGCAATCTCACTCAGTCTATTTGGCATTAAAGCTACTCAACGTGTAACTAGAAGCTTGGAACCCCCTGTAAACACCCCATTTTTGCCCGCTCGACAGTCTTCAGTTCGTCCAGACTTGTATTCAAGTCGATATGGACATATTCTAAATCAACTCAATTTTCCAAGTCTAATCCCGTTAATCAATCACTTTGCAGGCCCTTTGGGCCCAAATAGAGGCAAACTGACCAAAATGCCCTTGGGGGCATTGTTCAGTCCAATTCTAGTAGGCACGTCTTCTCAAAGACGGTAAGTCCCCTTTTTCAAATCCAATTCCAATTCCAATCCATCCTTCGAGAAAGTTGATTCCTCGAGGCGGTAAGTCTATCCTGTCTGGCACCTTTTTGAAAACAATTTCTTCAGAATGGTAAGTCACTTCAAACCCATTGACCAGGACGAGACCCCAAGTCCCCGAGATGGTAGAACGGTCCACCTTTGGCGCCTACTAGCTCGTCAATGTAGAAATGTCCATTTTGGCACGCCTTAGGAGAAAGTTGATTCCTCAGGTGCTAAGTCCATTTAGCAATTTCTCGAGATTAGGCAGTCTCAGGAATGATCACGAATTGTCAAAGTAGCGAAAATACTCGTAAACATCGCAACCGTTAGAGTAGCGAAAATACTCTTAAGCAGGTCGATACAGGGAATTGCCAACAAACCCCTGTATCACGAGACCACCGTCAGAGTGGTGGAAACACTCAAACCCAGGTCAACACCGGTGCCTGCTAGCCCACTTTGGTCAAAAATGACCAAACTGCCCTTGGGGCCATTTTCTGACATGTTTCTTGAGATAGTACCTAAGTCCTCAGAACAGTAAGTCCCCCCTTCTAAGATCGTCCCAGAGATGATCCGACATGATTAGGTGCCCTCCAGTCAGTTTCAGGCCAATTCCGAGACATTTCGATCAAGATGACCATTTTGCCCCTAGGCATCCGAATGCCCCGGGAACCACACCGGCTCTGGATATTGTCGCGCCCAGATTTTTCACACTCGAGGAATACACACACAAGTGGAAAAAATACTACACTCTCTTATTAGAACTCATCCTCCTAGAAGAATGAGTGCGACAAAGTTTGAATTGAAAATTAATTTGGATAAAGGGCTTTTAGAAAAGATTTGGAGTCGCCACCTAACTTGATTAAGGTGAGTTAGGTCACCTAAAAACTAAGTACAATCCGAAGACTATACTTGAGGTTTTTGAAAACAATTTTGAAAATACCTCCTCAAGAGAGGGTTTTTAAGAAAACAAGTTGTTTGGCAACCTTTGGAAAATATTTAAACCCTTTTTAGAAAAATAACTCCATTTTGGTCTTTAAATATAGTGATCCTAGGTTCGGAGGTTGGTTACGTGCAGGGAAGATGCACTAAGCCATCACTCTACCCCGCCCTTGCGGTACCTACACGTCTATTTACCCTAGATTCACCTGTGAGAGTCTTTAACTAACAAATGTCGAATCCTATCCACTTTAGAAAAAGAATTTTTGAAAACAAATTGACATGATGCATGATATGCAAGTACAAGAAAAAGAGAGTTGAAAAATAGATTTGGAAAGAGATTTGAAAAGAAATTGATTTGGTTTTAGAAAAGACATTTGCAGAGATAGATTTGAAATTGGAAAGTTTTAGAAATTGAAGATAGAGATTTGGAAATAGAAATTTAGAATTGGAAACTTGAAGAAGATTGTAGAATTGGAGATTGGAAAGAAGTTGTGACCGCACCCATAAGGGTTGCCTACGTATCCCTTTGGAGGAATTAGGTTAGTCATAGTTCGGACAAGAGTCCGATAGAAAATAGAAGATTTGATATGGAAGAAGAAATTGAATTGGAATTTGGATTCGATTCGAATTTAGAATAGAAGATTGGAGTTTGGAATTTGGAATTGAAAAGATTGGACTTTGATTTGGAAAGATAGAAGTTGGAAGAGGGATTTGGAGTTGTTTTGGAAAGATTGAGATTTAGGAAACTTAGACTTAGGAAAGATGAGACTTAGGAAAGACTTGAGATTAAGAAGGACTTGACTCGAATATTGGACTTGGAAGATTAGGAAAGATTGGATTTAGGAAGGTTCGAATTAGGAAAGTTTCATTTTAGAAAAGTTCCGTTTTAGGAAAATTTTGGTTTAGGAAAGGTTTCGTTTTAATAAAGTTTGGAAATTGGAAGGTTTGAAATTTGAAATGCTTTGAAATAGTGAAGTGTTGAAAGTAAGAAAGTTTTGAATCTAGAAAGTTTTAGATTTGGGAAGATTTGAAGTTTAGGGAAGTTTAGAATTTAGGAAGTTTATGATTTGGAACGGTCAGGATTAGGAAAGATTTAGAAGTTTAAAGTTTAAGAAAAGATTTAAAAGTTTTAAGTTTTGGAAATCTAATGTTTAGGAAGGTATCAGATTAGGAAGGATTTGAATTAGGAAAGGTTTAGACTAGGAAGGATTGAGATTCCTATGTCCTAAAATGAAGGATTAGATTTTGTTTCTAAAAAGAGATGTTGTGATTTTGTTTCCAAGAATGGAGGATAGGATCTAGTTTCCTAAATGGGAGATTGGAGTTGGTTTCTTAAAGGGAAGATTGGATTTGGTTTCCTAAAAGGGAGATTGGATTTGGCATGAATTTGGAAGGATAGAGTTTTGAAAATCCTAGTTTTGGGAAGACTATAGTTTTGATAGAAAAGGGGTTTTGGAAATATACATAGTTTTGAAGTAGAACACAAAAGGTTTTGGAAACCTAGATTTTAAGGCAAGATTGAAAATCATGTTTTTAGGAAGAAAAATTAGGGTTTCCTAATCGTGGGTTCTAAGGTTTGACTTGGACTCTAAGAAAGGAGATTTTTGGAGAGTGAGCTTTTAGAAAGGGAGATTTTTTTAAGGAAATCCTATAGAGGAGTTTTTAGAAAGTAAGTTTTGAAAAGAGAGTTTTTGGAAAGATTTTTGGAAGGAGATTGTTGAAAAGAGTTTTTCTAGGAAGGAGACCTAGGGAGCGCTTTTAGAAAGCCGATTTTGAAAAGAGCGTTTTGGAAAGGAGTTTTTAAAAAGAAGTTTTGAAAAATAGATTTTTGAAGGGAGTTTTCAAAAATAATTTTGGAAAGGAATTTAAAGAGAGTTTACGGAAAGCATGTTGGAACAGAGATTTTTAGGAGGAGATTTGAAAAGGGAGTTTTTTGAAAGTTTATAAAAATATTTCACTTTCCTAAAATGATTCTAACCAAAAGAAGGTTAGAACCACTTTAGGATAGTGGTTTTGAAAACAATGATTTTGAAAATATGGACCATATTGGTCACTTTAATGTAACACTTTCCTAAACCAACCTTAGCCATGGAAATGCTAGAATCACCTTAGGATTGTAATTTTAAAACCAAGTTTTGAAAAAGAAGATTTTGTTGCAAGTTTGAAAACAAGTTCAATGCAAGTTTTGAAAACGAGTTTGAAAACAAATTTTAGAAGAATGCAAGATCATGATATGCACAATGCAAGTTGGGGTCGTGAACATATAAGGTTAAAGCTTCAGCACATAATCAAGGGGGCCGAACCCATGTGGTCTCGGGTTAGACTAAAAGAAAGCCCCCGACACGGTGACCCTCCAATAGCCTAATCCTACACATGGACCAGGAAGTCCCTTGTTTTAATCATACAATAAAGAGAGGGGGGGGGGGAGGAGGGAAGAAGATGGGAGATTAAAATAGAAGAAAACCCAAGTGGGTTCGGAGAGAGAAGAGAGGGGAAGATGCGTAAACATAAATAGTGAGCCTACCTTGTGTCTTCTTTATTTTGCTTTGCTTTGCACACTTTGTTTTTCTTGCTTTGCTTCGGCCTTCGCTTCAGCCTTCGTCTTGATCTTCGAAAGCTTCAATTTGCAGCACTTCAAGTCTTCAATAAAGGCTTTGGGGGCTAGTGTATGAGTGTATGTGAGTGTATATGAGTGTATGGTTAGGGTTTGTGTATGGAGCCTAGGGTTTGAAAAACCTAAAGAAGCTAGGGTTTAGGGAGGCTACAAGCTCTGTATATCGAAGAATAGGGTTTTTAGACTGAGTTTGCGGACCCCTTTCACGCTGGAGGAGGCTCTATATTTATAGAGAGGGGAATGACCTAGCGCCTGTTGCAGTGGCGCCAAGCCAAAAATCCTTCTAGCGCCACTAGGAGTGGTGCCAGTCACTTAGGAAGGTTTTAAGGTTGGCAAGCAACGTATCTTGAGAAGATTTGGGCGCTTGTATTAGTGACTTCCATTCAATTTTTAGCCTGGCTTCACTAGAAGTGACTCCAGAAGGTCGACGAAGGATTTAAGGGACTGGGAATGGCCCGGAAGGCCGAAAAGGTCAGGAACCCTTAGAATAGGGTTCCGGGGGTAATGGACCTGAAAAAGGATGTCAGGGTTTATTGGAAGGGTCGATCAAGCCATTAGGGGCAAAACGGTCAACCAAGCCGGAAAGCTGTCAGGGCGGACCCAGAATGTCCTGGAAGAAGACTCGAGATTTGGAGACATTATTTAGAATGTTCCCAAAGGTTACCGGTTTGATACCCAGAGCCGGTGTGATTGGAAAAGCCGATCGGCCCACCAAGGGTAAAACAGTCATTTTGCACTGGGTTTGCCGGAATTGACTCGTAATGATTCGGAAAGATAATGGAAGGTTAGGAATACTATATAAATCATTCCTAGGAGGTTACCGGTTTGATACCTAGAGCCAGTGTGGTTCTTGGGGCGCTCGGATGCCTTGGGGCAAAATGGTCATCTTGCCCGGAAAGTCTCGGAATTGGCTCGAAACTAACTAGAAGACACCTAATCATGCCGGATCATCTCTAAGATGATCTTGGAAGGGTGGACTTACCGTTCTGAGGACTTAGGTATTTTTTTTAGAAACGTGCCAAAAATGGCCCTAAGGGCAGTTTAGTCATTTTTCACTGAAGTGGGCTACCAGACACTAGTGTTGACTTAGGTTTTGAGTGTTTTTGGCACTCTAACGGCGGTCCCGTGATACAGGGGTTTATCGGCAATTCCCTATATCGACCTATTTGCGAGTATTTCCGCTACTCTGACGGTTGCGATGTTTGCGGTACTTCCACCACTCTGACAGTTCGGGATCATTCCTGAAACTGCCTAATCTCGAGAAGCTGCTAAATGGACTTAGGGCTTGAGGAATCAACTTTCTCAAAATGCGTGCTGAAACAGACATTTCTGCATTGACGGGCCAGCAGGCGCCAAAGGTGGACTGTTCTACCATCTAGGGGACTTAGGGTCTTATCTCAGTCGACGGGTTTGAGACTTACCGTTTCGAAGAGACTTTCTTCAAAAAATGTGTCGAATAGGATAAACTTACTGTCTTGAGCAATCAACTTTCTTGAGAAAGGGATTGAAAATGGAATTAGAAAAAGGAGACTTACCGTCTTCAGGAAGACGCGCCTATGGGAATATGGAAAGGAGACTTACCGTCTTTGAAAAGACGTGCCTACGGGATTGGAAAGGGACTTACTATCTTCAGGAAGACGCGCCTATGGGAATATGGAAAGGGGACTTACCGTCTTCAAATAGACATGCCTACGGGATTGGACGGAACAACGCCCACAAGGGTATTTTGGTCATTTTGTCTTTATTTGGGCTTGGTGGGCCGGTCGCCTTTTCCGACCACACCAGCTGTGGGTATCAAACCGGTAACCTTTAGGAACATTCTAAATAATATTTCCAAATCTCGAGTTTCCTTCCAGGACATTCTGAGTCTGTCTTGGCAGCTTTTCGACTCGGTTGACCGTTTTGGCCCTAATGGCCTGGTTGACTCCTCTAACAAACCCTGAAATCCTTTTTCGGGTCCATTACTCCCGGGACCCTATTCTAAGGATTCCTACCCTTTTTCGGCTTTTCGGGCCATTCTCGGTCACTTAAATCCTTCCCGGACCTTCCGAAGCCACTCCTAGAGAAGCTAGGCTAAACATTGCATGGTAATCACCAGTTTAGGTGCCCAAAT
Source organism: Euryodendron excelsum (assembly GCA_033060915.1). Lineage (NCBI taxonomy): Eukaryota > Viridiplantae > Streptophyta > Magnoliopsida > Ericales > Pentaphylacaceae > Euryodendron > Euryodendron excelsum. The sequence continues at coordinate 26,741,953 of CM065390.1, forward strand.
CTTTTGAAGATACATTGCTTGTCGACCTTAAAACTTTCCTAAGTCGCTGGCACCTCTCCTAGTGGCGCCAGAAGGATTTTTGGCCTGGCGCCAAGTCATTCTTCTCTCTACAAATATAGAGTCTCCTCCAGCGTGAAAGAGGTCCGCAAACTCAGTCTAAAAACCCTATTATCTGATATACAAAGCTCGTAGTCTTTGTAAACCCTAGTCTCCTTCAAGTTTTCCAAGCCCCAGCCACCATACACCAAACCCTAGCCTCGTATACACTCCCATACACTCATATACACTCATACACTAGCCTCAAAGCCTCCATTGAAGACTTGAAGTGCTACAACTTCTAAACTCTCGAAGATCAAGACAAGCTCCCGAAGATCAAGACAAAGACTGAAGCGAAGACTGAAGCAAAGCAAGAAAAATAAAGCGCACAAAGCAAGGCAAAATAAAGAAGACACACGGTAGGCTCTCTATTTAAGTTTACGCATCTTCCCCCCTCTCTCTTCTCTCTCTGAAACCACTTGCGTTTTCTTCTACTTTAATCCCCTATCTTCTCTCTCCCCTTTCTTGCATGCTTGAAACAGGAGACTTCCCGGTCCATGTATAGGATGATGCTATTGGAGGTCACCGTGTCGGAGGCTTTCTTTTAGTCTAACCGGAGACCACGTGGGTTCGGCCCCCTTGGTTATGTGGTGAAGCTTTTAACCTTGTATGTTCACCACCCTAACTTGCATTGTGCATATCATGATCTTGCATTCTGCCAAACTTCGTTTCTAAACTTATTTTCAAAACTTGCATTTAAATTGTTTTCAAACTTGCATCGAAATTGTTTTTCAAAACTTGTGTTAAAATCTTCTTTTTCAAAACTTGTTTTCAAAATCACAATCCTAAGATGATTCTAGCCTTTCCATAGCTAGGGTTGCTTTAGGAAAGTGTTACATTTAAAGTGACCAATATGGTCCATATTTTTAAAACATTGTTGTTTTCAAAACCGCTCTCTTAAAGTGGTTCTAACCTTCTTATTGTTAGAATCATTTTAGGAAAGTGAGATATTTTATATACTTTTTAAAAACTCTCTCCAATCTCCTTTCCAAAATTGTTTTTCAAAAACTCCCTCCAAAAATCTATTTTCCAAAACTTCTTTTTAAACTCCTTTCCAAAACGCTCTCTTTAAAATTCACTTTCTAAAAACGTTCCCTAGGTTTCCTTCTTAAAAAACTCTTTCCTAAAAACTCCTTCCAAAATCTTCTTTCTAAAACTCTTCTCAAGTTCACTTTCCAAAAATCCCTTTTCAAGATTTCTTTTCACAAACCTTCCCTTCCAAAAATCCACTTTCTAAAATCTCTTTCCTTAGAGCCCAAGTCAAACCCTAGAATTCACGATTAGGAAACCCTAATTTTCCTTCCCAAAAACGTAGTTTCCAATTCCTTATTTTGGCCTCAAAACCTAGGTTTCCAAAACCTCTTGTTTTCTACATTAAAACTATATATTTTGTAAATCCTATTTTCTACATCAAAACTATAGTTTTCCAAATCTAGGATTTCTAAAACTTCACCTTCCAAATCTATGTCAAATCAAATCCTCCACTTTAGGAAACCAAATCCAATCTCCCGTTTAGGAAACTAGATCCCATCCTCCGTTTTTTAAAACAAAATCAAACCAGCTCTTTTTAGAAACAAAATCCAATCATTTGTTTTAGGAAATAGGAATTTCAATCCTTCCAAATCTAAATCTTTCCTAATTCAAATCCTTCCTAATCTCACACTTTCCTAAACCTTAAGTTTCTGAAACTTAAACTTTTAAATCTTTCCTTAAACTTTAAACTTCCAAATCTTTCCTAAATTCCAACCTTTCCTAATTCCACACCTTTCCAAATCTTAACTTTCCAAATCTAAGTTTTTAAATCTTTCTAATTTCAAATCTTTCCAAATCCAAAACTTTCTAAATTTAAAAATTTCTAAATCCTAAACTTTCTAAATTCCAAATCTTTCTTACTTTAAACTTTCCTAATTCAAATCTTTCCAAGAATCTTAAACTTTCCTATTTCAAAACCTTTCTTAATTTGAAAACTTTTCTAAACCAAAACTTTCCTAAATTGAAACATTCCTAAAATGAAACGTTCCTATTTTGAAACTTTCTTAAATCGAGACTTTCCTAATCTGAATCTTTCCTAAATCCAATATTCCCTAATCTTCCAAGACCAACATTTGAGTCAAATCTTTCTAAATCTCGCGTCCTTCCTGAATCCTATATTTCCTAAGTCTAGGATTCCTAAAACTCTATCTTTCCAAATCTAGTCCAAGTTCTCTTCTATTGGTCAAATCCTCTTTCAAGTTCAATGCTAGGTCTAAGTTTAATCCTGATTTCCTAATCTTCCAATTCAAATTTCAAATCAAAATCTCTTTCTTCTAATCATACCTTCTATCTTCAATCGGACTCTTGTCCGAACTACGACTGACTTGATTCCACAAAAAGGATACGTAGGCAACCCTCATGGGTGCGGCCACTACCTTTTTTAAATTTTTCATTCCACAACCTTTTTCCAATTTCCAATTCCATAATTCTTTTCAAATCTCTTTTCTCAAATCTATTTCAAAATCAAATCAAATCAAATCTATCTTTTCAAATCTCATTTCAATAGACCAAAATGGATAACTATTTTCGATAGACCAAAATGGAGTTATTTTTCTAAAAAGAGCTTAAATATTTTTCAAAGGTTGCCAAACAACCTGTTTTCTTAAAAACTCACTCTTAAGGAGGTATTTTCAAAATCGTTTTCAAAAACCCTAAGTGTAGTCCTCGGATTGTGCTTAGTTTTTAGGTGATCTAACTCACCTTAATCAAGTTAGGTGGCAACTCCAAACTTTTTTCAAAAAGCACTTTATTCAAATCTATTTTCAATTCAAACCTAGTCACACTCATTCTTCTAGGAGGATGAGTTCTAATGAGAGAGTATAATATTTTTTCCGCTTGTGTATGTATTCCTCGAGTGCAAAAAATTTGAGTGCGACACCCCCCCACTCTTGACCAGACACCCAACCCTAGTACTAGCAATGCGGATCCCCTCCACGCATCGACCCGATAAGCCCTATTCCAACCCAATCCAGTCCTTACCACCATTCAGTTAGAAGACCAAATGCGCGCGATGTTTAGATAAGAAAGCAGCGCCACCCCCTTCAACAACGAGCTTGACTTTTGCCCAACTAGAGGGTTACGTCACGCCTAAATTCATCAAGTTTAAAGGAAAGAGCAAAAATGCCAAAGAGCACGTCATTCGGTTCATAGACTCTCTGGGCCTCCACGCAGCCAATCTTAACCTCTGTCAGAGAAAATTCTCTAAATCTCTTTCTAACCGAGCATATTCTTGGTATGCCAATCTCCTACCCAATTCCATCGTCTCTTGGGATGACATGGTGCAAAAATTCGTTGGCAAATTCTTCTATGCAGACGAACCTCTTTCGGCGTTCGACCTCATCTATGAAGCCCAAGGGAAAACTGAAGGCCTCTTGTCGTTTGTTAAGAGGTTCCGAGAAAAAGCTCTTGAAGTCCAAGACCCAATAGCTGAGAAACAACTAGTTAATATTTGTGTCAAAGGAATGCAAAATCGATACAAAATACACATGATCAACCACAAATTCATGAATTTTGCCAGTCTGAACACCACCGCGCCAAACATTACTACCGCGGTGAGAGACTCCACACAAAGCAACTTCCAATCTTATGCTCCTCGCTAGTTGCCTGCCTTCTGGAGAAGTCTGCCATGCCAACCATCTGTATACGTGGCCGCCCCAGCGATTCGCGGCAACTCTAGTGGCTGGAAGCACCCTTTTGGCGAAGACCCCCCTCCCTTGCCCGTATCTACCAAAATAGCTGTGGCTTTGCTACAAACTTCGGTCGCTGATGGCTAGATCATCTTGCCTGAAGTTAAGAAAACACCTATAGAGTGGGATAGGGCGAGCCCTAACTTCTGCATCTACCACCAGACCATCACCCATTTCACCAAAGACTGTAATGCCTTTTAGCGTATTTTTCTCAAGCAAAAGTAAGATGACACGCTACAACTTTTGGAGACCGGCGTACTCAAGGACCCTCTCCCCAAACACCAGAATGATATCAATGCCGTCCTTATGATTTCCCACAATAATGAGTCTAAAGAACTGGTTGTATGTCACATCTCCGAGCCTAAGCCTCGAGACCCAAATTTTGATCATCACCGAGCTACTATTCTCCAAAACTCCATAAAGTTCAAACACTTCTTCGACTAGCTCAGTCTATCGTCTGCCACCAGATATGAGGCTACCAAAGTCCTTTTTAGCATGACCGACGTAAATAGCAAAGCTTGTATGGAGGCTAGCGGCTCGATCAAATGCTTCCATAAAGAAAACCACATCGTCATCACCTTCTCTGAAGTAGACCAAATGTACCCCTATCCCTATAACAGACCCCATTACTTGCCAATTTTCATATAAGATATGGAGTTTCATAGATGATTCATTGACGGTAGAGCCTCGGTCAACATCATGCCTTACACCACTTTCAAGCTGCGGGGTTGCCAAAAAAGCTACTGGTTCGAGAGCCGCTCAATATTAGAGGTTTAAGCAGTCACTCCCATAGATCTCTCAGATACACGAAGGTCGACCTTCGAGTTGGCCTTATTCATTCTGTCACCAAATCTCATGTCATCGATATGGATGCCAATTACCACGTTCCACTCAGTTGAATGTGGCTTCATTGATATGGAGCCATCCCCTCCACTTATCACTAATGCATGAAATCAATTTGGAACAATAAGGTTGTCACCATCCTTGCGTCCTTGTGCCTTTTTTGAGCTGCAAAAGCTCACATGGTAGAAGCTAATCTCTATGATGAGCTTGATGAGTTTGCCCCTCTTGCACCTCTATATAGTACCCCTCTAGCACGATGGTTAGACATCGCCAATGAACCTCAACGAAACCTAAGACTACCTAAAAAGCGAGAGCGCGCTGCCTCGCCTACCTGAGGCCATTAGAAATGTGCTTGAGCCTCGCCACCACATGAAATTCCCCCGATTATCACCAAGTTCCGCTGAGCTTATGGTAAAATGGTCTACTGTTTATGATGGTGTATGGGGCCAACCAATCCTCTTATAGGCCCCACCCTTGACACATTCCATAACCAATAGGTCTACCCCTTACCTTCTTCAGGCTGCTACATCCTTTCCTCGGTCTCCTTCACCAAAAAGAAAAGTCAAAAAGCTAAGCAATAGAAGTTTGCAACTCATACAGCTCTATTCGTCTTCACTATAGATCCCAAGCCCCATCTCTAAGAAGTCTTCCTTGCATCCGATGTTTTCAAGATGGACCGCATCCACAAAAATAGGAACTTAAATAAGTCAATCTAGTATAGCCTTCCAAACCCCCAAGGCCGATCTTCATCTGCAAGGATATCCCGTGCCATAACGAATGGCCCTCCTCGATCTAATCAAATGGCACCTTGATGTCTTCGCTTTAAATTACAGTGAGATGCTCGGCCTTGAGACTACAGTCAATATGCCTGACCTCAATGTGCTTCCTACTATGCATCCCATCAAACAGGGCTCTCACTTCTGTAAACCTGAAGTTGAGCTTCAAATCAAAGATGAGGTAACTAGACTCCTGGACACAGGATTCATCAAGCCCATCCAGCACCCCATTTGGCTTTCCAGCATTGTGCCCGTTATAAAAAAGAAAGGCCAAATTCGAGTCTGTATTAATCTTCGTGATCTCAACAAAGCTTATCCCAAGGAAGTGTTCCCACTACCCAGCATTAATACTTTAATTGACGCCGCTGTAGGTCACCACATGTCCTTATTTATGGATGACTTTAGTGGATACAATCAGATCAAGATAACACCTGACGATGCCCCAAAAACAGCCTTTCGCACCCTAAATTGAAACTTCTTTTACGCGGTCATGCCTTTCGGCCTTAAGAACGCAGGAGCCACTTATCAGCTCACCATGACCGCGATCTTCCACAACATGTTCCATAAAGTAGTAGAATGCTACATTGATGATCTGGTAGTCAAGTCTAAAGAATAAGCTTCTCACCTGAAGGATCTTTAGTGCGTCTTCAAATGGTGCCACAAATACCACCTTCATATGAAACCCCTAAAGTGCGCCTTCGGAATCACTGCAAGCAAATTCCTCGGCTATATCATCCACCAACATGGTATCGACCCCGATCCTACCAAGCTTGTAGCTGTTCGTGACGTGCTGTGCCCCTTTAAACAAATGAACTCCAAACCCTCACAGGCCGAGCTTCCTATCTCTGGTGTTTCATTCCCGCCATAGCTGAAATCACCTGACCTTTTAGCCTTTTTCTAAAAAGGACACCTTCTTGTCGCTTCCCTCGCACCAAACCGCCTTTCAAGCCCTGAAAGACACTTTACTCTCCCCGCTTACCATGATTCCCCCTTAGCATGAAAAATCTTTGCTGCTTTACCTCACTTCCACCCCCTGGTCCATAACAGCCTTACTGGCCCAAGAGGTTGAGGGGATCGAACGACCCGTGTATTACATCAGCCGCGTAATCTAAAGGGCTGAAACTCGATATACCCTAATTAAGCGCCATTGTCTAGCCCTCGTCTTTGCCACTGGAAAGTTGCACCATTATCTACTGGCCATTTCCCTCCATCTCATCACCAAATGCGACCCTACCAGGTTCCTACTATCTCACCCCGCGCTCGCAGGCCACCTCGCGTGCTAGCTTTTATCTCTAGAAGAATATGACATCACATGTAAAACCCCTACATCAATCAAAAGCTAGGCATTGGTAGATCTGTTGGCCCACTTCCCAAGCGGCATGTATGAGCCTCCTTCTAAAGAACTACCTGGTGGTGATTTCCAAGCCGCCGCGGCCTACACCGAAGAAGAATGGACCCTCACCTTCAATGGTTCCTCCACCTTCAAAAGCGGAGGGGTGGGCATCATCCTTTTATCTCCTCATGGCTCTGAAATCAACCTCTCTTACAAGCTAGCCTTCAAATGCTCCAACAATGAGGCCGAGTATGAAGCTTTTTTCTTAGGCCTCCTGGCAACTTCCAGCCTCGTAGTTACTCATCTCTGCATTCGCTGAGACTCTAACCTCATCATCAAACAAAACATTGGCAAATTCACTATTAAGGGGCTAGCCTTGGTCTCCTATCAAACCATCTATCAGCGCCTCATGATCAAGTTTGTGGCCATTCACCTAGAACACACCCTATAATCTCACAATCGCCACCCTGATGCCCTGGCGACCTTGGGCTCTAAAGTTGAGGTGGGTGACACCCCCACAAAGATCAAAGTTTTCAAACGCTCTCTCCCATACTCGATTACTGAACTTTGGCCAAAAGAGCCACTGGCAAGTGATTGGTGTGCTCCCATTTGGACCACGCTTGTTGAGAAACAACGGTCCCTCCCACTGTAGGATCTGAAACATTTCATCATCTAGCTGGGCATCCTCTACTTTCGAGGCCCTAGTGGCCTCCTTACTCGTTGTGTTGACCTCCACGAAGGCAAGCTCAGGCTCCATTAAATCCACGAGCGTTCTTGTGGGACCGCCTCCATCAGCCTCCATCAACGGTCCCAGCGACAGGGATACTATTAGCCCACCATGATCCAAGAAGCCACATCCCTTCAAAATTAGTGCATCAAATGCCAAATTTTCCCATCCAAGGCTGAATGCCATTTCGTAGAGGCCCCTGCAAATTGACGCTAACCCTACATCGATTTCCTGCATAAGGGATCCTTGCTACACAACGCATGGATGCCTTCCTTATCCGAAAACATGCTAACTGTTTCTTCTTACACCAAGGACAATTGTTCAGACATGGGTTCGCAAGTTCCTCCCTCCGATACATCACCAGTGTAGAGGTACCCCAACTCCTCCACCTTACCCATAAAGATGAGCATCAGGGCGGTCACAAACTATTCCAACACCAAATACATCTAGGATACTATTAACCCACTATGGAAGCAGATGCCCTCTTGTACACTCGTCACTGCTATAGCTGCCAACGCCACGCAAGCCTCATACATGCACCGGCAATGGACCTTTGTGCCTTGGGCACCCCATGGCCATTCCACACATAGGCAATGGACCTCATTGGCCATATCAATCCACCCTCTCGGGGCCACATCTGGATATTAGCCTCTACAGAGCTATACACCAAATGGATAGAAACTGTCCCCCTCAAGCGAGCCACAAGACCCGCGGTTGCTAACTTCATCCGTGAATATATCATTTGCCGCTTTGGGCTTCCCAAGGTTATCCTTTTAGATATTGGGACCCCCTTTATCAACCGTAATGTGGGCCAGCTTCTAGCTTCAAATAATATTATTCACCACAAGTCAACACCTTACTGCCCAAAAGGAAACGGACAAGTTGAGGCCACCAACAAGAACCTCATCAAAATACTAAGTCGAATGCTTAAAGATCACCAAACATAATGGGCCCATGTCCTACCCATAGCACTTTAGGCATACAAAACCTCCCAGCGGCGCTCCACTCAAATGGCACCCTTTTTTCTTGTCTATGGAGCCGAGGCTGTCCTCCTAGTTGAAATCCCCATTCCATCAACTCCAATTGCCCTCGCTAATGAGGTACTCCACAATCATCGACCACAGTAACTCGAGTCCGTTGATAAGCATCGAGACAAGGCGCAAGCCAACTGCTAAATGTACCAATAACGCATCGCTCGTGCTTACGACAAGCTCGTCTGGCAACGACAATTCTAACAAGGGGACCTGGTGCTTCACGCCACTCCCCAAGTCATGAGAGGAACCTCCACTACCAAATTCGCAACAAAATGGGAAGGCCCTTTTGAAATTTGAAAAGCCAATGCAAGTGGGTACTATAGGATTGCCAAACCAAGCTCCACCGCCACACGTTTGCCCATTAATGCCAAATGGTTTAAAGCTTATTACTTATAGTACCCATAGTTTTGTCATTTTCATTTTAAAATCCTATGCTCATTGTAATTGTTAATCCTGCGTTGTGATTTTGGCCTTTATTATGGAGCAGCACCTACGTTTTGTACACCACACTATCGAGCAAGAATTTTAAGCATATGAATCATCACTCTTTATTCAAAAGCCTTGCTTTTAAATTATATCAAGATTACAACTTGGCTCTTTCGAGCTTATTACAAATCATAAAACCCCTATCGCTACCAGCCCACAAACTCGGTAGGTCTCAATTCAAAGGCCTCCATAGGTAGATAGACAGTCCCAGCCTCGAGCAACTTTAAAGCGTGCTAGCGAGCTACGAACTGCTCCCCATTCCTGACGTCGCTCATTCCAAATATGCTAGGAGGAGAAGATAACAGCCCCCGATGTCAGATAAGCAGTTCCGAGGTAGCCACCCCCTCGAGCGCACTGCCTATGTGGCCAGCCTCCCCCTCGACTTCGCTAGCACTCGTCCATGGTTAGGCCTAAACCCATAAGCACGGCGTACAGCTGAATCACTGTCAGAGCTAGGTGAGGCCCCATGCACAAATTTTCTCCCAGATGGCTCAGTACCTGTTCGAGAAGAGGCTCATCAACTCGAACGCCTCCTGGGCTAGGCTTGTGCACGCCACACACGAAGGAAACCTTCACCTGGATAGTCTCTGGCTCTCCAGATGCCCCCTCTCCTGATCCCCTTTATATTCTCCTCAACAACAAGGAACAAAAGACAGCGTAGAGGAGAAACTTTCAGCCTTACGGGACTCTATTCCCTCCTGTGAACGGTGCAGTTCAACATAAAAATTGTTCCTAAACCATCCACACCCATACTGCTTCCCCCAAATACCCTCACTACAAGCACGAGGGAACTCAATAACTCATTTGGGTAACTTCATTCCATCTTTTATTTTTTAGCACTTATTTTTGTTTTTCTTTTGGTTACATTAGGTTTGTGTATCATTGTTGTGGGATTGGGAGGATAGGTTGTTTTCATATATTTGTTGGTTGGTCTTGCATACATCTTATTCATTGATTATCCTTGGAATTTTCTTGCTACAAGTCTTGATTCATACATGGCACATCCACAAGACTATTATCCACCTCCAAACTATTTTGAGTGGAGCTCTTAAGCTTTACCATATGCTTCTTATAAATAATCACCACAACAACCGTACTACCACGCACCACCTTGGTCTTCACCATATGCTTATGATTCATATACACCTGTTACTTCACCTTACACGTTTCACGAGACATATCCTTCATTATCTTATCAACCTTTAGTAGAGAATCAAGAGAACATGTAGTCATCTTACATGCCATTTCACACAGGTATGTCCTCAGGGTTCAAGGATACTAATGCAGAGGCACAAGTTGACACTCTTGCATAAATTCGTTGGGAATTAGATGAACTAACTCAATGATTGGCCTTATTATCACACGAGGCAATGGATCACGAGAAGGAAGAGCTTCCAGCTCAACCTCGAGATGAGCCTACATTTGAGATGTTCCCAATTCCATATATCAGTAGTTATGACCAAGGTCTCTCTGTTATCGCCCTTAAGACTGAACCTAAAAAAGAGAACATCCACTTTTCCGCAGTGTCTGATCCAAGGGAAGACGTTCTTAGTGTGGATGATGATGATGATGAGGTTAAGGACGAGGTACTCATTCTTCCTGAGGTGTTTGAACTGAGAGAAGTGATACCTAAAGAAGAAGTGAAGGTGGCAATAACAATGGAGAGTGGGGGAGAGGAACCCAAGGGAGAGGAACCTAAAATTAAGGACTCCTAAGAAGAAACGGTGACCAAGGAAGGAGTAATGGAGAGTGAGATATCTCATACTTCTATTCAACATGAATTGAGCTTTAGCTTCCCTATCATGCAAGATTATATTTTTATTTTTTATCCTTTATCCTTTACAAACTTGCATGAGTGTTTTGTATAATTTTGGGTTCAATAGTATTCGTACTTTTGTATATTTGTTAATGTTGAACTCATTACTCATGGTAAATGGTAAGTGGCTCCATGTAAGTAAACACCCTCGATGTGGTGTGGGATAGTCTTCTCTTATGTATTTTGGTAGTGGAGGAGTAGTTAGGTAGTTTTTGCTTTCATTTGTTTTGTTTTTAGAGTTCTTCCCTAGTTGAGGGGAGTGTGTGTCCCACGGGTTTTTCCATTCCTTTTTCATGCATTCATGTTTTTGTTTCTCTTTGTTTAATGCATTGAGGACATTGTATCATTCTAGTTGGGGGAAAGGGAACCTATTAGTCTTTTTGTTTTGTTTTGTTCTTTTTGTTTATTTTATTTTGTTCTTTTTGTTTATAAAAAAATAATTAATTAAAAAATTAAAAAAAATTCCAAAAATAGTTCTATTCTACCAAACCTTGTTATACTTTATTGAATAATTTTCAGATATTAGTTCATGATTGATCTACCTTTTGGACACTTGGAAGTCTTCGGTAAAGATTTGATGTATTATATGGTTTGGTACTTTGGTTTGTATTTCTCACACTTTTTCATATACTCTTTATGTTTATTATTACGATTGAAAGTGTTAGAAATTATCTTGAGGAACCATATCTGTATTCATGTCAATGCGCTTATAATGTCAAGGATACTTTGAATCATGCATTGGACTAAGTTTGAATTGATGATTGATTTGCCTTAGATGTTGTGATGCATTTCAAGTTTTTGTCATAAAACCGTTATAAGAGAGAGTTTACAGTGTTATGCACTAGTATGTTATATGATATTTTTATATTTCTCTCTCATGCATGCATGTCCTTATAAGGTGGAGATTTTATACCCCGTGAGCTTTAGAGCCTATTTATCGCCTTTTGAGAGTGATTTAAATTTATTCAAGGTTATTTTATTGATCTTCATTAATTAAATAGCATCATTATGCTTGATTTTGGTTTACATGTTGAGTATTAGTTGGATTTATTAACATCTTATACACTTTTGAAGCTTTGATTTGATGTGATTTTCGGATTATAAAAGCAAATGCCATTTCATTCCATTGAGTCATTCATATTTATATTTCTTTCTCGATATTCATATACGCCTGAGCTTAAAAATTTGTCAATACTAAATTTCGGAGTTGGTGCATTGCTTCTATATTAGTGAAATTGAAAGTGTATAGAGTTGAAAAGCAAAGAAAAGAACAGAAAGGGATGGAAAAGAAGGGAAAAAAACCAAAAAACCAAAAAAGAAAAAAATTCCAAATGGAAAAAGAAAGTGAAGGAAGATGAGAAAATGTGAAAGTTATTCAAAAGTTGGAAGTGGGGAGTGCATATTCATTAATCATCATGTGTAGTGCACATGCATATGTTGAAATCTATTACCGCTTTCTATCTTCTTACATGGCTCTTCTTTCATTCACTATTCATATGGCCACAATATCCTGAATTACATGAATCTTTAATTCAATTGCGTATAAGTCATCAATGTCAATTCTCTAATTGTGCTTAAACAGTAAATGTTCTTTCATGAAGCTATGCCAAATCGATACACTTACAATTTGTTCCTTTTTTATTTGAAATTGCTCTACTAGCATGTCTTGTATATTTACTCTTAAAATGAGCTTTCTGTTGAGAGACCCTGTGTGTTCATGTTTAAAGTTGAGTGTATGCCTTGTGAGACGTGGGTCGAAGCATAAAGGACATAATTGTACAAGTTATGAGACATTAGAGTTATATACCATTTGTAGTGCGCTTTAATGTATTCTATTTCTTTGATATTTTATGCCTTTACTTTGCACTGATTCATGAGTTAGGTGGATTGAGACTTGACTTGAATGAGGTTAATACATGTTTCATGTTCTTTGATATCGTATTGACATTACATGGATAGATGTTTGTGGGTATTTATCACTGTAAGCCTTCACGAGACACCACTCATCTACTAGGGGTAAGTTATGGGTTTAAAGGCTTGGTGCATTTGCTAAATGCACTCATGACTCCCACAAAAGTGGGGATATATTTGTGGTTTTACTATTTTACTAGGGACTAGCAAAAAATTGGTTGGGGGTGTGATTGTGCTCTAAAAGTGCAGTTTACATACTTTAATTAGTTATTTGTTAGCCTTAGAATAGGTTTAATTATATTGTTTTAGTCCTAATTCGTTACTAACTTAGTTTTATGTATGTTTTCAAGAATTCTGGCTTAAAAAGGAGAAATTCGTGCAAAATTGAAAATCACATTCGAACGGTCGGCAAGGGCGTTCGAACGGTGAATAGTGGCATTCGAACAGAACGTTGAACGGTGTCACGCCAAAATTAGGTTCGAAGACCGTTTGATAGATTCAGATAGCATAAAATCCATTCGAAGAGCATTCGAAGGCCGTTCGAATGGTCAATTAGGCGTTCGAACAGTGCGGTGGGGTTTCCTATTATTTCTGCTGCCTATATAAGCTGGGATTGTTGAGATTGCAAGGGTTGACGTTTTTCTAGGGTTTTAGGAGTAGATTAGAGTAGTTTATTTATAGTTTTCATTCAATTTTCAATTCCTGTAACCAGATTACTCAGTCTTTCAATATATTTTCAATACAACTTTGCGTGTCTATGATTATGAAGAGTAACTAGATTCCATCTTAGGATCAATTGTGAAGATCAATTGAAGATCTTGGATGAACGAAGGGGGTATGTTCTTGGTTTTAAAGTTAAATTTTTTGATTTTCTTTCTTCTTCTTCTAGAAACCTTCGAAAACTTGGGCGTCCTATTATGTTTGGTAACGCTTATGCGTGAATACCATACTTAGTATATACGCTGCCTTGTAACGTTTATGCGTGAGTTGGGTTCAGTATATGCGCTGCACAAACCGATGATGCACATCCTTGATTCTAACAACTCGATTTATTCTAGAAGTTGAAGTTTTGAAGAACTCTTGGTTTTATCGCTAAATCTTTTGAATTCGAGACTCGCGACGTAGTCGAAGGATTTGAGTTATTAAATTATCTCATTCGAAATTCCAAGAGATGCAATTAGTTGGATATATTGATTCTAGGACTTTTTATTTATTTCTTAGTTTAAATTAGATAACAAATATTTTCTCAACCTAAAATCAAGTTTTTGTTTATTGGAATGTTTTTCCTAAGATTTTTGATCCACGGTAAGTTTTTCTATTTACGTAAACTATCTTCATTATGGGATTGATCTTGTACTTACGAGAAATTATTACTATATCGCGGTCGTGTATTTGCAGTTAAATATCACCATTTTAGGGACCGATTAGCTGAATAAGAGTCTAACACCATAGTAGATTGCATATCTAATCACCTGGCCGCGACCCTAACATGCCTTTTCTAAGTCATGATGGTGAGGTTCAGGCCTGTCCAATCGGTAGACACCACGTGTCCACATTGTGTCAATCACTACCTACTATAAATACTCTCAGCTCATTTATGACAAAGTAGGATGATTTAACTACATTTATTACATAAGTCACCACGAGCTCGTAAATCTCTCTCTTTCTGTCTCTTATCTATCATTAGTTCTCGCCCTCTCCATAACTGAGAGACCCGAGTGAACCATTTTCAATAATTGCCTGGACTTCCAAATGAATCCACGTCCTAATCAGCCCTAGACTCTTGGTCCAACCATACAAACAGGTATCGTCCATTCGTACATGTAACATCAGTATCTCCCTCTCCATGTCCTTATTGTGGACCATGCAAAAGGAATCGTAACGATTCCATACGTTTGTCCAATGACATTACAGCTTTCGTCTCTAACTTTCCAAGCACAGCTTCAGACGCTCCTTCACTTCCGTGGCTCATAAATAGAAAAAAGTGTGTCACAATCACACTCACCAGTTTTTTCCCTCAATCCGGAAAAAAGAAAAACGAAAATGAGGAAAAGAAAAGACAAAAAGTTACAGTCCCTTCTAGCTCAAATATGCAAACAAGCCAGAGAAGAACTTCTCCATAGATGTCCTTTTCCATGTGGAAAATGATAGAAACGCTGACTCGTCTGCATCTCTTTGAAGAAGAGCAAAGTAAATGTTGATCTTATGAATTATATTAAAAAGTTCAGATACAAATTTCCCTTCAAAGTAGCTTCAAAACCTAGCCCTAATATTTCTATCGTGAAACTTTTGCGTGTGTACATGTGTATGTGTCTTTAATTCTTTACACATGAAATTTAGGCAGAGAGGTCTCTTAGAAGGACTCAAAACATATACAGAAGGATATTGCCTGTTCGCATATAATTATCGAGAAAATAACAGCAGAATGTCGGACACGTAAAAGGTTTACATTCTTGTAAGTAACTATTTGATTTTTCTTTGTTACCTGTTTTTCAAGCACCGAAAAATGTTAATAATAAGAGGTTTATGTAAAAGAAATCAAGGAAGGAGGAAATGATGCAGCTTACTAAAACTCTTCTGTATTCAGTATACATCAGTATAACACACACACAGGGGGGGGAAGAGGGAGAGGGAGAGATGTATACATAGCAAGATCTTACAATCAAAACTTTATATGAATAATAAAAATGTGTATATATGCATAGTTATGGGTATATGTTATCTCATTTCTTGAATTTCAGATTCACTTGTATAAGCACTAAAGTAATGGCATGAAAACAAATGCTTTTTGATAGAAACCCCAATACAGCCACAAACTCACACAGAGAGTAGAGGGGCCTCTTAGGGTTATTGTTCCATCCAGCTGTGAAAATGGGGGCCAAGTGCTAAGGCAACTCAACCATGGCTGTGACAATGTGGCATCATCCTACAATGATTCCTATTCAAGTTCCCACATACGCCCCAAGTTTCAAAGATCCAATTCTACAAGAAAAGAAATACTTGGAAGAACACTATAGATAGACGTTTTCAATCAGTGCTCATTTCCTCATTATGCAGACAAACAAAGCCCTTAGTTTCACTCAAATCTTGAGCTTTACAGCCAGAAATCCTCACAAAACCTATAAAATTCCATCATGTACATATGCATATGAATCTATACATGTATCTATAAACCTTAACGTATGCAAACGCGTGTGTACATAATCAAAAGCCGGCCAACAAGAGGCTTAGTTCCCCTTACCTCTGTCATCACTCCAACCATCTCAGCTGCTTTTATTCACTGCAAAATGAAGATTGAATTTATCAGAGAGATAAGAAATCCGATGATTTCACGGTATCATTTCACGATCCATAAAATCATGCACATAAACTGCACTCCAAATTGTCAAATAGAGCCAAAGTCGAAAGGAATTCACCTTGTTTGAATGCAAAATACAGGAAACTGGCTCGTTCTTCGGAGTTCTATAGTCATTGATTGCTGATGCAGCATCATCAAGATTCTCTCCTTCAAACTCCGGCTGATACTATATATGTACCACCGCACATTTGCAGATGAATCTTGAAGATGCCGCAGCCACAAACAATGACTGTTCGATCAATCCATGCATGATACGAAGATGGAATCTTCAATCTTTCTTTTGAGCGGATTTTGCAGATACGCCTCAGAATAGAAGATAGGAAGAAAATTAAAAAGAAAATAATAGACTAACCCTTAGATTTATTCATATATATATATATGTAAGTCTTCCAATTCACCACTATGAACATTCGCTGCCGTGGCACCCTACTAGTGGTTAAAAGGTCGCAAATTGACCCCGTGGAACCCTAAAACAGTATACAGTTCCAAAACAACCGCAGAACGAACAACCCCTTTTTTTATCAATTTTTTCTTTAAAATTACACAGACATCTACAGTTCTCACAGAAATTCTGAGAGAGAGAGAGAGAGAGAATGGTTTCTGGGTTTTTGAGTCAGATTTTTCTGATGGGATCACGACCAAAATAAAAAAGGCCAGTGAAAAACCTAAACTCTGATGGGTAGATGAAAATCGAAACAGAAGACTACAAAGAGAACAAAACTTGCATAGAAAATAAAACTTACAGAAATATAGGATCGATGACATCAGTTTAACTCCTATCATGTCAAAGATAAATCCACACCTATATAGTTCTTGGGAGAGTGGTAAACACGAGGGATAGAAGAAGAAATAACTGAGTACAGACTGACTTCTCCGGCGAAGAGAGAGAGAGAGAGAGAGAGAGAGAGAGAGAGAGAGAGAGAGAGTTTGGAGAAAAAATGGTTTGCGGGGGTACTTTAATAGATACACACATTGCCTTCAGTTGAAGGAAGGCTTCAGGAACCAAAGGGTGCATGAAAGTTTTGTACTTTTAAGTATAATTATTAGGGGCATCCAACTAAAGTGGGGCTTGGGATTTTGAGAATTTATGAATTTACCAGACTACCATTTTACCAACCAAGAAATTACCTCTAAAAGTGATATCGTAACTATTGTTACATGGGTGTAATTGTCACATTCATATAATGGTCATATTTTGAAAAGGCTTATTATTTGCATTAATAAGTTAATCATTTTTCATGTTATTTTTCACCAAATGTATGATAGTTCACACTTCTGTACATTTATTACATATTCTTTATTGTAAAAGTGAGAAATTAAATGTATTAAATACGTTATCTTATAGAGTAAGGCTCATTAGGAAAACAACAAGGTTGTTTGTGAGTTGTAAAATTCAAAGGAAAAAGAAAATTCAAGAAAAGCACAATTTTCATCTGTAGAAAGTAAAGCCAGTAACGATTCCACTAATCCCCAGCCAACTGTCGAAATTTTTTATCAATTTGGATTAGAATATGCTCAAATTTTTAAACCATATTTTTCCTAAGTAAGATTGTACATGCAAAATGAATAGTAATTGTGCGCAAAATGACTAGTAAATGTGAGCAAAATGACTAGTAATTGTGTGCTTTTTTCTTGAATTGGAATTTTAAACAAGGCTATGACATCTAATCATTTGGATTACGAAGCACACAAATTTATACTATGTTGTCTAAAATCGGTGCTTTCTTCTTGAATTGCAACGGTAAAGAAGGTCATAACACATCATAAGGTGAACATGTTACTTCACTAGGATAAGGAAGTCAAAAACAGTGATTGTTCATACTTCGTAGTAGTAAGCAGTTAATTATTGAGGGTTATCACTATTGTTATAGCCGAAGAAGACTAGAATAACTGTTTTTTTTAACTGCCATTGAAGAGGTAAAAAGAAGAAATTAAATTATAAATGAATTATTGACAAAGCAAACTAAATTCCCCGTTTTTGTTGACGCCAATAATAGAAATGGGAGCGGGGTTAAATTTGTAACTCCGTGACTGTTCATGGTATTTGTTTACAATTAAGGTTTTAGAATCACAATTGTCAGTCATAGTACAGGGCATTAGCGATAATGAAATCCCATTGAAATTCGAGATACTGGCTGTTATTGTAACAGTGGGATTATCTGAATGTCTCAGTCGTCTAATATTTACTTTTATTGTTCTGTTATTTTTTTTTTTTTATATGTAGACCATATATTTGACATCTCAACCATGATATTTTGATTTTTTCAATTTTCTAAGAATTATATAATTGTACTATAATACGTTGTTCGTCCATCATTTTTTTATATTTTTTTCCATTGTGTTTCAATTTATCACCGATATTTAGCATTTTAGCTGTATTTTTTTACCCAATGTTTAGATATTTCTTTTTTTGTTTACTCTACTCATTAACTTTGCAATATGCTGATGAAATGTAAAACTATGAATATTGTTGATCAGTATGTAATTGTATTCAAGAATATCAATAAAGCCGGTTATGTTATAAAACTAAGAAATATTAAGCAAGTAAAATAACCAAAAACAATATATAATAAAATTAGTTTTTCTAGAACTGTCAACTAATAGTTAGATAGTTCTTTTAGAACTATTAGAGATATATCTTCTTGATCACCCAAGAGGGATAGATCTTCTTAATCACCTAATACTTTATTTCTATCATAGAATAAAATATAAAATACAACTTGAACTTAAATATTTTACTTACACTCTTTGTTTTCTTATCTCTTCTCGATTCTTTCTCTCTTTTCTTCTTTCTCTCATATTCTCTTCTTTCTCTAGCTCTATTTATAGATGAAGAAAATGTACAATAATGAAATAAAAACGTCAGTGCTTACGTTATGGTTATAAAAATCATCCATAAATAGTACTTTCACTGTTTTCATAACACTCCCCCTAGATGACTTTGACAAAAAAAAAAAAAAAATATGCATCGCTAAAACCTTGCTAGGAAAAATTCAATGGGAAAAAATCTTAGCGAAGGAAAAAAAAAGTGCAATATTCTTATGTAGCATTGTAAAGTAAGGGTATGTTAAAACTGACTCATTAAAACCTTACCAAGAAAAACCTTATGAGAAAAAAACTATTAGCGAAGGAAACAGGGTACAGTATACTACTCCACCTCATTTATACTTTTGGTATGAAGTTAATATAGGTAACCTTAACTCAAAAAGAAAATTAGAATATTAGTTGGCCTTAATGGATGAGGAAAAAAGGTCAAGACAGGTAACCTTACTGAATTTAAATGGATAGGCCCGATCTCTGCCAAGTTTCACATCCTCTTCCCTCCCTTCAAGAAACATAAGAAATCGAAATACAATCATTCTAAAAGAGCTTGAAGGAGCATTTCAACAAGAAACAAAGGAAACTGTGGAACTTGGGGAATTGCTTGGAATTAACTACAAAGGAAAAGAAAAGGAATTCTTCAATATGGTGTGTGATAAAGAAAAGAAAGCTTTGAACTCTTCAAAAGGTGTTGCCTTTGGGCAGTAAGGGGGTCTGTCTGCATTAAGGGTGTTTGATAAAATTTCATAATGAAGGTTATATCATGGAATGTCAAAGGATTAGGAAGGGAGGAAAAGAGAAGGATGGTCAAACAAGTGTGCAAAAAGAAAGCTATTGAAGTCCTTCTTCTTCAGGAGACCAAATGGACTTTCTGCAATGATAAGAAGGTGAAATCTGTTTGGGAGGCAGGGAGCTTTGAGTGGAAGGCAGTGGATTCTGTTGGTTTTTTAGGTGGTCTTCTATGCATTTGAAACTCTGAACTATTTAATGTGGAAGATCAGATTATCCAAAACCATTTCATACTGCTTAAAGGATATTTCCCCAACAAAGTCAAATGTTGTATTGTAAACGTTTATGGGCCCAAAACTAAAGAAGACAGAAGGCAGCTTTGGTCAAGTTTGCTTTCAATTAAAAGGTCATACAGTATCCCATGGTGCATTGGGGCCGATTTCAACAAAATTCTCAAAGCGGGGGAAAGAACATATTGTATTAGAATGAATCCTGGAATGAGACACTTCAAAAATTTCTTGGAGAAAGCTGTAAATCTCCTTGTGATAGGAAGAAAGTTCACTTTGTCAAATATGCAATCTAAAGAGATCTAGAGTAGACTAGATAGATTTCTAGTCAATGATAAATGGTTACATTTTTTCAAATGGTCTTAATGGGGATTGCCCATATTATTATCTGATCACTGCACAATCCTTTTATCTGATGAAGAAGCGGACTGGGGTCCCAAGCCCTTTAGAATATTTTATGTCTGGCTCACCAAAAAATCCTTTACGGATCTAATCCATAAATGCTGGAAAGAGACTATAGTCAATAGATGGGCAAGTTTTGTGTTGCTACAAAAGTTGAAGGCAATTAAAAGTTCAATCAAATCTTAGAATGCAAAGGTTTATGGTAGCATCTTTGAAAAGGTGAAAATTTTGGAAGCTGAGGTATCCAAAGCTGATAATATCTCAGAAGTGGACCACGCAATGTGAAAGCCAAAAGTGCTAGAAGAAGCCTAATCTGCAAACTATGGAAATCCTATAAAGAAGCTTAATGTATTCAGAGGCAAAAGTCAATAATGATTTGGCTCCAAAATGGTGATGCAAATACAAGTTTCTTCCATGTTGCTACCAATAGAAGATATAGTAAAAACCACATTGCAAATGTGACCATATATAGATCCCTGATTTCAGATCCAATTTCTATTAAAGGAGAGGCTTACAAATTCTTCAAGAACATATTCTATGAAAGTTGGCCTGCTAAGCCTATTCTATTAGGTGATCCTTTGAAAAAGTTGAAACCTGAAAGCAGGCCCAAGCTTGTGGAGGGATTCACTTAAGAAGAGAACCTTCTAGCCTTAAACAGCTGCGATAGGAGGAAAGCTCCAAGCCCAGATGGATTAAACTTCAACTTTCTCAAAAAATTATGGAAGATGCTCAAGCCTGAGGTAATGAACTTCCTCTTAGAATTTCAATCAAATGGCAAGAAAACTAAAGGTTTAAACTCTTCCTTTATCACACTGGTGCCTAAAGTGATCAACCCTGAATCTTTTCATTAGTATAGGCCTATTAGTCTTATAGGCTCTATGTACAAACTGCTAGCTCAATGTTTAGCAAATAGGCTTAAATCTGTACTGAATGAAGTAATTGGGGACTCGCAGAATGCTTTCATCAAAGGGAGAAACATTACATATGGTATCCTAATAGCTAATGAAGTGCTTCATGAATGAAAAGTCAGGAACTTCAAAGGGATAGCTTCAAAGCTTGATTTTGAAAAAGCTTTTGATTCACTGAATTGAGATTTCTTGATTTGGATGATGGAAAAAATGGGTTTTTGCCAAAAATAGTGCAACTGGATAAAAGAGTGCACATCCACAGCTTCAATATCTATATTGGTAAATGGTTCTCCATCAAATGAGTTCAAAATGGAAAAAGGTCTTAGACAATAGGACCCTCTTTCTCCTTTTTTTTATTCATTATTGATGCTGAAGGATTAAACTGGTTGCTTAATAGAGCCTTTCTATTAAACTTAGTGTCAGGAGTAAAAATTGGGAAAGATGAAGTCCCTATCCTTCAACTTCAATATGCAGATGACACACTTTACTTTAGTACTACTGATCTTAATGAACTTAGGAACCTAAAAAGGATTCTTAGATGCTATGAGTTACTTTCTGGCTTAAGAATTAACTTTAGTAAAAGTTGTGTGTATGGTGTTGGTATGGATGAAATATTTTTTGAAAGAAGTAGCTACTCTATTCAGATCCCATCTCATACCTTGGAATGCCAGTTGGGTCCAATCAGAAACTCATGGTAAATTGGTCAGGGGTGGTTGACAAGATCAAGGCCAAGCTCTCAAAATGGAAAAGATCCCATCTATCATTTGGAGGCAGACTTACCTTGCTAAAATCTACCTCGTCTAATCTTCCAATCTATTTCCTCTCCCCATTCAAATTACCTTCCAAAGTAAAAAAATCTAACTAAAAAACTTATAAGGGGTTTTCTATGGGTTGGGAAGATGATAAGAAAAAGATTCATCTAGTAAGATGGGAAAACGTTTCTATGAATAAAGAACATGGTGGCCTAGACATCAAATCTATAAAAGTTATGAATTCAACCCTTCTACCCAATTGGTGGTGGAGATTTGGTAGTGAGAAAGATGCTCTATGGAGAAGTGTGTTATGCATTAAGTATAATCTTAATAAGGCAAGATGGTTTCCCTTCAACTCACATGCCTTAAAAAAATTTTGGTTTTTGGAAAAACATTCTAGAAATTTGTTCCAAGATTGATGATTACAGCAAGGTTCTGAAGGAAAAGCTTCATATAAACATTGGCTTAGGGAATTCCACTCTTTTCTAGCATGAACTTTTGGCTCTCACAAGACAAAGGTTCATCTAAAAGTCAAGCTCAGGATCAAAGTCAACCTGCCATCCATCTGGCTTCAGCCTTTTTAAAACTCTTTTCTCTCTCTTTGAACTAGCAGGAGCTTATTAGTGAAATTGGAGTTCCTCAGCTGGACAGTTCTATTAAATGAAATCTCAAATTCAGAAGATCTCTCAGAGTTTGGGAAAGTGAAGACTTAAAGAGACTAATCAGTTTGCTTAGCAAATGTAATATTCTCCCAGATAAAAAAGACTTTTTGGCACGGAAAGCAGAATCTTTAAATGTTTTCTCGATTAGTTCCTTTTATAACAACTTTCAAATTTCTCAGGATTACCCTTTTTACTCTAGTCTCTTTGTCTAGAAAAATGCTACCCCTCTCAAAGTTCAGGTGTTTGAGTGGCTTACTCTTCAAAACAAAATCAGCACTTCTGATCTGCTTCATCTCAGAGGAATTCTACTTCGTCTCTGAAGCCTCAAATCTGTTCTATAAAATGAAGAACTAGAATGTTCTGATCACCTCCTCCTAGGGTGCAAGATTTCCTGGCTTATTTAGTCATCCATCTTTAACTGGTGGGGCATTTAGTGGGTGGTTCCCTCTAATAATCTATAGGAGTTAGCATTTGGTGGTATGGTTCCAATTCCTATGGTATGGAAAATATCATCTAAAGAGCTATGTTTTTAGCAATTATCTAGAATATTTGGCTGTTAACAAATGATATCATCTTTAAAGGATCTTCATTGAACTGGCAAGAAACTTCATACTCAATCAAACTTCATCTGGCTTTTTGGACAAAAGCAAAAGTTGGAAATTCTAGCTTCAGTATTTAGGAATTCATCTACAATATTGCAGGAGTTGAATGTCTTTCCCCCCTCCTCCTATTAGTTTGCTTTAGTTTGGCCTCTTGCCAACCTTCCCCCCCTCCCCCTTATGTTTCCTCATCTTCCCTCTTGTATCTCTTTGAAGGCTGGTCGAATTTAGTTTTTCTATTTTAGTGATGCCTTTGTACCTTCTCCTCTTTAATGAATCTTTCCTTTTGTTGATAAAAAAAAAAAAAAAAGCTCAAATTGTTCAGCATGAAAGAATTTTGAGACAACTCATGCCGATGTTGTGTATCAAATTCTCAAATGTTATAATTGGGAGTGCTTTAATAAATAAGTCTGTCAAGTTGTTACTTAATCGTATTTGCTGGACATCAATATCACAATTTTTCTGAAGTTCATGTGCATAAAAGAACTTTGAAGAAATATGTTTTGTTCTATCACCTTTGATGTAACCTCCCTTAATTTGTATAATACACACGGCATTATTTTCGTATATTATCATTGAGGTATTTTTTATTGTAGATAATCTGTAACTTTTTTGAATATGTTGAATCACAGATCTTAGCCAGATGCACTCTCAACTTGCTTTATGAGTTGCAATTATCTTAAAATAATTTGAAGAAGTTACAGTCAATATCTACTTCACAGATCGCCAGGATATAGTAGTGTTACCATAAGTAAACACATATCCAGTTTCAGACCAAGCTTTATGTGGATCAGAAAAGTAGCTAGCGTCTGCATAGCTAATTAATTCAGGTTGTGACTCCTTTGAATAGAATAAGCCCATATCAATTGTCCCTCATAGGTAACTCAATATATGCTTAATTCTTTTCCAATGTCTTTGTGTTAGTGTAAAACTATATCTTGCCAATAAATTGACAGAGAATGCTATATTAGGTGTTGTACAATTTGCAAGATACATAAGAGCACCGATTGTACTAAGATATGATACTTCAGGATCAAGAAGTTCTTCACCATCTTCTTGAGGACGGAAAGAATCTTTTTGTACATCTACTAAACGGACAACCATTAAAGAACTTAATAGATGAGCTTTGTCCATATAAAACTGCTTCAAAATTTTTTTTGCATATACTAATTGATGGACAAGAATTCTATTTGATAAGTGCTCAATCTATAATCCAAGACAAAACTTTGTTCTCCCAAAATCTTTCATTTCAAACTCCTTCTTTAAATAATTAACACTTTTAATAATCTATTCAGGAGTTTCGATTAGATTCAAATTGTCAACATAAACTGCAATTACAACAAATTCGGATTCTGATTTCTTAATGAAAATGCATAGGCAAATTGTATTGTTTACATATTCTTCTTTCAAGAGATATTCACTTAGACGATTATACCACATGCGATTGGATTGCTTTAACCTATATAAAGATCTTTGAAGCTTGATAGAACATAAATTTCGTGATATTGACATATTCTTTGAAGCTTGGTAGAACACAAATTTTGTGATTTTGACATATTTGCTTCAGGCATCTTAAATCCTTTAGGGATTCTCATATGTAGATTATTATCCAATTCCCCATATAAATAGGCGGTCACTACATCTATTAGACACATATCTAGTCCTTTTGAGACTGATAAACGAATTATGAGTCTGAATGTAATTGCATCCATTACAGGAGCATAAGTCTCATCATAGTCAATACCAGGTCTCTAAGAGAAACCTTGTGCTACGAGTCAGGCTTTATATCCTACTATTTTATTTTTCTCATTTCGCTTTCTTACAAATACTCATTTATATCCAACTGGTTTCACA
Organism: Euryodendron excelsum; assembly: GCA_033060915.1. Taxonomy (NCBI): domain Eukaryota; kingdom Viridiplantae; phylum Streptophyta; class Magnoliopsida; order Ericales; family Pentaphylacaceae; genus Euryodendron; species Euryodendron excelsum. Next base: position 26,767,065 of record CM065390.1, read on the forward strand.
TCTTCAGATGTGTGGACTACAAGTCCAAATACTTTACGTTGTGCTAATAAGTGTAATTCTGCCTCAATAGTTTCTTTTCATTTTGACCAATCAATTCTATGTCGACATTCATCGACTATTTGTGGTTCAGTCTCTTCATTACTTTTGGTAGTACCAAGAGTTACTTTAAATGAAAATATGTTGTCGGCAACTATCTTATTTCTATTCCAGCTTTCTCCTGTATTCATATAACTTATTGAGATCTCATTATTTTCAAGTACCATATCACTTACAAGAGATATCTCTTTAAGAGGTCTCTCTTATAGGAATTCTTCTTTGTGATTCTCTTCTTCAAGAAGTTTAAATATTGTATTCTTTTTAGAGCACTAACTTGCTTATGCATTTTTTCTTGTGTCTTCATTTTTCTAGGAACAATATCTTTTGCACCAACAGGCCTTTCACTTTTCATGTGTGTTTTAGATTCATTTGCTATTGTACTAATAGATTGTCTTACATAGACATCAATACGTGCTAAAGTATTAGCAGTTGGTATATGTGATTTTGTCACTTTCTTTGTGTCGATAAACGCATCAGGCAATTGAATTGCAATTGTCTGTAAATGAAAGATTCTATGAATTTCAGATTCTCATTGACTTGTTCAAGGATCAATATGAGACATTGTTAAAACATTCCAACTAATCTCTCGTTACTTTTCTAATTGCATATTTTCTCTCCCTAGTGGTGGAAGACTGAGTCATCAAAATGATAATCCGTAAAACATGCCTTGAAGGCATCACCTGTTAAGAGTTCTAAATATCTAAGAATAGATGGAGAATCAAAACTAACATAAATTCTAAGTCGACACTAGGGACCCATTTTAGTACCTTGTAGGGGTGAAATTGGAACATATACAGCACAACCAAAAACTCGTAAGTGAGAAATATTTTGTTGTTGACCAATGACAAGTTGTAATGGTGAGTACTGATGATAAGTAGTTAGTCAGACTCTAACTAATGATGCATCATACAATATGACATGTCCCTAAGCAGAAACAGATAATTTTGTTTTCATAAATAAAAGGCGAGCAATAAATTGAAGTCGTTTTATAAAAGATTCGGCAAAACCATTTTTGTGTGTGTGTGTGAGCAATTAAGTGTTCAACATCAATCCCTATTGACATGCAATAATAATCAAAGGCTTGAAATGTAAAATTTTTAGCATTATCTAGTCGTATTGACTTGATCGGGTAATTTGAAAACTGTGCCTGTAAACGAATAATTTGAATAAGAAGTCTAGCAAAAGCAATATAATGGATAGAAAGTAAACAAAAACACGTGACCACCATGTGGATACATCTATTAAAACCATAAACTAACGAAAAGGTCCACATTGAGGATGTATTAGCCCATATATATCCCCTTGAATTTTTTGTAATAATGATTGGGATTTAAGAACTGCCTTTGAAGGGATGGTCTGTCAATTAATTTTCCTTGTGAACATGCAGCATATGTATAATCATTTAACAAAAGAATCTTCTGGTGCTTTAGCGAATATCCATGTGAGTTCTCAATAATTCGATGTATCATTGTTAATCCTGGATGACCTAAGCGATCATGCCATAGTATAAAATTTTTTGGGTCAAAGCACTCCTGGTGCATCACTACACGTGATTCCTCAGCTTTTATATAAGTATAATATAATCTAGAAGACAATGTAGCAAGTTTTTTCAGTATATATTTCTTTCCTGAAATATAATAAATAATGTAGAGTTGTTCTACATTATCTTCATTCGTCGTCTTAATATGATATGTATTACGACGTATATCTTTAAAAATGACCAGATTCCTTGTAACTTTAGTAGAGTACAATGCATCATTAATGCATAGCTTTTTTTCTCTTGGCAATATTATATTGGCCTTTCCGGAGTCTTCAATTAATTTTGTTGTGCCAGAGATTGTATTGACATTAGCTTCAAGTAATGTCAAGTGTGAGAAATATTTTTTCTCTCAAAGAATTGTGTGCGTTGTTCCGCTGTTTACCAGATATGTGCCTTTACTATTCATTTTAATCAACACGCTAGTACGTCCATGCCTTCATATGCAAAATATATATGAAGTTTCAATCTTAGTAACTAAATAGTGCTAGAAATTGTAAACATAACGTATGGAGCTATGCATCATCAATTTAATAATCAAATTTGTAAAAATTATTTCTGCAATAAAAATATATAATATTTAATCGTACTACAAGTACGTGACTAATACTATAGGTACATGACCAATGAAACATTTTCATAATTCTTAGGAGATTTATTCTGTAAACTTTTTCCTTTTTTAGAGTTATGTTATGGTATTTTTAAACCTCATATGATAACTCCCACGATAATTCTCACTGCTACGACCATTGCCACGTCCACTAATTAAGATTGCATTTACTTCAGGGAATGGAGCAGAATTAGTAGGTTGGGACTAATAATTTTTTCATTAGTAACAAGAAAACATGATATTAATTAAGAATATTTTTTCTGAATTAATACTCTCGATATTGCTACTGCTGGAGCATTCAATGATAACACAATGGTATATAATGGTAAACCAAAATAGGCAGCGGCCATAATATGCATAGTTAAATAATAGCAGTAATATAAATAAAGCAGTAGCAGGTGGCAAGCAGACCTTATAAAATAATAATAATTATATAAATGGCGTGCATGCCTTAATAAGCATTCTATAAGAATACTTACTTTCTTCTATTTAATTGTATTTTTAAAGCAATACATATAACAAATTTAACAATCATAAGTTAATGATCATGTAAAACCTCTACCAAATATATTAAGATTAAGTGGATGTTATGATAAAAGACAACAACCCCATGAAAAGATAACCGACAGAAATGTGAAACGTATTATGAAACATACTATTTATTTAATATTATTTATTATATAATTACTATGCAATTGCATAGTAAAATCATTGTTCATGAATAGTAGTTATCCATTATAAATTAATAATAGTAAAAGTACTATTGATGCATAGTATTTATTATTATGCAATTCATTCGATATATATATGTGTGTATATATATATAATATCACTATTTTTTTCTTAATTATAACTTTCAATCCAAACATTGAAATATAGTCAAGGCACATATCTATGAAAAGCTATTGAAGAACGATTCTAAATCTATAAATATCATAGGCCAAAAATTTAAGATTTGAGATAAAGAAATCAACAAAGTTTCGAAATAAACAACTATTCATCTCAATAGTGTCGCGCCCAGATTTTTTGCACTCGAGGAATACTCACACAAACGGAAAAAATGTTGTACTCTCTCGTTAGAACTCACCCTCCTAAAAGAATGAGTGCAACTACATTTGAATTGAAAATTGATTTAAATAAAGGGCTTTTGAAAAAGATTTGGAGTCGCCACCTAACTTGATTAAGGTGAGTTAGGTCACCTAAAAACTAAGCATAATCCGAAAACTACACTTAGGATTTTTTGAAAAAGGTTTTGAAAAGATCCCCCCAAGAGAGGGTTTTTAAGAAAACAGGTTGTTTGGTAACCTTTGGAAAATATTTAGCCCTTTTTTGAAAAATAACTCCTTTTGGTCTTTGAAATCAGTGATCTTAGGTTCGGAGGTTGGTTACGTGTAGGGAAGACGCACTAAGCCATCACCCTACCCCGCCCTTTCGGTACCTGCATGTCAATCTATCCTAGATTCACCTATGAGAGTCTTTAACTAACTAATGGTTCAATCCTACCCACTCTAAAAAAAAATGTTTGAAAAGAAACTAACATGATGCATAATATACAAGTGCAAGAAAAGAGAATTAGAAAAGTAGATTTGGAAAAAGATTTGAAAAGAAATTGCTTGAATTTGAAGATTAAAATTGAATTTGGAAATTGAAATTGAAGATAGAAATAGATCATAGAATTGGAAACTTGAAGAAAATTGTAGGATTGGAGATTAAAAAGAAGTTGTAGAAATAGAAATTTGAAACATGTTGTGAGATTTGAGATTTGAAAAATGTTGTGACCGCACCCATGAGGGTTGCCTACGTATCCTTTTGGAGGAATCAGGTCAGTCGTAGTTCGGACAAGAGTCCGATTGAAAAGAGATTGATTTGGAAGAAAGAGATTGAATTGGAAGATTTGAAAAGATTTGATTTTGGAAAGCTTGGTTTTAAAAAACCTAGACTTAGGAAAGATAGGAGACCTAGGAAAGACTTGAGATTTAGAAAGATTTGACTCGAATGTTGGACTTGGAAGATTTGGAAACATTGGATTTTAGAAAATGTTCGAATTAGAAAAGGTCCGATTTAGGAAAGTTTCGAATTAGGAAAGTTTCATTTTTGAAAAGTTTTGGAATTAGGAAAATTTCAACTTAGGGAAGTTTCCAAATTAAGAAAGTTTTGAAATTAGGAAAGTTTCAACTTAGGAAAGTTTTGAATTTGGAAAGTTTTGAAATAGAGAAGTTTTGAAAATTGGAAGGTTTAGAAAATAAGGAAGTTTTAAAAATAAAAAAGTCTTGAGTTTAGAAAGAGTTAACTTACAAAAGTTTTGAATTTAGAAAACTTTGAATTTAGAAAGATTTGAAATTTGGAAAGTTTAAGATTTAGAAAGTTTTAGAGTATTAGAAAACCTTGAAATTAGGAAAGGTTGAGTTTAGGAAAGATTTGAAAACTCGGATTTGGAAAGTTAAGATTTGGAAAGGGGTAGAATTAGGAAAGAGTTGAATTCGGGAAGATTTGAAAGTTGAGCTTTAAAATTTAGGAAAGATTTTTATGTTCAAGTTTTGGAAACTTAAGATTTAGGAAAGTGAAAGTTTAGGAAGGATTCGAATTAGGAAAGAGTTGGAAGGGATTGGATTTGTTTTCTAAAAGAAAAGGTTGGATTTTGTTTTAAAAAACGGAGGATTGGATTTGGTTTCCTAAACGGGAATATTTGATTTGGTTTCCTAAGGGGAAGATAGGATTTGGCAAGGATTTGGAAAGGGAGATTCTAGAAACCCTAGATTTGAAAAATTGTAGTTTCGACGTAGAAAATAGGTTTTGGAAACGTGTATAGTTTGGATGTGGAAAACAAGAGGTTTTGGAAACCTAGGTTTGGGGCAAAGTTTGAAAATCATGTTTTTGGAAAGAAAATTAGGGTTTCCTAATTGTGAGTTCTAGGGTTTGAATTGGGCTCTAAGGAAAGAGTTTTTGAAAAGTGCGTTTTTAGAAACGAAGGTTTTGGAAGGAAATCCTATAAAGGAGTTTCTAGAGGAAAGATTTTGGAAAGAAAGTTTTTGGAAAAATTTTTGGAAGGAGATTGTTGGAGAGAGTTTTTAGGAAAGTGAATTTAGGGAGTGTTTTTGGAAAGTGAATTTTGAGCAGACAGGGATTTTAAAAAGGAGTTGAAGAAGGGAAGTTTTGAAAAATAGATTTTGGAGGGAGTTTTTGAAAACAACTTTGAATAGGAGAGTTTTAGAAAAGTATGTTGAAAAAGATTTTTAGGAAAAGAGGTTTTTGAAAATAGAGTTTTTAGGAAGTGTAAAAACGTCTCACTTTCCTAAAGCAATTCTAGCCATAGGAAGGCTAGAACCACTTTAGGAAAGTGGTTTTTGAAAATAACAAGGAGTTGAAAATATGGACCATGTGGGCCACTTTGAATATAACACTTTCCTAAATCAATCCTAGCCATGGAAAAGCTAGAATCACCCTAGGATTGTGGTTTTGAAAATAAGTTTTGAAAAAGAGAAATTTGATGTAGTTCTGAAAACAAGTTTGAAAACGATTTTTGAAAACGATTTTTCGAAGATGCAAGATCATGATATGTATAATGCAAATTTTGGGTCGTGAACATACAAGGCTAAGGCTTCACCACATAATCAAAGGGGCCGGACCCACGTGGTCTCTGGTTAGACTAAAAGAAAGCCCCCGACACGATAACTCTCTAATAGCCCAATCCTACACATGGACCGGGAATCCCCTTGTTTCAAGCATGCAAAGAAAGGGGGGGAAAGAGATGGGGGATTAAAATAGAGAAAACCCAAGTGGGTTAGGAGAGAGAAGAGAGAGGGGGAGGTGCGAAAATTTAAATAGAGAACCTACCTTGTATCTTGTTTATTTTCCGCGCCTTGCTTTCTTCGGTCTTTGTCTTGATCTTCGTCTTCAATATTCAAGAGCCGCCTTCAATCTTCAAACTTCAAATTGCAACTCTTCAAGTCTTCGAAGGAGGGTTGAAGTTAATGTATGAGTGTATGGGGGTGTGTATGAGTGTATAGGAGGCTAGGGTTTAGTGTATGGTGGCTAGGGTTTGGAAAACCTAAGGAGGCTAGGGTTTAGGGAGTGTTCGAGCTCTGTATATCGAATTATATGATTTTTAGATTGAGTTGACGGATCCTTTTCACGTTAGATAAGGCTCTATATTTATAGAGGTTGGACAACACTAGCGCCTGTTGCAGTGGCACCAGGCCAAAATTTACACTGGCGCCAGGCCATTTTTTGGCTTGACGCCACTAATAGTGGTGCCAACCATTTAGGAAATGTTTAAGGTCGGCAAACAATGTATCTTTGACTAGATTTGGGAGCATGTACTAGTGACTACCATGTAATTTTTAGTCTGGCTTCACTAGGAGTGACTCTGGAAAGTCCGAAAATGATTTGAAGGAACCGGGAATGACCTAGAAGGCCGGAAAAAAGTAGTAACACTTAAAATAGTGTCCTGGAGGTATTTGACTTGAGAAATGAGGATAAGATGGGTCGGAAAGGTTGACTAGGCCTTTAGGGGCAAAACGATCAATCGGATCGGGAAGCTGCCAGGACAGACTCGGACTGTCCCGGAAAAAGACTTGGAATTTAGAAACATTATTTAGAATGTTCCCAAAGGTTGTTGGTTTGATTCCCAGAGCCGGCGTGGTCAGAAAAGGAGACCGGCCCACTAAGAGCAAAACGGTCATTTTGTATCGGATTTGCCGGAACTGACTCGGAATGATCCAGAAGGATAGAGGAATGTTGAGAATACTATAAGAAGTAATCTCAGAGGATTACCAGTTTGATACCCAGAGCCGATGTGGTCGAAAAAGGAGACCGGCCCACCAGGGGCAAAACGGTCATTTTGTACTAGGTTGGCCGGAACTGATTCGGAATGATCCGAAAAGGTAAAGGAAGGTTAAAATTACCATAAGGAGTAATCTCAGAAGGTTACTGGTTTAATACCTAGAGCCGGTGTGGTTCTCGGGGCATTCAAATGCCCAAGGACAAAATGGTCATTTTAGCTTCAAGTGGGCCCTACGGGCCCGAGAAGCGACTGGTGGACTAAATTCAAGTTAAAAAGGTGGGCTTAGAGTCTTAATATGAATGTGATGTGTGAAAACGAGCTTGGTCAGCTTGGATTGCCGAGCAGGCAAAAATGGGGTGTTTACAAATAGTTCAACCACTATTTATACTATTCATCAACCATTAACAAAATATAAATTAGGCGACGAATTAAAGAGTAAATAGTAAAGAACCCAAAACAAAGATAAATTAACTGAAATATTAATAAATGAACTACCTTCACATATAGAATGAATGAAGTACCTTCCTAATGTAAAGAAGAACACAGTTATATTTTTTATGAGCATTTAGAACTTCGTGCTGATAACGTGTTATAAAACTAAAGAAATATAAAGCCTACAAAATAACCGAACACAATATATAATAAAATTAGTTCTTCTGGAACTGTGAACTAATAGGTAGATAGTTCTTCTAGAACTATTAGGGATAGATCTTCTTGATCACCTAAGACTTTATTTCTATCATAGAATAAAACATAAAATACAACTTTAACTTAAATATTTTACCTAAATTCTTTGTTTTCTTCTCTCTTCTCTATTCTTTCTCTCTTCTTTTTTCTCTGTTTACTTCTCTCTCTCCTATTCTCTTCTTGCTCTCCTCTCTTTATCCAGTTCTATTTATAGACGAAGAAAAGGCACAGTAATAAAAGGAGAACATCAGTGCTTATGTTATGGTTGCAAAAATAGTCTATAAACAATGTTTTCAGCGTTTTCATAACAGGTTTTTAATCTTTTTGTGTTGTTTGACGATTTCTTTCTTTTCTCTTTGTTATTGTGTCATTGTAATATTCCACAAGAGTTCTTAATAGAGGCAAGATTCCCATGTCAGTTGCCTGATTTGTTTGAAAAGGATCAATTAGGAGTCTTCCTTGAATTTTTAGGTTTGGAGATTCTTTGTCAACAAGATCAACTAAGGATTTTGATCTTAATTACCATTTTATTTTATTGCTACATGAGATCTTTTTCTCTTCACCTTTTTTGGTTCTCTATATAAATATACTAAAATGCTCATTGGAATAGTAATTCAATGTATCAATAAAGATCCCTTCATATTTTTAAGCATGAAAGACCATAACTATTACTTGGATTAGAGGTCAAGCTTCATCTAAATTCAACTAAGTGAGGCTTAAAGAATTTCGTACTTACTATGCTTATGTAGGAATGCATACGAACCCAATCATGTTCTCTCACTTTCAAGAAGAATGCCGAATGTTAGTGATATAATTACATAAAGTAGTCTTGAACCAGCTTTCTAACCAGATATTTCATATTTGCACTTGACCTAGGCGGCGCAAACATTACAAAAAGAATATATAATAATGGACATTTAAAAAATTCATCCTTGAATTCTAACCATTTATTCGTTTGCATATGGAAAAAGCATATCTATTATAGCCATATGATAATAGCACTAAACTTGATCGATCTAATTCTGATAATAGTAGACTCCAAATACACGGCACTAATCTTGATTTGATGTCATTATAAGAGGAAGACAAATTTCACTCACAATGATCATATTCACCCTTACAATTAACGTTGTCATTATCATCTCACCAGTGTACGTTCATTCTGATCATTGTTCTCCTAAATACACCCATTATAATTATATATCGTCGTCATCGCCTTCATCAGCCTTCCACTGAGAAGCATAGGTAGGTCAAAATTTATTGGTATAGAACTTCCAGTCATTACTACAACAATAACACTAGTAACTTAGTAAAATTTATTTATTTATTTTTTTTACGGGATGAATGCACAACATGTTTGTGTCTTGTTCATACCTGTACAACATTGGGAGTCCCTTTTTTGACATATTGCAAAAATGATCTCAGGCGAAATACGCACGCAAGACGCCACAAATACGCATGCGGGTTTCATCTTTGGAATATCTTTAGCATAAGAGTATAGCAATTATGCAGGAAAACAAGAGAAGATAGGCAGACACACACACACACACATATATATATATATATATGCATGCTATGTCAAGAGCCTAAATTCTTCGATGTAACTGCAGCACTGTTTACATATTTAGCAGTTCAATTTTATTTCAAACCTCACTCTGAACTGGATTATATAGCTATTTTAAAATTTTCTACATATATATGTGCACTCTTTCCTATTCTTAAGCATGAAATGTAGACAAGATCTGAGACTACACCAATTAGTGGCATTGCACCAATTTAACTCGTGCAGGTATAAAGGGAAATGTTATCAAAATTGAAAGCGACTCTCTAAACACTTACTTTTGAGGCATGGTGACAGCAACCATGGCAAGAGAGAGAATTTTTATCTACTTAATTATAGATCATATATATATCTACATATGTTTCTATTAAGTAAATTAAACAGCAAGTAAATGCCCATGCATACAAGAAAATTGTCCAAATCTAAGATTAGGCACATACTGAAGACAAAACACAAAGTGGCAGTGCAGCGCACACATATATATATATATATATTGGCACTGGGAAGTAGGAAACTGAAAGAAAAAGGTATATTGTAAGTTGCAGGTTGCTTACGTCACCATGCGCCCACCTGAAAATGGGGCACAACCCGTACCATCTGATGTGGAATCTCAAACTTACTTTCTCCTTTTTTTTTTTTTTTTTTGTATGTTTTAAATTAATTTAAAGAAGAGATAAAGTCACAGTTTCATGAAAGGAATATATTAGTCCGGAACACATGAAGAGATGCTATGTGGGTCAAGAGGCTCCATACGGATAAAGATAATTTTTGTAAAAAAATATTTCTTTTCTTTTTTCTTCTTTCTTTTTTTTTCAAAGAAATAAAAAGATTTCTCAATTCAAAAGCTATCATGAACAAATTATGATGAACTATGGACCAAATAAAAAACATTTTAGGCACTTACTAAGATATGTGATGCATAAGACAATTTGCTAGATCTATAAGTACTGAGGCAGGCCTGTAGTATGTATATAGATCTCCTTCACCATCTATTGTATTGTCAACAAACTATATAATATATTCATTGTATCAATTCACAAAAACAACTCGTGGCCACCCACCCCCAGGTAATATAATTTCATTCCTTACAACAAAAACCAGCTGCGGTTGGTAACAATCCTCTCTCTCTCTCTCTCTCTCTCTCTCTCTCTCTCTCTCTCTC
>CM065390.1:28677500-28897500 GCA_033060915.1 Euryodendron excelsum
AAAAATATGATGCATGAGATGCAGGTGCAAGTTAAGAGAATTGATTTGGAAAAAGATTTGAAAAGAAATTGATTAGATTTGAAAATAGATTTGAAGAGATGGAATTGAAATTGGAAAGTTTTAGAAATTGGAAATAAAGATTTAAAAATAGATTTTTGGAATGGGAAACTTGAAAATAGATTGGAGACTTGAAAAGATTGTGGAATTTGAGATTTGGAAAGATTTGAAAACCGCACCCATGAGGGTGGAATTGAAAGTTTGAAAAATATTGTGACCGCACCTATGAAGGTTGCCTACGTATCCCTTTGGGGGAATCAGGTCAGTCGTAGTTCGGACTAGAGTCCGATTGAAAAGAGATTGATTTGAAAAGAGAGATTGGATTGGAAGAAAGAGATTGAATTGAAAATTGAATTTGATTTGAGATTAGAAAAGGAGATTGAATTTGAGAAGATTGGACTTGCTTTGGAAAGATTGATTTTGGAAAAACTTGGTTTTGGAAAGATGGAGGTTTAGGAAACCTAGACTTAGGAAAGGTAGGAGACCTAGGAAAGACTTGAGATTAAGAAAGATTTGACTCGAACATTGGACTTAGAAGATTTGGAAAGATTGGACTTTAGGAAATGTTCGAATTAGGAAAGGCCCGTTTTAGGAAAGTTTCGAATTAGGAAAGTTTTGAATTTAAGAAAGTTTTGAAATAGGAAAGTTCCGTTTTAGGAAAGGTTTGAAAAGGAAAAGTTTTCAATTTAGGAAATGTTTGAATTAGGAAAGCCTCGACTTAAGAAAGTCTTAAATTAAGAAAGTTTTGAATTTAGAAAAGTTTTAGATTTGGAAAGATTTGAAGTTTAAGAAAGTTTAGAATTTAGAAAGATTTGAAATTTGGAAAGTTTAGGATTTAGAAAGTTTTAGAGTTTAGAAAGATTTAAGATTTTAGAAAATTTTAGAGTTTTAGAAAATCTTGAAAATTAAGAAAGGTTTGAATTTAGGAAAGGTTTAAAAGCTTGAATTTAGAAAGTTAGGATTTGGAAAAGGGGTTGAATTAGGAAAGGGTTGAGTCAGGAAAGATTTGAAAGTTGAGTTTTAAAATTTAGGAAAGATTTTTATGTTCAAGTTTTGGGAACTTAAGGTTTAGGAAAGTGGAAGTTTAGGAAAATTTAGATTTTGAAATTTAAGGAAAGATTTAAAGTTTAGGTTTAGGGAACTTATGGTTTAGGAAGGAATTGAATTAAGAAAGGTTTGGATTAGGAAGGGATTGGATTTGGTTTCTAAAAACAAGGGTTTGATTTTGTTTCCAAAAACCGAGGATAGGATCTAGTTTCCTAAACGGGAAGATTGGATTTGGTTTCCTAAAACAAAGGTTTGATTTTTGTTTCCTAAAGGGAAGATTTGATTTGGCAAGGATTTGGAAAGGGAGATTCTAGAAACCCTAGATTTGAAAAACCATAGTTTTGACGTAGAAAATAGGTTTTGGAAACATGTATAGTTTGGATGTGAAAACAAGAAATTTTGGAAACCTAGGTTTGGGGCAAAGTTTGAAAATCATGTTTTTGGAAAGAAACTTTAGGGTTTCCTAATTGTGGGTTCTAGGGCTTGACTTGGGCTCTAAGGAAAAGAGTTTTTGGAAAGTACATTTTTAGAAACGAAGGTTTTCTAAAAGGGAATCCTAGGGAGGAATTTTTGGAAAGTGAATTTGAAGAGAGAGTTTTGGGAAAGATTTTTAGAAAAAGGGAGATTTTGGAAGGAAGATCCTAGGGGGAAATTTCTAGAAGGAAGATTTTTGGAAAAGAGAGTTTTTGGAAAGATTTTTAGGGAGTGTTTTTAGAAAGTGAATTTTTAGGAGAGTTTTTTGGAAAGGAGTTGAAAAAAAAGGGGGGTTTTGAAAAATAGATTTTGGAGAGGAGTTTTTGAAAACAATTTTGGAGAGAAGAGTTTTCGGAAAGTATGTTGAAAAAGAGATTTTTTAGGAAGAGACTTTTGAAGAGAGAGAGTTTTTGGAAAGTATAAAAACATCTCACTTTCCTAAAGCGACTCTAGCCATAAAAGGGCTAGAACCACTTTAAGAAAGTGGTTTTGAAAACAAGGTTTGAAAATATAGACCAAAAGGCCACTTTTAATGTAACACTTTCCTAAAGCAACCCTAGCCATGGAAAGGCTAGAATTACTCTAGGATTGTGATTTTGAAAACATGTTTTTGAAAAAGAGCTTTTGATGCAATTTTGAAAACAAGTTTGAAAACGAATTTTGAAAACAACTTTTTGAAAACGAATTTTGGAAGATGCAAGACTATGATATGCACAATGCAATTTGGGGTCATGAACATACAAGGTTAAGGCTTCACCACATAATCAAGGGGGCCAGACCCACATGGTCTCTGGTTAGACTAGAAGAAAGCCCCCAACACGGTGACTCTCCAATAGTCCAATCCTACACATGGACCGAGAATCCCCTTGTTTCAAGCATGCAAAGAAAGGGGGGGAAAGAGATGGGGGATTAAAATAGAGAAAACCCAAGTGGGTTGGAGAGAGAAGAGAGAGGGGGGAAGTGCAGAAAATTAAAGAGAAAGCCTACCTTGTTTCTTGTTTATTTTGCGCGCCGTGCAGTCTTCGGTCTTCGGTCTTCGGTCTTGATCTTCACCTTCAGTCTTCAAGGATTGTCTTCAAGCTTTGGATGGCTGCTCTTCAAGTCTTCAGAGAGTGGTTGAAGGCTAGTGTATGAGTGTATGGGGGAGTGTATGAGTGTATAGGAGGCTAGGGTTTGTGTATAGTGGCTAGGGTTTGGGAAAACTTAGGGAGGCTAGGGTTTTGGAGGTGCTCGAGCTCTGTATATCGAAATATGAGATTCTTAGGTTAAGTTTGCAGACCCTTTTCACGTTGAACGAGGCTCTGTATTTATAGAGGGAAGACAAGCCTGGTGCCTGTTGCAGTGGCGCCAGGCCAAATTATACACTGGCGCCACTAGTAGTGGCGCCAGGCCATTTTTTGGCTTGGCGCCACTACTAGTAGCACCAGCCATTTAGGAAACAATTAAGGTCAGCAAGCAACGTATCTTTGACTAGATTTGGGCGCTTGTCCTAGTGACTACCATGTAAACTTTAGCCTGGCTTCACTAGGAGTGACTCCGAAAAGTCCGGGAATGATTTGAAGGAGCCGGGGGTGACCCGGAAGGCCGAAAAGGAGCAGGAACACTTGAAATAGTGTCCTGGAGGTATTTGACTTGAAAAGTGAGGATAAGATGTGCCGGAAAGGTTGACCAAGCCTTTAGGGGCAAAACGGTCAACTAGACCGGAAAACTGCCGGGACAGACTCGGACTGTCCCGGAACAAGACTTGGGATCTGGAAACATTATTTAAAAATGTTCTCAGAGGTTGCCGGTTTGATTCCCAGAGCCAGTGTGGTCGGAAAAGAAGACCGGCCTACTAGGGGCAAAACGGTCATTTTGCACCGGGTTTGCCGGAACTGACTTGGAATGGTCCGGAAAGGTAAAGGAAGGTTGAGAACACTATAGAAAGTGTTCCCGGGTTATTACCGGTTTGATACCCAGAGCCAGTATGGTTGAAGAAGGAGACCGGCCCTCCAGGGGCAAAACGGTCATTTTGTACCGGGTTGGCTGGAACTGACTCGGAATGATCCGGAAAGGTAAAGGAAGGTTGAGAATACTATAAAAAGTATTCTCAGGTCATTACCGGTTTGATAACCAGAGCCGGTGTGGTTCCCGGGACGTTCGGATGCCTAGGGACAAAATGGTCATCTTGACCAGAAAGTCTCAAAAAAGGTCTTAAGGGTAGTTTGGTCCTTTTCCTCCGAAGTGGGCTAACAGCCACTAGTGTTGACCTAGGTTTTGAGTGTTTCCGCCACTCTAACGGTGTGAGTATTTTCGCTACTCGGACGGGGTTAAGTATTTCCACTACTCGGACAGGGTTGATGATTTGTGAGTATTTCCACTACTCGGACGGGGTTGAGTATTTCCGCTACTCGGACGGGGTTTAATGATTTGTGAGTATTTTCGCTACTCTAACGGTTCTGTGAGTATTTCCGCTACTCTAACGGTTCTGTAAGTACTTCCGCTACTCTAACGGTTCTGTGAGTACTTCCGCTACTCTAACGGTTTGGTGAGTAGTTTCGCTACTCGGACCGTCTCGAGGAATAAACTGTCTCGAGAGAGGGATTGGAAAGGAGTCTTATCGTCTCCGAAGAGACGTGCCTGGATTGGAACCGTCTCGAGGAATAAACTGTCTTGAGAGAGGGATTGGAAAGGGGTCCTATCGTCTCCGAAGAGACGTGCCTGGGTTTTGAGTGTTTCCGCCACTCTAACGGTGTGAGTATTTTCGCTACTCTAACGGTTTTGTGAGTGTTTCCGCCACTCTGACGGTTCTGTGAGTGTTTCCGCCACTCTGACGGTTTTGTGAGTAGTTTTGCTACTCGGACCGTCTCGAGGGATAAACTGTCTCGAGAGAGGGATTGGAATTGGAATAAGGAAGGACAATGCCCCTAAGGGCATTTTGGTCATTTTGCCTCTATTTGGGCCTGACAGGCCCGCGAAGCGATGGAAAGACGGAATTTGGACTAGAGGATTGGTTTCGATTGGAATATGTCTATAATGACTTGAAAACAAGTCTGGACGGAGTGTAGACTGCCGAGCGGTCAAAAATGGGTGCTTACAGCTGCCCCTCTTTTTCTGTCTTTGCTTGTCAAAGACAGAAAACGATAAGAGTAAGAGTCCCATGTTGACCGCGAGGCAGTCGGAGGGACGGACATTTAAAACCTTTCGACAACGGGGGTCGAAAACGGATAACGGGCCAAAAAGACCTTCGAAAACGAGTTTTGGCGGGAAAAAGGGCAAAACTGCCCAGAATTTATAACTGGTGCCACTACTTTGGTGGAAATGAACTGGCGCCTCTGCTAGTGGCGCCAGGTTTAAAGTTAAAACCAGAAAAAATTCTGGCTCGAACACCCACGGGATTTAAAGAGTTTTTTGCAAATTTGTGAGGCATTGCGAGGAATCCGTCTTGAACATTGAAGGAGCACTGCTTAGGGACCACGGGTGATTGCCGAAGGGAGTCCACGTCGCCGGAAAAGTCGCCGGAAGTGAAGATTTCGCCGGAAAACTTCCAAAAGGTGAGTTTTCAAATTTTGTTAATTTTGATGTGTAGAACTTCGTTTGAATCATGTGAATAGTGGAAATTAATGCTTTGATATGTTTTGAACACTTTGGTGATGTTGTTTTTGCAATTTGATGGTTGTTTGATTAAATTTGAGTGATTATATGTAAATGTGTGAAGGGGGTTTTCTGCAGGAATAGGAAAGTTGTTCCTATAAGCATGGGTATTAGGTTTTTTGGCTATGTTTTTGTGCAATGTACCTTAGAAAAATGTGTTTAACAACCGTATGAAGTTTCGTGATTTTTTGAAAACTCGGTGAATTTTTGATTTTTTTGAAAAATAGAAAAATATTTAGAAAATTAGAAAAAATTAGGAAATTCAAGAAATTGATGAAATTTTTAAAGTTTGAAATTTGGAAAAATGTAGGAATATTTTGAAAACATTTGAGGTGATTTTGAAAAATTTTTGGGAGCTTTCAAAGGGGTCTTAAGGGTGAGGACGTAAGTCACGAGTTGTGGCTGAATCTTGGTAAATCATTGTGTTCATTTTATGCTCTATTTTTCATTTCTTGTTTGAGATTGCCTGAACATATTGCATACACACCTTGGTACTGCTATTAAATTGATTAATCAGATTGCTTAATCAGTTTTTACTTAAAATTATTTGTGATTATTTTTTAAACCCAATTCACCCCCCTCTTTGTTGCACACTTTGGCGAACAATCCGGAGGGTCCCCAATAACTAGACTCGGCCGAGAATGGATGAAAACCCTTAAAAGAGTGTCTTGGAGCTAACTGGCTTGATGATCAGAGATGAAATAGTTGAAAAGGCTTATCGACCCCCTAGGAGCAAGACGAACATTTGAACCGGGGAAACATTGGGATCAACCAATAATGATCCATGTGAAGACTTGAGGGTTGGAAATACTATTGAAAATGTTCCAAAGGATTTCTAGTTTGGTACCCAGATTCGGTGTGGTTGAAAAAGGCAATCGGTCCACAGGGGAAAAACGGTCATTTCACACTTGGTTTACTGAAAACAAACTTGGAATGGTCTGAAAGGGTATTGGAGGGTTAGGAATACTATTAGAAGCATCCTTGGAAGGTAACCGGTTTGATACCCAGAGTTGGTATAGTTTCCAAAGGCAATTAAATGCTCAGGGGCAAAATGTTCATTTTGACTAGATGCTCTCGGAATAGATCTAGAAGCAACTGGAAGGCGCTAGAACGTGCTAAATTATCATTGAGACAATCTTGGAAGAATGGACTTACCGCTCTGAGGCCTTAGGTACTTTCTCAATAAGCGTGTTAATAGGGCCTAAAGGGTAGTTTGGTCATTTTTCACCAAAGTGGGCTAGCAAGCACTAGTATTGACCCAAGTTTTGAGTGTTTCCATCACTCTGATAGTGTGTGACAAGTTGGTTTCGAAAGGTATTCTGCCTTTCGGTAAACGTGTCAAGGCCAAAAGGTGTGTTCAGTCCCGTGACACAGGGGTTTGTTGGCATTCCCAATGTTGACCTGTTTGTAAGTGTTTTCATCACTCTGACGGTTGCGATGTTTGTGAGTGTTTTAGTCATTCTGATGGTGTGCATTCATTTCGGAGACTGCCTGATCTCGGGAAGCTGCTAAATGGACTTGTCGCCTTAGGGCCTTAGTTACTTTCCCAATTGACATGCCAAATACTGGACATTTTACATTGGTTGGCTAGCAGGTGCTTGAAATGAACCAATCTACCATCTCGGGGAATTGGATTTTGTTCCGATCGACGGGTGTGAAGGAACTTATCGCTCCGAGGGATTTTGTACTTTCTCGATAAACATGCCATACTAGATGGACTTACCGTATGGGGGATTAACTTTCTTAAAAGGCGTGCCAAATTAAGTTTGACTGGTCTGGATTGCAATTGCATATTGGGTTTGAGGTTAAAAATATAGACTTATTGTCTTTAGGAGGACATGGTAGCTGGAATTAGATCGAGCAATGCCTCGAGAGCATTTTGGTTATTTTGCCTCTATTGGGCCTAACAGCCCTGCAAAGCGGTTGATTGACTAGATTGAGTTCAGAAAGTTGATTTGGGCTTGAATGTGTCTATGTTGATTTGAATGGGAATCCAATCGGGCCGAAGATTGTCGAGCAGGCAAAAATAGGGTGCTTAAAGTCCGACAAAGGGTTTGTGATCACATTTGGAGTTGGAGTAGGATTTATAGGTTTTATATCACTGGTCTTATTGTCTATCAGCTCTTAAATTTTGTGCTTAAGAGTGAAACAGTCTTCGGTGTCATGCCCTTGGCTGCCCAAATGGTATTCGCAAGTTACTGCCGAGTTAAAGCTGGGTGGTAAGGGATTGGATAGAGGCTGAGAAGGTATAGGTTTCAAGTATCCTATTACTAGGAGGCCATAACAGGCTGTGCTTTGTGTGTAAGTGAGTTTAGTAAAAGCTTGGTTTTTCCCACTTGCTCGCCTAGGTCGGGAGGGTGTCCTAGATGTTTCTGAAGGCCAGGGATCAGGTTCTAGTGTAATGATACCTGGGTCAATGGCTTAAAAATCGAGGAGGTTTTGGGCTTTGTGTTTCAACTTGGGACAATTTTTTGTGTCATAGCCAGGTGAATTGGAATGATATTCACATGATAGATTAGGACTATATGATTTGGGGGTCCAATTGAAGACAGGCCTATGAGGTATCGGAACGAGATAATTAGCTTGGCGAAGTCGTTGGTAGGCAGTGGTCAGGGTGTAATCTCGGTCTTCTCTCCTGGTCCTTTTTCGGTGGATAATACACTCCTCATGGGTTCAGACTTGAGGAGCCTCCGCCTGCTCGTGGGTCATTATTCCTGCATGGGATAAGAGCAAAGAGAGCATTGCTTCCATTTTGGTTATCCTCTTCTCGAGTCCTCTTACTTCTTCTAGTATCTAAGTCAGGTCTTGCTTAAGGACCAGGCTTGATGGGGCATTGAGTAGCTCCATAAATGTTTTTTTAATCTGAAATGAAGTAACTATTTCTCCATATCTTAGCCTTAGGTGGTGACCTTTACGAAAAAAATCTCTAAAGATGTGGGCTTAGCTTTTGATTTCTTGTCTCAGTGAAAAAAAGAAAGAGAAAGAAAAGCAAGAACACAAGCCACGAGTTAGTTGTTGACTCAAGGTTGATTCTCATGTTGATTTTAATGATAATAAAACCATATCGCTATTATCTAATGATTTCAATTGAGTGAACATGTTAGATTATAATCATTTGATAATAAGAAAATAATTGAGTTGGTCGGCTGAGTGTCCAACAAGAAGATTATTTAGGTAATCTTATTCTCGAAGAGATAAAGTTTGGGTATGCATATATTTGGCAACATCCATGGTCAACTTATTTATTATGAACACCCTCAATCCTTATGGTCATATCAAATCCACTAAAGTATCGCGTATGCTATGAACCTCTAAAATGGTTGATTGTTTTGCTTTGAATCTGGAAAATGCATTAAGACAAAAAGCATAAAAGACATGGGGAGCAAGTTTCTATTTCAATAGGTTTATGACTTGAAACTTATCACATTGGAAAATATTGAAGAACTTGTGTTGAGAAGCTTGTTAAGAAGGATCAAAGGATGAAGAGCATGATGGGTTAACACATTCAACAAGTTCATCTTATAGATTAAAGATATTGAAAGGTAATGAAGACCTATTTACAATAAATCATAAGACTTAGAAGCTTCATTGAAGATTATGTTGAAGTCTTGAATAGATGGAAGAAGTTATCTCGATTGAAGAATCCTAAAAGGAATCAGGTTAACAAATATTGAGTAAAGAGATTAAAGATGTTCAAAGAAGCATAAAAGATCAATTGAAGAGAAGATATCTCAAGTCTTGGAAGCTCTCTTAAAGCTCTTGAAGAAGACTTAGATCAATGGAAGAAGTGATGTTGATTGAAGAACTCTACATGTAATAAAAAATGAATTAATTTCATCTTAAAGTGATTGAAGGTGTTCTTGAGATCAATATGCTTTGAAGAAGTCATTTCAAGCCTTAGAAGTCTTATTCGGGTGATCCTTAAAGAGCTTAAAGATCTTGAAAAAGGTTGAAGAAGTCTTGCAAAATGAAACCTATGGAATTGGC
Source organism: Euryodendron excelsum (assembly GCA_033060915.1). Taxonomy (NCBI): domain Eukaryota; kingdom Viridiplantae; phylum Streptophyta; class Magnoliopsida; order Ericales; family Pentaphylacaceae; genus Euryodendron; species Euryodendron excelsum. Next base: position 28,686,699 of record CM065390.1, read on the forward strand.
AAGAGTCAACACTTACACCTCCAAGGGTTAACACATGAAGATAGTGACTTAAACCTGGGTAATTGTATTGGCAAGAGTTAACACTTAGACTACCAAGGGTTGACATATGAAGATAGTGACTTGAACCTGAGCATTTGTATTGGCAAGAGTCGACATATTCATTCCAAGGGTCGACACTTAGCTCATCAGGTATCGACACTTAGACCATCAAGTGTCGACACATGGAGACAGTGAGGATGACTTTGATGAATCATCAGAAGAGTCAACACATGCGCCTAAAGGTGTCGACACACAACGATAGAGTGCACGACTTTGAAATGTCCCTCAAGGAGTCAACACATGAGTCCAGAAGTGTCGACACATTGAGACAGATTGCAAGACTTTGAAAAAGCCTTAAAGGAGTCGACACATGAGCCTAGAAGAGTCGACACATCGAGATAATGCCTTGGAGATACATGCTAAAACTTAAAAGAGTCGACACTTGATCCCTTACGAGTCGACACATGGAGGTAGATTGCTTATAGAACAGTGTTCAGAACAGCAAGGTGTCGACACTTGTAGCCTAAGGGTCGACACATGCCACTGTAACAGTAATATTTCTTAACGTTATACTCCGCCGTTCTTGCATTTAATGGAACCTCTACTACCACTAACGGCTATAATCAACTCAAGGCTATATATAGAAGATCCCTAACACATATATGAAGAAGAAGAACATAAGATAAAGTGCTATAAGTGAGATTTCATCTCCTACATCTTATACTCTGTTTTTATTCATTTAGGGGATTCTTGTGTGAGCTGAAATTTGCTTATATACTCTTTGAGAGAGAGTTACCCATTGTATAGCCTTCATCCATTACACTTGGGTGGGTTTGTAAACTTATGAGTTTGAGTGTAGCTTTGAGAAAAATACTTATAAGTTTGAGTGAAGCTTGGAAAAAAATCACTCAGGATTTGGAGAGCTTGGGAAGAGTTCTTGTGAGAATGAGCTGGGCACTTGGAGTAAAACCAGCTACTGTGTAAGAGAATTTTATATAGTGGAAGACCTTCAAGAGGATCGAGGAAGAGAGAACGTAGGCAAGGGTTAGCCGAACCTCTGTAAAATTCTTGTGTTTTCATTCTTCATTTCTTGCTTTTTTTTTCCTCCTTGCTCATAACACTTGCTTGCATTGCATCTTATTATTTGCTTGCTTGTTTGTAGTTTAATTACCCACTGCTACATTACTTGATAAGAGTTTAATTGCACTGTTTGCTATTAATATTGTAAAACCCAAATTCACTTCCCCTCTTGGGTTGCCTAATTAGGCCAACAATTGGTATTAGAGCTAGTACTCTATTTGAAAGACTTAACATCCTTAAAGTTGATCCATGTCAACCATAGCTGGAAGCTTGCTAGGTGAGGGTCAATCCACCATTAGTCCTCCTTTGTTTAATGGAACAAACTACAATTATTCGAAGAATAGAATAAGGATATCCAATCCGTTAACTATGAACTATGGAGGATCATTGTGAATGGTTCTAAGACTCCCACCAAGACTGTTGAAAGGGTAGTCTTCCCCAAACCTGAAAATGAATGGGATGAAAATGACTTGAAACTTTTGCAATCCAATGCTAAAGCTATGAACATCTTATATTGTGCTTTAGAACTATGATGAATTTAATAGAATATCGTCTTATGAATCTGCCAAGAAAATTTGGTATAGATTAGAGGTTACTCATGAAGGTACCAACCAAGTTAAAGAGTCTAATATCAATATTCTTGTACATAATTATGAAATGTTTAGAATGTTATTAGGATAATCCATTACTGAAATGTTTAGATGATTTACTGATATTATTAATGGATTAAAATATCTTAGGAAGATCTGTTCTAACAATGAGTAGGTGAGAAAGATTCTTAGAACTTTGCCAAAGGCTTGGGAAGCTAAGGTGACTGCTTTACAAGAAGTAAAGGATCTCAACACTTTACTACTAAAGGAATTACTTGGATCGCTCATGATATATGAGCTAACACAAAGCCAAAACATGTAAGAAGAAAATGACAAAAAGAAGAGAGTCATTGCATTCAAATCTATAGAAAATGATCAAGATATTGATGAAGACAAAGATGAAGAACTTGTATCAATCATAAGAAAGCTTATAAAGTTCATAAAAAAGAAATGGAAGGGAGAAAGAAAACAAGAACATGAGGGTGAATCAAGAAAGGCAAATTCTTCCATCATATGCTTTAAGTGAAAAAATCTTGGACATATCAAATCTGAATGTCCACGACTTGAGAATAGATGGAAGAAAGGCAAAGGAAGAAGGGCTCTAGCTGTTACCACATGGAGTGAAGATGAGGAATTCGGCTCTAATGAAAAAGCTAAATCTCAGGAGATTGCGAACCTATGTTTTGTGGCAGAAGAAGAAGAAAATGAGGTAACAAATTCTAATTTTACTTTTGAAGAATTACAAGATGCTTTTGATGGCTTGTGTGCTGAATTTAAAAAGATAGGTATCAAAAATAATCTTCTCAAAAAGATGATATCCACTCTTACCAAGGAGAGTGAAGATTTACAAAATGAAAATGAAATTTTAAAAAAGAAAAATTCTATTTTGAAAGTAAAAGTCAATGATTTAGAAAAAATCTCTTGCAAAGTCTGTTGATGGAAAAGAAAAACTTGATGCAATGCTTTGCAAACAAAAATGCTCTCTTGACAAGGCTAGATTAGGTTATAATCCTTTCAAGAAGAAAAATATTTTCGAAAATCATTTTGAGGCCCTTTTAAAAAATCTCAGATTACATGTTTTTATTGCTATAAAAAAGGTCATCTTGCAAATCAATGTTTTGCTATGCAAAAATTATACGCTGCCAAGAAGGCTTGGTTTCCAAAAGGAAAATTGAAGACTAACCTCTAAGGACCCGAGATGATGTGGGTACCAAAGAATGAGACTTGAGTTGTTTTCATTGTAGGTTTGCCTATAATCCAACACACAAAAAGATTGTTGGTATTTGGATAGCGACTTCTCAAGGTATATAACTGGAAGAAATTATTGTAAATTCAAAGTCACGTGCATTAGAGAACTACTCAAAAGATTTGATGTGAGAAACTCAAAGCTATTAAGTAATCCCACGGCCACATCAACAAAATTGGATGGTGATGATCAAGATACTCCTCTTGATAACTATAACTTATAGAAGCATGATTGGCTAATCACTTTTCTTGACTGCAAATTAGACTAGATATTATGTTTAGTATGTGTATTTTAAGCTAATCCTAAATATTCATTCCTTATGGCTGTTAAGATAATTAGCCATGTGCAACCTTTAAATTGATTGATTTTGATGATATATATATATATATATATATTATGTATTTCATATTGGTATGTTCATATATATGTTTGAATCTTATTTGCATTGATCATGTACAAAAGGAGGATATTATGATAGATTTTGTGAGTACTGAATATCAATTAGTTGATATCTTCACAAAACCTCTAAGTGAAGATAGATTTTGTATGATTAGGAGAGAATTGAGCATAAGCAATCCATTATCTTGAATGCTTAGATTCTTATTTATGGATGATAATGCATATGAATCTTTTGAAATCAATTATATGTCTATTTGTTGCATTTCATTCAAAAAATCATTTCTGCATTTCATGAGAAAAATAGTTGACTCATGCCTTCAAGGAGTCGACCCATGTATCTTGGAAATAGCTCTTGGTGACTTCTGTTGAAAAGAGTCGACCCATTTTATTTGAAGAGTCAACCCATTTTAACAGAAAGCTAAGATAGCTCTCTACATAAAAAATGAGTCGACCTTTTGAAGACAAGAGTCAACCCCTTGGCATGTTCATAAATATGTTCGAATATTATTCACATTGGCATGTACATAAAATCTGCATAGATTTCAATTCCTATTATTAACCAATCTTCATCAATTGTATTTCCAAACACCAAAAATGACTTTTACCTCTTATTCTACCTATTCAAAATTTCCAAATTAACCTTTGTCTACCCAAACCTCTCACAAAGAAGAAAAAAGTCAAAGAGAAAGTTTTGTACAAGTAATTATGAGATATGATACACTAGAAATGAGAAGCAAGAAAAGGAAAAGGAAGGATGAATCCTCTCAAATGACAAAGAAATATTATTGAAAAATAAGAGGATGATTGGCTAGAAAATGATCCTTATTTTGAGAATATATCTGCAAAAGAAATGTATGAACTTGAAATACTTCTCTAAGAAATTTATTAAAGGAAGATGGATCAAATTTGAATATATTTCTGATGTTGAACTGTTCTTCATGCGGGCTTATCTATTTGAGACCAAGATCACTTTGACAACATATATATTGATCTATATGGCTGAAACTGAGAAGATCTTGTTTGCACTATGAAATGATCTTGACCAAGGTCTTTAAAATTTTTTGAAGTGGATTTAAAAGAGAAAGCAAAGAAGGAGGTGATATCAAAGACTGATGAGTATAATCAAGAGAATGAGATACCAGTTGAATGAAGGAACAAAGGTTTAGTTTTTGAAGTAAAAACTATATCATTATAAGGGGGAGGATACTCCCATTAAGGGAGAAACTTCTAAAGCAAGAGAAGAAATTTCAAGAGCTGCAAAGCACATTCTTTTTATGATAAAAATTTCTAAAAATTTCAAACAGGGCTGGATCTTCTGAAACTGCAAGGTAGTTATTTCAAATGTCTCCTAGCATTGGACAGGGACAATATGATATGTTGATGAATATGATAAAAGAGATGAAGAAATCTTAAGAAGAGATGTTAACAAAAATCAACACAAAGGTGGATAATGGAGAATTTAAATTGATGAGCTTGGAGAAGAAAGTGAAAGAGGATATTTTCTAGATCACCACTGAGCATATTGGGAAGAACATTGCCTTAATTCTTAGAGATACAAACCTCTTTACCTTGTAGCAGCAGCAGTAACAAAAACAGAGGACTCCACTGATGACATGAGTGGATCTTCTAATGATGGTAGCACTCTATCACAGTCTTCTCAGCCTCTACTAAAAAAATCTGAAGAGCCTGCTAATCCAGAACAGCAAGCTGACCCTCCTTTTGAAAAACAACCAGCATCCCCTCCTACCAAGCAATATTCTTTCATGACTAGAATTTCAACCTCCACATTCTCCAATACTCTTGAAGAACTAGCAGACATAACCTAGTTTCTTTCACCAAAATTTGCATAAGTATACATTATCATCATACATTTGCATATTTTGAATGATGGTAACCTATTTTGTATATCTCTATATAGATGCCTATGCTATGAAGGTCTAACTATCTTGATTTTGATGATTTGGTACATTTGTTGGTTAGTCTCCTCACAATACTTATAATTCTATTTTAATATTTTTGCTATTGTACCTATCATAAATTTCTCATAAATTCTATTTGATAAATTGAAAAAAAGGGGAGAGAACCAATGTATGCCATAGCAAAGAGAAATCCTTTATTAAGACAGAGAGATAATTTATATGAAAATAAGAGAGAATATTTGAGTAAATGATATTAAATCTTCCATAGGGGGGAAATATTTTATATTGGGGAGAAAATCTGGAATATGCATGAATGCTTTCTGCTCTACATTTACATTCTATTTTTTTTGCTAGTCCTTTTTGACTGATTGACAAAAAAGGGGAGAGACACTCTATGAAAAATATATGAAAAAGGAGAAAAAATATTATGTGTAAAGAGTATTTTTATTCTAAAATAGTAAAGGGGTGCTTTCCAAGAAGCATGTTGCTTTAAATTCCTAATTTTCATAATCCTTATGCTTTATTTATATTGAGCTTAATTGTATATATTTTTAAGGTTTTGTCATCATCAAAAAGAGAGAGATTGTTGACTTAAGGTTGATCCACATGTTGATTTTGATAATAACAAAACCATGTGGTTGTTATCTAATGATTTTAACTGAGTGTGCAGCTTAGATTATAATCATTGGCAAGAAAATAATTGAGCTGGTTAGTTGAGTATTCAACAAGAAGATTACTTAGGTAATCTTATTCTCGAATAGATAAAGTTTGGGTATGCATATATTTGGCAACATCCATGGCCAACTTATTCATTATGAAGACCCTCGATCCTCATGGCCATATCAAATCCACTAAAGCATCGTGTATGCTATGAACCTCTAAAATGGTTTATTGTTTTGATCTGAATCTGAAAAATGCATTAAGGTATAAAGCATAAAACAAAAGGGGGAGCAAGTTTCTGTTTCAATAGGTTTATGACTTGAAATTTATCACATTGGAAAATATTGAAGAACTTGTGTTGAGAAGCTTGTCAAGAAAGATCAAAGGTTGAAGAGCATGATGAGTTGACATGGTTGACACATTCAATAAGTTCATCTTATAGATTGAAGATATTCAAAGGTAATGAAGACCTATTTATAAGAAATCACAAGACTTGGAAGCTTCATTGAAGATTATGTTGAAGTCTTGAATAGATAGAAGAAGTTATATCGATTGAAGAATCCTAGAAGGAATGAAGTTAACAAATATCGAGTAAAGAGATTGAAGATATTCAAACAAGCATAAAAAAATCAGTTGAAGAGAAGAGTCTCAAGTCTTGAAAGCTCTCTTGAAGCTCTTGAAAAAGACTTAGATCAATGGAAGAAGTGATGTTGATTGAAGAACTCTACATGTAATCAAAAGTGAATTAATTTCATCTCGAAGAGATTAAAGGTGTTCTTGAAATCAACATACTTTGAAAAAGTCATTTCAAGCCTTAAAAGTCTTATTTGAATGATCCTTGAACAGTTTGAAGACTTTGAAGAAGGTTAAAGAAGTTTTGCAAAATGAAGCCTATGGAATTGGCAAGAGTCGACACTTAGACCTCCAAGGGTCAACACATGAAGACAGTGACTTGAACTTGAGCAATTGTATTGGCAAGAGTCGACACATTCATTCCAAGGGTTGCACTTAGCTCATTAAGTGTCAACACTTAGACCATCAAGTATCGACATATAGAGACAGTGAGCCTAACTTTGATGAATCATCAGAAGAGTCAACACATACGCCTAAAGGTGTTAACAAAAACACTCAAACTCACAAGTTTGCAAACCCACCCAAATAGAGTAAATGAGGTTTACACAAAGTATCTCTCTCAAAGAGTGGATAGAATAAGTGTAAGATTAGTAAAAGCCCCAATATCTAAGCAAAATAACTATAGCAGCTAGGGTTTATGCCTACAAATTCAATTCTGCACTTGTATGTATGTCCTCTCTATGTATAAATGTTGTGGGGGTCTTGTATATATGCCTTAGTTTTCATTTTAACCGTTGGAGGTAGTTGGGGTTACATTAAATTCAAGATCAGAGCGGTAGAACATTAAAAAATTATTACTGTTACAGTGGCATGAGTTGACCCTTCGGCTTCATGTGTCGAAACCTTCTTATTCTGAACAGTGCTCTTTAAGCAATCTGCCGCCATGTGTCAACTCTTGAGGAACCAAATGTCGACTGCTTTAAGTTTTAGCATATATCTCTAAGTCACTTTATCAATGTGTCGACTCTTGTAGGCACATGTGTCAACTATTTTAAGAACATTTTCAAAGTCATGTAATTTGTCTCGATGTGTTGACTTTTGTAGGCTCATGTGTCAACTATTTTAAGGATTTTTCAAAGTCATGCAATCTGTCTTTATGTATCGACTCTTGTAGGCTTATGTGTTGACTCTTTTACAGATTTCTCAAAGTCATCCAATCTGTCTCCGTGTGTCGACTCCTGATGAGCTAAGTGTCAACTCCTAATTGTAAGCACCTCATTTTTGCCCGCTTGGCAATCTCTGGTCTGTTCGGACTCATATTCAAACCAACACTTATATATTTAAGTCCAAATCAATTTTTCAGACTTAATCCAGTCAATCAATCACTTCGCGGGCCCACTAGGCCCAATAGAGGTAAAATGACTGAAATGCCCTTATCACATTGCTCGGTCTTATTCCAATTGGCACGTCTTCTCAAAAACGTTAAGTCCCTATTTCAATCTCAAATCCAATTTTAAATCCAATTCCAATCCAAATCAAATCCAGCATGCCTTTTGAGAAAGTTAATCCCTTAAGCGATAAAACCGTCTAGTCCGACACATTTTTTGAGAAAACTTTTTGGAACGGTGAGTCCCTTTAAACCCGTTGAGCGGGACGGAACCCAAGTCCTTGAGATGGTAGAACAGTTCACCTTTGGCACCTGATAGCATGCCAATGAAGAATGTCCGTTATTCAGCACGTCTTTCGAGAAAGTTGATTCCTCAGAAGATAAGTCCATCTAGCAACTTCTCAAGATCAGGTAGTCTCCAAAATGAACGTGCACCATCAGAGTAGTGGAAACACTAGCAAACAAGTCCACATTAGGAATTGCCAACCTACGTCATAGGATCGAACTCGCCTCTTGGCCGCGACACATTTACCAAAGGACGAGATATCTTTGCAAACCAACTCGTCACAGACCGTCAGAGTGACAAAAACACTCAAAATCTGGGTCAACACTAGTGCCTACAAGCCCATTCCAATGAAAAATGACCAAACTGCCCATTGGGCCTTTTTCAACACGCTTCTCGAGAAAGTACCTAAGTTCTCAATACAGTAAGTTCACTTTTCCAAGATTGTCCCAAAGATGATCCGGCATGTTCAAATGCCTTCCAATCAATTCCAAACCAATTCTGAGACCATCTGGTCAAAATGACCATTTTGCCCTCAGGCATTTGAGCGCCTCCGGGAACCACGCCGGCTCTGGATATTAAACCGGTAACCTCCCAAGCATGCTTCTAATATTATTCTCAATCTTCTAGCACTTTTTTGGAACATTCTGAGTCCATTTCAGTAAGCCCGGTGCAAAATAATCATTTTGCCCTTAGTGGGCTAGTCGCCTTTTTTAACCACACCGGCTCTAAGTATCAAACCGAAAATTTTTCGAAACACTCTAGATAGTGTTTCTAGCCTTTAAGTCCTCTCATGAGTCATTCCAAGTCCATTCTCGTGGTTTTTTGATCCAGTTGACCGTTTTGCCCCTAATGGCTCGATCGATCATTCCAAACATTCCAGCATTGTTTTCCATGCCCGTTATTCTTAGGACACTATTTTAGGATTTTTTACCCATTTTCGGTCCTGGGACACTATTTAAGGGGCTTCTACCCATTTTTGGCCTTTTGGATCATTCTTGGCTTCCCGGAACATTCTCGAACCTTCCGGAGTCACTCCTAGTGAAGCCAAACCAAAAATTACATGGTAGTCATTAGTACAAACACCTAAATCTTTTGCCTTGCGTACCAAGGGTCGAAAGATATATTTCTTGCCACTCTTAACACTTTCCTAAGTGGCTAGCACCAATAGCAGTAGTGCCAAGCCAAATATTGGCCTGGCGCCACTCCTAGTGGCGCTAGTAGAAAATTTGCCCTAGTGTCATTACAACAAGCGCCAAGCTATTTTTGTGTCCATAAATACAGACCCTCCCCCTGCGTGACGCAAACTCAATCTAAAACTCTGCTTTTCGTAATACAGAGCTCAGAGTCTCTCCAAACCCTAGCTCTTTCTAGTCTCCTCAAACCCTAGCCTCCATACACTTTAACCCCAACATTCATACACTCTATACACTTATACACAAGCCTCCATTGAAGACTCAAAGTGCTGCAACTTGGAAGCTCTTAAGGATCAAGCAAAGCAAAGCAAACAAAGCAAGTAAAACAAGAAGAACGGACATTCTTCTTACGTTTATGTACTTCCCCCCTCTCTCTTCTTCCTTCTAATCCATTTGGGTTTTCTTCTATTTTAATCCCCTATCTTTTATTCGCTTTTTTTGCATACTTGAAACAAAGGACTCCCCGATTCATGTGTAGGAAGGACTGTTGAAAGTTACTGTGTTGGGAGCTTTCTTCCAGTTCAACCTTAGACTGTATGGATTCGATCCTCTTGATTATGTGGTAAAGCCTTACCTTATGTGTTCATGACTCTATTTGCATTGTGCATGTTTTTGAAAGTTGTTTTCAAAGCTTGCAAAAAAAAAATCATCTTTCAAACTTGTATTCAAAATCTCTTTTTCAAACTTTTTTTCAGAATCACAACCCTATAGTGATTCTAGCCATTCTATGGTTAGGGTTGCTTTAAGAAAGTGTTATATTCATTATGACCGTCAAGGTCCATATTTTGGATGTAAACCCTAAATTGTTTTCATCAAAGTCACAATCTTAAGATGATTCTAGCCATTCTATGGTTAGGGTTGTTTTAGGAAAATGTGATATTCAATGTGATCATATTGGTCCATATTTCAAATCCATGTTGTTTTCAAAACCACCAACTTAGAATGGTTCTAATCTTTTCATGGTTAGAATCGTTTTAGAAAAGTGGGATATTTGAAAGGTTTTCAAAAGTCCATGTTTAAACCTATTGTCCAAAAACTTTTTTCAAACTCCTTTCCAAAAACTTTCTTCAAAAATTTATTTTCTAAAAACTCTCTTCAAGTTTCCTTCCTAAAAACTCTCTTCAAAAGGTCTACTTTCCAAAAACTCTTTTTCTTGAAATCCAAGTCAAGCCCTAGATTCCATGGTTAGGAAACCCTAATTCTCTTTCCTAAAAACATGACTTCCTCTTTTTCTTCAAACCATAGGTTTCCAAAATCTCTTTTTCTACACTAAAACGTAGCTTTACGAATCCTAGATTTTTAAAGTTCAATATTTTCAATTCCATATAAAATCCAATCTTTCAAATTAGAAAACTAGATTAAATCTTTCCGTTTAGGAAAGTAGATCAAATCTTTCAATTTTAGAAACCAAATCAAATCATCTATTTTTGGAAATAAAATCTAATCTTCTATTTTAGGAAATAGGATTCTAACCTGTGCTAATTCCAACCTTTCCTAATTTCAAACCTTTCTAAATTTCAAACTTTCCAAATTCTAAATCTTTCAAATGTTCAAATCTTTCTAAATTCAAAACTTTCTTAAATTGAAATCTTTCATAATTTTTTTTCTAAAATGGAACTTTCCTATTTTGAAACTTTCCTAAATTCAAAGATTTCTAAAATCTAGTCTTTCCTCAACCTAACTTTCTAAATTCATTCAAATCAAGTGATTAAATCAAGTCTTTCTAAATCAAATCAAATCTCTTTTCAAATATTCCTTAAATTTAACTTTCCTAATTCGAACCTTTTCTAAATCCAACTTTCTAAAATCAAACCTTTCAAGTCTAAGTCAAACCTCCCTAATTCAACTACATGTTCCAACCCTAGAATACCTAAACCCTAGGATATCTAAACCCTAGTTTAACTCTAATCTCAAGTTGGGAAGCTTCAACTCCTTTCTAAACCAAGACTGGTTTTCCAATTTCAATTTAAGTCCAAAATGTTTTAAAACTCAACTTCTTCTTTCTTAAATCAAGTCCAAGTTCCTTTCCCAAGTTTCATGTTTTCAAATCAAAGTCAATACTAAGATCAATTATAAATCCGAGTTTTAATTTCAAATATTCTATTTTAAGTTCAAATAAAATCTTTTTTCAAATTAAACTTTTCAAAAACCTCCAATTATCTATTTTCAATCGGACTCTTGTCGGAACTACGACTAACCTGATTTCCAAAAAGGGATACGTAGGCAATTCATGGGTGCGGTCGCAACCTTTTTTAAATTTTTAATTCCATAATCTATTTCAAGTTTCCAATTCTAAAGTCTATTTCCAATCTCTAATTTCTAAAACCTTCTTTTAAAAATCAAATCTATTTTCAAAATTAAATCTAGTCTTTTCAAATCTATTTTCAAAAATCAAAATATTTTTCTCTCACTTGCATGTCATGCATCATATCAATATTCTTTCTAAAGTTCTTTTCAAAGTGGATATAATTGGACAATCATTAATCAAAGATTCTAATTAGTGAACCTAGGGTGAATAGACATGTAGGTACCGCAAGGGCGAGGTAGGGTGATGGCTTAGTGCGTCTTCTCTACATGTAACCAACCTCTGAACCTAGAATCACTATTTTCAAAGTCTAAAATGGAGTTCTTTTTAAAAAAAAAGGCTTAAAACTTTTCAAAGATTGCCAAACAACCTTTTTTCTTAAAAACCCTCTCTTGAGGAAGTTTTCAAAACCTTTTCAAAAACCCTAAGTGCGATCTTCGGATTGTGCTTAGTTTTAGGTGACCTAACTCACCTTAGTCAAGTTAGGTGGTAACTCTAAACATTTTTCCAAAAGCCCTTATTCAAGTCAATTTCCAATTCAAACCTAGTTGCACTCGTCTTTCTAGGAGGATGAGTTCTAACGAGAGAGTACTGTGTTTTTTCCACTTGCGTGTATTTTCCTCGAGTGTAAAAAATCAGGGTGTGACACTGATGAATTAAGTGTCGACTTCTAAAGGCAATGTGTCAACTCTTGCCAATTCCATAAGCTCAGGTTCAAGCCACTGTCTTCATGTGTTGAGTCCTGGAGTGGATGTGTCGACTCTTGCCAATTCTATAGGCTTCATTTTGCAAGATTTCTTCAACCTTCTTCCAATCCTTCAAGTTCTCCTATGATGTTCCAAATTACACTTCTAAGGCTTTGAAATGTCTTCTTTCATGCATGTTTCTTCTTCAAGAACTTTTTCAATCAATAATGGTTTCACTTAGTTTGTTAAGACTTCATCAAATCTTTCAAAAGATCTTCCAAGACTTGTGATATTCACTTCACTTGATCTTTAGCACCTTCTATATTTTTGAAATGAAATTATTTGAATTAGATTGCATCTGGGACTCTTCAATCCATATAGCTTCTTCCATTTTTTCAAGATTTCAACACACTCTTGAAATCTTCTTAACAAGCTTCACAAATGCTTCAATGCATTCAAAGTATTAAGCTTCAAATTACTGTCTAATTAATGCATGATATAATCTGCACACTAAGTAAAGTAATTAGACATTAAATAAAATTTTATTATCATCAAAATCAAGGCATGGAGTCTACAATCTCTCCTTTTTTAATGATTGATAAAACTTTTCAAAACATAAATAACAAGCTTAAGTATGTGTGAGTTGGTGCAAGAGTATAGAAATTTATACCTAAATTTGCTCGCCTTATTTAAGGAATTTATTGCTCCCCCTTGCTTAAAAAATTTAAACTCCCACTTTCTTAAGGAGTTCAAGCAACAACAACACTTCTCAAGTTACAACAGCAATAAATAAAAGCAACAACAACAACAATACTTTTACCTCTCTCCCCCGTTTTGATAATCAATCAAAAAGAGCTAGAAATACAAGTGAAAGAAAGGTAAAATAATAAAATAAAAAAAACTTAAAATAAGATTAATGTTATAAATAAGTGACCAAGCATAGTAGATTAATCAACCAACCAATGAGCAAATTGCAAAAAATCACATTGAAGATGTTATTCATCAATGATATGTATATATTAGGTATCAATAGTTGTTAAAACATCCAAACATCTATCATATTACATATCAAATGTCTTGAGGATGACATACCATCCTTTTAAGCTAATATAATTCAGAAAATAAAGATGTTAAAATGAGCGATGCAAATGAAAATGCAGATGTGAAGTGCAAATGCAAGAATGCATAGTTTTTTGCTTTGGGGGATGGAGTTTGGGAAAGATCAATAGGGTCATCAGCAGTGTTTGTGAACTTGGCTGGATTTCTCTGCCTTAGTCCATACTAGTGGATGCTGACTGGTGATAGTGGAAAGGTTTGATTAAGTTTTGCTTTGGCTCAAGTTGGGGTGGCAACTTTTGTGCCAGTAGAGGGATCAACTTCCTGATGTGTTGCATCCGTGTCATTAGTAGAGGCGTCAATGGAGGAGGTCTCTTTTGCAAATCTAGCTGCATCAGTGTAAAGGGGAGTGTATGCATCTCCAACCATTTTCTTAATATATTTTCCTAGATGCCCAATAGACATTGCAATGTCATTAGCCATTTGCTGCTTCAATTTGTTTCCTTCAGTAACAAATGTCTTACTAAGCTCCCTTACATTCTTCTCAACAAAGAGCAACCTAGTTGCACAATTTTTCACTTTCTTGTCAATCTTAGTGAACATCTCCTCTTGGTATTTCTTCATGTCCTTGATCATTTCCATCATTATAGTTATTTGCACAGAATTGCTAGGCACAATGTCCATGGAAAAAAGTTCCCTTGAAGTTTTAGATGATTGACCTCTTTCCATGCATTTTGCCCTTGGCGTGGCACTACCACGACCACCATTACCCTTTTCTTTTACCCATTGCTTGGTTTGTTTGTCAAAGTAATACCTCATTCTATAAAGAGTCTTGTGATTGTACTCATTAGGATTAGGGAGGGGTTCTCCTCTTTTCACTAGATAAGTTTATCTTAAAGTGTTTAAATATCTTAGTCAAAAAGATTTCATAGGGAAAATTTACTTTGGTTTTGCTGGCTTTGAGGATGTGGTTCAAAATATAATCAGCTAGATCAATTTTGGCCTCACTCATGTAAGCCCACAAGAAAAAGAGTTCTTCATCAGAAATATACTCAAACTTTTCTCCTTTGGAGATAAGAATACGGCATGCAAAGTGATGAATAAGCCTCAACTCTAATGGTAGTTCATTGGCATTTGATTGAAGACTATCATCAGTAACTTCTGTGCCTAAGGGAAGTGATAGGGCTGGACATCTATCCATGTGTTTTTGCCCCACCGTACCATCACCACTGATACCCCAAATATTGCAAATAATTCCTTTGGTGAGTAAAATATGGGCTTCTCTGACATAACTTGTCACACTTGCACTATCCCTTTCCCTTTCGATATGGGCATAGAAATGCCCAACTAATTCAGGGTACACATCGTCTCTAAGTAAGGTTATTGATTTCCATTCAAGCTTTTTCAATTTTTCTTCAAATGAAAAATTTTCCTTGGTAAAAAAATGTATAGTCTATCAATCTACCATTAAGAATGATTCTTGAAAACAAAATCATTTACATGCCTATCTTTACCGGATTGCTTGTAGAAGTAGAGATCATTTTCCCAGATATCCTCTTCTTCTTCTTCTTCTTCTTCTTCTTCCACAATCTGCTTCCCTTTCCTCTTTTTTTAAGCCTTAGAAGACCCCCATTTGTTCTTCCTCTTTTTCCCTTCTTTGGATTTAGGGGTTGACGCCACTAGGGCTTGGTTACTCTTCTTCAGTTTAGCGATTTTAGGAGCCATTGAAAGTTGGAATGGGAGTTAGGAGCAGTTGGGTGAAGATTTTGAAGTTTGAATATGTGATTTATAGAGGTTGGATGAGGGATTTTCAGTGGATATGGCAGTTGAGTTCACGGTTTGAAATAAGAGAGTGAGGGAAAGAGGTTTTGTCTAATTTTAGGACAAAACATGGTTATTTATAGTTATTGAGAAATCGCACAAAAGGGTCGACTCTTGGCTTCGAGGGGTCAACTCTCTTCTTGCAGAATTGCTTCTGAGCTCTCTGTTAAAATGGGTCGACTCTTGGTATTATAGGAGTTGACTCTTTTTAACAGAAACTAACGTAAGCTATTCTCAGGAAACAAGGGTCGAGTCTTTGAAGTCAGGGTTTGACTCTTCCTTTATGAAAGGCAGAATATGACTTATGAAAGGCATGTAATGCATCAAATAAGTATTCCATCAATTGTAAATATTTAATAGTATTATTGAACATGAAGAACATATAAATTAATCAAGATATTGGATTACTCATTCCAAATTCTCTTCTAATCATGCAAAACCTATCCTCACTCAATGGTTTTGTGAATATATCAGCAAGTTGGTTCTCAGTGCTTACAAAGTCAAGTTTAATATCACCTTTTTGCATATAATCATGTATAAAATGATGTCTAATTTTAATGTGCTTTGTATGAGAGTGCTAAATGGGGTTTTTGGTCAAATTGATAGCACTTGTGTTATCATATCTAATGGGAATGTGTTCAAAGGTCAATCCAAAGTCATCTAGTTGGTGTTTGATCCAAAGAACTTGAGCAAAACAACTTCCAGCTGCAATGTACTCTGCTTCAGCTGTGGAAAGTCTAACTGAGTTTTGTTTCTTACTAAATCATGAAACAAGCATATTACCAAGAAATTGATAAGAGCCACTTATGCTCTTTCTGTCAACTTTACTACCAGTATAATCAACATCAAAATAAACAATAAAGTTTAAAGATATGCCTTTGGGATACCATAATCCAAGGTTAGGTGTGTACTTGAGATATCTAGAAATTCTTTGAATAGCTACAACATGTTATTCCTTAGGATTAGATTAAAATGTAGCACATAGGCATACACTAAACATGATATTAGGCCTACCAGTCGTTAGATAGAATAATAAGCCAATCATACTTCTATATAATTTGGTATCTATAGAGATACTTTTCTCATCTTTGTCAAGCTTTGTTGAAGTATTCATTGGAGTGCTCAATGGCCTTGCATTCTCCATATCAAAATTCTTGAGTAAGTCTTTGATATACTTAGCTTGGTTTATGAAGATGTCTTCCTTTGATTGTTTGATTTGAAATCCAAGCAAGAAGTTGAGTTCTCCTATCATGCTCATTTGAAATTCACCCTACATACACTTAGCAAATTCCTTACAAAGCTTCTCATTAGTAGAGTAAAATATGATGTCATCCATATAAATTTCCACAATAAGCATATCATAGTCTCTAATCTTTATAAAAAGTGTGGTATCAACCTTTTCTCTTATGAAACTATTTTTAATAAAAAAATTTGCTCAATCTTTCATACTAAGCCCATGAGGCATGTTTTAAACCATAAAGTGATTTTGTAAGTTTATAAACATGGTTTGAAAATTTTGAATTTTCAAAACTAGGAGGTGGTTCAACATAAACCTCTTCAGAAATAAAACCATTCAAAAATGCACTTTTTACATTCATTTGATAAGGCTTGAAATTTTTAAAATATGAAAATGCAAGCAACATTCTAATAGCCTCTAATCTAGCTACAGGTGCAGAGGTCTCATCAAAATGAATTCATTTTTCTTGATTATAGCTTTGAGCTACAAGCCTGACCTTATTTTTCACAACAGTTCTAGATTAATCCATTTCATTTCTAAACACCCATTTGGTTCCAATTACATTATGATCTTCAAGCCTAGGAACAATATTCTAAACCTCATTCCTTTCAAATTGATTTAATTCATCTTACATGGCCATAATTCAAAATTCATCATTTTTGCATTCTTGAAAACATTTTGGTTCAATTTGTGATAGAAAAACAAGTTGGTTCCATGTATTTCTAACAGATGATCTTGTTCTTACCCCTTATGTTGGATCACTTAGTATTTGTTCTGTTAGATAGTTGTGAATAAACTTCCATGCTTTTGGCAGCCCTTCATTCATATCTTGTTGGTTTGATGGAATGTCTTGGTTTCCTTTCTCTTATGGTGGAGCTTCACTTTGAGTTGAATTGATATTCAACTCATCCAATTTTTTTGCCACATCGTCTACATCATCACTCACAATATTCTTTGGCAAAGAATTTGGTTCATCAAAGGTAACATGCACTAATTCTTCAACAACTAAAGTTCTTTTATTGAAAATTCTATATGCCTTGCTATGAGTGGAATAACCAAGAAAGATACCCTCATCTAATTTTGCATCAAACTTACTAAGGTTGTCTTTATTGTTATTCAACACAAAGCATTTGCATCCAAAAATTCTAAAGTATGAAACATTTAGTTTCTTCTCTTTCCAAAGCTCATATGGGGTTTTGTTTGAAAATTTTCTCATCAAAACTCTATTTAAAACATAGCAAGTTGTGTTAATAGCTTCGGTCCAAAAATATTTTGGCAAATTGGTTTCACAAAGCATTGTTCTTCTTATTTCTTCCAAAGTTCTATTTTTCCTCTCAACGACTCCATTTTGTTGAGGAGTTCAAGGTGCTAAAAAATTGCGTTCAAAACCATTTTCATCACAATACATTTCAAAAGTTTTGCAATCAAACTCACCACCATGGTTAGTCCTAATTGCTATGATTGTAAATCATTTTTTATTTTGAACCTTTTTGCAAAACTTGGTGAAGAAAACAATTGTTTCATCCTTATGAGCTAGAAAGAATGTCTAAGTGTATCTTGAGTAATTATCAACAATAATAAGAGCATATTGCTGACCACCTAGACTTAAGATTTTAATTGGTCTAAACAAATCCATATGCAAAAGTTGTAGTGATCTAGAGGTAAAGAGCATATTAGTAGATTTGAAAGAAATTCTGGTTTGCTTCCCCATTTGACATGCATCACAAATTTTATCTTTCTCAAATTTGAGTTTGGGAAGACCATTCACTGGTTTATTTTTTAAAATTTTTGAAAAAATCCTCATACTAATATGTCCAAGTCTTCTATTCCACATCCAACTATCTTCACTGTTCATAGCAACAATGCATTTTATTTTGCAACAAGATAAATCATTTAAGTTAAACATGTAAATATTGCCTTGTCTATGTCTAGTCAATATGATCTTGTTATCATTCATGTTTACTACAATGCACTTAGAAGATTCAAATACTACCTTATATCCTTTGTCACACAATTGACTAATACTCAACAGGTTGTGCTTAAGACCTTTAATAAATAAAACATTTTCAATTGAAATAGAGGAGTTTTTACCAATACTATCTATACCAATGATCTTGCCTTTACTATTGTCTCCAAAAGTGAGTAATCCTCCATCCTTTGGCATAGGATATGTGAATTGAGATTCATCTCGAGTTATGTATCTTGACCAACCACTATTCAAATACCAATGGTCCCTTTTGGATTTTTCTTGAAAACATACCTACAAGAACATCAGCTCAAACCTTCACCTTTGGTACCCAAATCATCTTGGGTCCATGGGAGTTAGTCTTCAATAATCCTTTTAGGATCCAAGCCTTCTTAGGAACATGAGATTTTTTCATAATGTGACATTTGCTAGCTGGATGTTTTCGAAAACTTTTTTTCTTTAAAAGGATTGTAACCTATTCCAACCTTGTTAACAGAACACTTTTGTTTACCAAGTATGGCATCAAGCTTTTCTTTTCCATTAACACATTTTGTAAGAGAATTTTCTAAATCATTTACTTTTTCTTTCCAAACAGAATTCTCCTTGTTCAAAATTTCATTTTTATTTTGTAAATCTTCACTCTTCTTAGTGAGTGTGGATACCATCTTTTGAGAAGATTATTTTTTATGCTCATCTTTTTGAATTTATCAAAGAAATGATCAAAAACATCTTGTAATTCATCAAATGAAAAACTAGATGGTTTAGTGTACTACCTCATATTCCTCCTCTTATGCCATAAGACATAGGTTTGCAACTTTTTGAGGTTCAGCTTCCTCATTAGAATTGGATTCCTCATCTTCACTCTATGAGGCAGCTAGAATCTTTCTTCCTTTGCCTTTCTTTCCTTTTTTCTTAAGCATAGGACACTCAACTTTAATGTGTCCTGACTTCTTGCATTTATAGCATATAATGGTTGAATCCTTGTTATTGAATTCACTTTTTGCTTCAGGCTTCTTTCCTCCTTTCCACCTTCTTTTCATGAATCTCTTGAACTTCCTTGTAATGAAGGTAAGATCTTCCTCACTTTCATCTTCACTTCCAGATTCATTTTCTGATATTGTAGACTTGAATGCAATGGATTTCTTCTTTTTGTCCTCCTCTTCTTGAGCATTTTATTTTTGGGTCACCTCAAAGGTCATGAGAGATCCAAGAAGCTCCTTAAGTGGCAACGTGTTGAAGTCTTTGGCTTTTTGCATAGTTGTCACCTTAGCTTCCCATGTCTTTTGCAATGATTTTAGAATCTTTTTCACATGTTCACTGTTAGAATACACTCTTCCAAGAGACTTTAAACCATTAATAATGTCAGTGAATTTAGTGAACATTTTAGTTATAGATTCATCAGATTTCATTTTAAATAATTCATAATTATGCATAAGAATATTAATCTTGGACTCCTTCACCTGATTGGTCCCTTTATGAGTCACTTCAAGTTTATTCCAAATTTCCTTAACATATTCACAAGTAGAGATCCCATTGAATTCATTTGGGTCTAATACACAATATAAAATGTTCACAGCTTTAGTAATGGATTGAAAAAACTTCAAGTCATTCTCAACCCATTTATTTTCAGGTTCAGGGATGACTTCCCTTTCAATGAACTTGGTGGGAGTCTTAGGACCTTTAACAATGATCCTCCATAACTCATAGTCAACAAATTGAATATAAATTCTTATTCTGTTCTTCCAATAGTTGTAGTTTGTCCCATTGAACATGGGAGATTCATTGGTGGATTGACCCTCACCCAGAGAGCTTCCAAAAATAGTTACCATAGATCAACTCTAAGGATGTTAAGCCTGTAAATGTAGAGTACTAGTTCTGATCTAATTGTTAGCCCAAGTGTGCAAGCCAATAAGGGGGGTGAATTGGGTTTCAAAAATAATCACAAATAATTTTAACTAAAAATTGATTAAGCAATATGATTAATCAATCTAATAGCAGAACCAAAGTGTGTGTGCAATGTGTTCAAGCAATTTCAAATGAGAAATGAAAAATAGAGCATAAAATGAACATAATGATTTACCTAGGTTCAGCCATAACTCGTGACCTATGTTCTCACCCTCAAGACCCCCTTGAAAACTCTTTCACTATGCAATGAAGAATTACAAAGCAGGGCTAGTTGACCAAGTGCCTAGCTCACTTGTCACAAGAGCTCTTCCCAAGCTCTCAAATCTCCTCAAGTGATTTTGTCAAAGTTTCATTCAAACTTACAAGTGTTTTTAACAAGAACACTCAAACTCACAGGTTTACAAACCAACCCAAATAGAGAAAATAAGGTTTACACAAAATATCTCTCTCAAAGAGTGGATAGAATAAGTGTAAGGTCAGTAAAGCCCCAATATCCCAACAAAACAACTGTAGCAGCTAGGATTTATGTCTTCAAATTCAATTCTGTACTTGCATGTATGTCCTCTTTATGTATAAATACTGTGGGGGTCTTGTATATATGCCTTAGCTTTGATTCTAGCCATTGGAGGTAGTTAGGGTTGCGTTAATAATAGATCAGAGCTATAGAACATTCAAAAATATTATCGTTATAGTGGCATGGGTTGACCCTTCAGCTTCATGTGTCGACACCGTCTTGTTCTGAACACTGCTCTTTAAGCAATCTACCTTCATGTGTCGACTCTTCAGGAATCAAGTGTTGACTTCTTTAAGTTTTAACATGTATCTCTAAGGTACTATCTCTATGTGTCGACTCTTGTAGGCACATATGTCGACTCTTTTAAGAATATGTTCAAAGTCGTGCAATCTATCTTGATGTATCAACTTCTATAGGCTCATGCGTCGACTCTTTTTTCAAAGTCATGCAATCTGTCTCCATGTGTCGACTCTTGTAGGTTCATGTGTCAGCTCTTTTACGGATTTCTCAAAGTCATGCAATCTATCTCCGTATGTTGACTTCTGATGAGCTAAGCGCCAACTCTAGATGAACTAAGAGTTGACTCTTGGAAGGGATGTGTTGACTCTTGCCAATTCTATAAGCTCAGGTTCAAGCCACTGTCTTCATGTGTCGACTCCTCAAGTGGATGTGTCAACTCTTGCCAATTTCATATGATTGATTTTGCAAGACTTCTTCAACCTTCTTCCAATCCTTCAAGTTCTTCAATGATGTTCTAGATTACACTTCTAAAGCTTTGAAATGTCTTCTTCCATGTATGTTCTTCTTAAAAAACTTCATCAATCAATCATGGCTTCACTTAGTTTGTTGAGACTTTATCAAATCTTTCAAAAGATCTTCCAAGACTTGTGATATTCACTTCATTTGATCTTTAGCACCTTCAATTCCTTTGAGATAGAATCATTTGAATTAGATTGTATCTAGGACTCTTCTATCTATATAGTTTCTTCCATCCTTTCAAGATTTCAAAACACTCTTCAAATCTTCTTAAGAAGCTTCACAAATGCTTCAATGCATTCAAGGTATTAAGCTTCAAGTCACAATCTAATTGTTGCATGATATAATCTGCATACTAAGTAAAGTAATCAAACATTAAATAAAAAAAATTTATCATCAAAATCAAGGCATGGAGTTAACACGGATCATTTTTAGACTTTTCGAAGTCACTTCTAGTGAAACCAAGCTAAAAATTAATTACATGGTAGTCACTAAGATAAGCGTCCAAATCTTTTGCCTTGCATCCCAAAGATCAAAAGATCTATTTCTTGTCACTTTAAACAAATTCCTAAAAAGCTAGCGCCATTGCGACAAGCGCCAGAGCCAACTTTGGCTGCCTATAAACATAGGTCACCCCTCTGCGTATTCTGGGTTTGCAAAATCACTCCAGAAACTCTGCCTCTCTAAAAACAGAGCTTGAATTCTCTCAAAATCCTAATTCTCTCAAGCTCCTTCAAACCCTAGCCCCTATACATTCAAACCCTAACTTCCATATACTCTATACACTCAAGTCCAAGCCTTCAAACATCCATTAAAGATTAAAGTACTACATATTCAAAGCTGTCAAGGTTCAAGTAAAGCAATCAAAGCAAAGAGAAGACAAGGTAGGGTTTCTAGTTAAGTTATGTAATTCCCCTCTCTCTCTTCTCTCTCGTAACCCACTTGGGTTTTATTCTATTTTAGTCTACATCTTCTACCTCCTCTTCTTACATGCTTGAAACAAGGGACCTCCCTATTTGTGCCTAGAAAGGCCTTGGAGAGAATCACCGTGTCAGGAATTTTCTTTAAGTTCCCCCTAAGATGGTGTGGGTCCGGCCCCCTTAATTATGTGGTGAAGCCTAACCTTGTATGTTCACATCCCTATTGTATTGTAATTGTCATGTTCATACATTGCAATCAATACCATATTCAAATATATTTTCAAACTTGCGTTAAAGATTGTTTTCAAAACTTGCATCCAAAAGAATTGTTTTCAAAGTTATTCTCAAAACCATACTCTTATGATGATTCTAGCCATTCTATGATTAGGGTTATTTTAGGAAAGTGTCATATTCAATATGACCATTAAGGTCTAAATTTGGGTTCAAACCCTAAGTTGTTTTCAAAAACCACAACCCTAAGATGATTCGAGCTATTTCATGGTTAGGGTTGTTTTAGGAATGTGTTACATTCAAAGAGACCACCAAAGTCCATATTAGAGTTTCAAATATAATTACCAAAATGAAAAGCGGAAGCAGGAAACGTTAAGGGCAATGAAAGCGGGAAATGTGGCCAAAAAATATAGAGGGAAACGGGAAGCGGGAAACGATTGGGAAACTTAATAAGAAATTTTTCTGAAACTCAAAGGAGACTTCTAAGAAATCTAGTGGAAACCTCTGGGAAACTTAGCAGAAACCTTTGGGAAACTTAGTAGAGACCTTTGGGAAACTTAGTGAAAACCTATGCAAATAATTTCATAGATACTTAGTGAGAACTTAAGAGAAAAAATGTATAAAAATTAATATTTTAAGTTTTCGAAACGTTTCCCCAGCGTTTCCCCCAAGTTTTCAGAAGTTTCCGTTAAGTATCTCAATAGTTTCCTAAGAGTTTCCCAAATGTTTTCTAGAAGTTTTCGAAATGTTTCCTCTGTGTTTTCAAAATGTTTTCCCAAATTTTTTAAACGAGTTTCGTACTCGTCCTGGAAACGCGTTTTCGGGGAAGAGCGTTTCAGCCCCTAAATTAAGTTTCCGTGCAATTATGGTTTCAAACCCTACTTGTTGTCAAAATCACAACCTTAGAATGGTTCTAGTCTTTTCATGATTGGAATTGTTTTAGAAAAGTGAGATATTTAATAAACTTGCAAAAATCTATATTCAAACCCTTTTCTAAATAGTTTTGCAAATCTATTTCCAAAAAGGCCTTTTCAAATATTTACTTTCTAAAAACTTCTTATCTTGATGTCCAAATCAAAACCCTAGAGTCCATGTTTAGGAAACCCTAATTTTTTCACATAAAATCGTAGTTTTCTATCCACATAAAATCATAGATTTTCTAATTCAAAAGTCACATTAAATGATAGATTTTCAAAACTCAAGCTTTCCAATTTCAATTCAGATCAAATCTTTTTCAAATAGGAAATCAAATTAAATCATTTATTTTTAGAAATAAAATCTAATTTTTAACTTTAAAAAATAGAGATCAAACCTTTCCTAACTTCAAGCTTTCAAATTTTTTCCAATTTCAAACTTTCAAATCTTTCCTAATTTCAAATGTTCAAATCTTTCTTAATTCCAAATATTTCCTAATTTTAAACCTGTCTAAATCCAATCTTTCCAAAATCAAGTCTTTCTTAAAATGAAAACTTTTCAAAATCACATCTTTCTAGAATCAAATCTTTCCAAAATCAATTCTTTCTTAATTCAAACCTTTCCTAAAATAGAAATTTTCTTGAAATAGAATTTTCCTAATTCGAAACTTTCCTAGTTTGAAACTTTCTAAAATCAAATCTTTCTATTTCAAGTGCATGTTGCAATCCTAGGTTGCATACACCCTAGGAGGCCAAAACCCTAGTTCAACCACAACTCTAAGTTAGGAAGCTTCAACTATTTTCTAAACCAAGATGGTTTTCAAACTCCAATTCAAGTTAAGATGATTTCAAAGTTCAATTCAAACTTTTCAAAATAAGTCCAAGTTCGATTTCAAATCAAAGTCAATTTCAAATCAAAGTCAATTTCAAATCAAAGTTCAATTTCAAATATTCTAATCAAAGTTCAAACAAGAAGCTTTTCAAGTCAAACTTTTCAAAGGCTCCAAAGTGTCTTTTCAAATTAAACAAGACCTCAAAATATCTATTTTCAATCGGACCCTGAGTCCAAACTATGACTAACCTGATTCCCAACAAAGGGATACGTAAGCAACCCTCATAGGTGCGGTCACAATTTCTTTCAAGTTTTCAATTTCCACAATCTTTTTTAAAATTCCAATTCCCCTTTTCAAAATCTCTTTTCAAATTCTATCATGCACTTACATATCATACATCATATCATCCTTAAAATAATGGTTCAAACTTCTTTCTAAAATTCTTTTCAAAGTGGGAATGATTGGACATTGGATAATCGGAGATTCTAAATAAGTAAACCTAGGGTGAAAAGACATGTAGGTATCATAAGGGTGTGATAGGGTGATAGCCTAGTGCATCTTTCATATACGTAACCAACCTCCGAACCTAGAATCATTGTTTTCAAAAGGCAAAAACTGGAGTCATTTTCAAAAAGGGCTTAAATCTTTCAAAAGGTTGCCAAACAACCTATTTTCTTAAAATAAATAAAAAAAAACCCTATCAAGAGGAAGTTTTTCCTAAATCTATTAAAAAACCCTAAGTTTAATCTTCGAGTTGCATTTAATTTTAGGTGACCTAACTCACCTTAACAAAGTTAGGTGGCAAATCTATATTTTTCCCAAAAGCCCTTATTCAAGTCAATTTATACTTTAAACCTAGTCACACTCGTCCTTCTAGTTGAATGAGTTCTAACAAGAGAGTACCATGCATTCTCCCACCATTCTCGAGTGATAAAAAATTGGGGTGCTACACGAACCACACTGTCAAAGACTATTACGATGGGGATTGTGAGACTGATTAAGAAAGTGATTTGGAGGAAGGGTTGCCATCATGCCTGATTTCCATATATGACCCCCAACAAACCTCAAGAAGTTTCTGATTGGCCCGTTGACAAACTTGAGAAGAAATTGGATCCCTCCTTAGAATGGGGTGATAAATCTAAGCCTGCCCTGATCAGTCGCGATACATTAAAAGAAAATAGGGTGCTTCCATGCCTCATTTATCTTTATGATCCAGACAAGATACAAGGCCAATGGGAGTTTCAACTTTTCTTCTTGTACCCAGAGGAGCAATGGATTGGAACTGGATATGAGAGCAACGAATGGATTCCGAAAGAGTTAAAAATCTATTAGGAACCATTTGAGCTAGAAGGAGGCGAGCTAGTCAATCTATTCATCAGAGAAGCTGAGGTGAGGAAAACAAGAAAGTTAACGAGGCTGATAACTGCACCGGCACCACCAACTCACCAAGAGCCCTGAAAGAAGCCCCCGCCTGCCTTACCTGGTCTGGTGATCCAAATGATGGATGGAGCATTAAAGACATTGGCATCATTCCAAATCCCTACTAAGAGGGTTTTTCCAAAAGCGTACAAGAGAGGGGTGTTCTCACCCACTTTATTTCTATCCCTTTTATTTTCTATCTTTAAATTTATGTCTGCATTTTCATTTGAATAAAAAAAATGTTATGCTTTTCATAATAAAAAGATAGTTTTTCATTTAAAGGCTATTATTTCATACTCTTATGAATGGTGAATGTTTCGAAAAAAGGGGTGCGCCCTATCTTGTGAAGGATCTAACTTAAAGGATGTGATAGCAGGAGTAAACCACTCACCGAATGGTCAAACTTCTAAAGAGAGAGAAGATGAGAGTGAATAAGGAAAGCACCCAAAAGACAACACTTACAAAGCACCAAAGCTAAGCGATGAGTAGCCAGACTATCAAAAGAAAGAGGAGCCATCTTTCAAAACCCAAAAAAAAAAAAACTTATTAGTATATCCCCTTTGCTTAAACCCACTAGTGCCATGCGAAAAGTGAAAGATTTCTTGCTAACCTTAATCTGAAACCATCCCCCCACACTGGGGCAAACAGGTAGTAATAAACTCGACAAAAACTGATCATTTTCCTCCACTCAAAGAGTCAAGCCAAAGCAACATAAAGGCTTTATGAATCAAGCTGTCCGACTCAAAATGAAGAGAGGCCCTCATTTCATTTCCCATGCAGTTAACAAAGCAATCTTTGTCAAACCTATTGAGCCAGTTACGTTTCTTTCTAAGCCCCAATCTAGTGATCACCACTCACAACAGGTTAGAATAAAGTACTAAAAAAAAAAGTTAGCTAAGTAAGAAGGATCATAGAAATGTCCGCCTCAACTAAAAAAAAAAAATCTCTCTTTCAGTAAGTGAATAAACAAGCCAAAAGAAGAAACAGTTCACCCCATGCCATCTTATAAGGCGTGCAATGCTCAAAAGGGCATAAAAGAAATTTAAAAGATGATCCTAGCAATAAAGAAAACCAGTAAAAGTAATAGGTTTGACCCTTTATCTTTCCTTATAAAAAATCCAAAACCATAGCCTACATTACAACCCTATTAAAGTCCTTTCCGATTGAAAAAGATTGCTTGATCTAAATGAGTCGGACATGTTGCTGAGATAAAAGAAGGATACTAGGGGACAAAGTGTCATTAGAAGACCTATTCAGGATGGTGCGGATCTAAACCCTATTGGAAGCAATATTAAATTTGAGCTTACATATCACATTTGATTCTCAAAACCCCATAACCTAGCCTACGCTATGGTCCTAAACCAAAGCCTCCTCATATTGAAAGATTGGCTACCTACGCTCTTCCAAAGTTCATGAAATCGTTGCTTAAGCCTTCGAGGGTTGAGAGGTCAAGCCAAATAATCCTGAACACCAACCCAAGTGAGAAGTCGAAGGTGACCAGAAGGATGAGAAAGGTACGAAATGCTATCACCATCTAATCAAGGTAAGGTTGAACTGGAGGAGAGATCAAACCCCTGAAAAAGAAAAAGTTGCCATTCCAAGAATATAGAGCTAGATAGCACCCTGAATGTGTTTGTTTGTAACCCATCCATCCTGTTATGTGTATCCCTAACATGTGTTTGCATTTTTATAAAATTTTGGCATAAGCTTCGCATACATAGGACATAGCTCCTTGTAGAAACAAAAGTCACCAATACAATATCATATGCTATGCATCATCAACTTCATGTTAATTCTAACATCTATCATTGGACATGCATTCATACATATATCTGATTGTTTAAATTATAAACATCAAATCTATTTGAAGGTTACAAATAAACTGCCTAACAAGAATCAAACTCTCATGTTGGTCCAGGACACAGTGTGAAAGGAAAGTAGAGCCTATAATAAGGGGCACTCATCAAAGGTCAAACTCAATATCTGGGTCAAAATCTCTAAACCCTAGCTCAGGATAGGGCAACTAACTACTGGAAGCACCGACATCCTACAAAGAGGAAAAACTCGAATCAATAAAGTAGATAAACAACTAAACAAAGCAACAATCAAAGGGAAAATACAGTATACCTAGTACAACATCTGATCATATCAGACCTTCTGCCCCAAAAATAGACAGCCTATGATGTAACAATCCATGGAAAACTCTCAATATCCATGATAACTCTCTGGGACCTCACCAAGAAATATATATGGTCAAGCTTGAGGTACGATGTATGCTAAAATAAGGGTGTAGCAAACAAATGTCTGATCACCCAAAATTGAAAAAGTGCGGCACACCCTTGAAAAAAAACATCAACACCCTGCTGGA
This sequence comes from Euryodendron excelsum, assembly GCA_033060915.1. Taxonomy (NCBI): domain Eukaryota; kingdom Viridiplantae; phylum Streptophyta; class Magnoliopsida; order Ericales; family Pentaphylacaceae; genus Euryodendron; species Euryodendron excelsum. The sequence continues at coordinate 28,715,002 of CM065390.1, forward strand.
ATCAGGAAAAGTTGATATAGTCTCCCCTGCAACCATAGGAGCATATGATCGACCTTTGCGAATCCTGGTAAGCAATACGCATAATCGATAGTCAATCAGGCCATCCCTCTTGGGGAACACCAAGAAGCTTAAGAGGAGCAAAGCCAGGGCCATTATATGAGAGACTGACCAATCTTGAGAAGAGTGCCAATCACCTAGATGAGCTTTCATACCCGTTGCAAACTCAAAGTGGGAAAACAGAAACTCTACTAGAACATAAGGAAACTAGGGCAGGAGGTCAAAGGTGAGAATTGCTCGTTGGAGCCCAAGCTAAGTCAAGACAATTAAGATGTAACCATCAGGAAATATAAGTCCCACAATATCAACTGAAACATCCCAAAAACCAAGGAAAAAACCATACTCATGAGGAGTAGAAGTCAACTAAAATTCCCTAAAATGGAAAAGACACAAGTCCGATTGCCAGAAAGGAATCACTGCTTCTATGAATCCCAGAATGAGCCGCATAGACAGGAGCGAAGCAATACGACCAAAAGTCATGTAGAAGTTGTCTTATTTATCTGAAGAATTCCCATCATACCAAGCTTTCAGTTGGCTCAAGATAGCATCTACCATCCGCAAAGTCAAATCAAAGTAAAGATATCAATATAATATATATATATATAGTTTAAAAGGAAGAAAGGTACAAAAAAAATAGAGAGATAAAGAAAAGGAGAGAATGACACAAATCCCGTTCCCTCACCCCTAGCAGAGTCTACTCTATCGTATTCCTCAACGTTTAGGTTTCCTAAATGTTTCCCTCCAAAAGTTTATTTCAAAATCAATTCCTAAGGTTTCTTAACCTTCCCTTTCAAAAGTTATTTCAAAATCAAAATCCAAAATCAATTTCGAAATCAAATTTCAAAGTTTTATTCAAAATCCATTTCACAGGTTTTTATCAAATTCTAAGCTTTGTTCAAAATCCATTTCAAAAGTTCTTTCAACTTTTTCCTCAAAATTTTTATTCAAAATCAATTTTCAAAGGTTTTTGAACTTTTCCTCCAAAAGTTTAGTTCAAAATCAAAATCTATAGTCAATTTTGAAATCAAATTTCAAAGTTCTATTCAAAGTCAATTTTCAAAGGTTTCTAAACTTTTTCTTCAAAAGTTTTATCAATTCCGAGGTTTTCTAAAACTTGTCCTTTAAAAAGCCTTATTCAAGATCCATTTTCAAAGGTTTTCCTTCAAAAGTTTATTCAAAATCCATTTTAAAGATTTTCTAAACCTTTCCTTTAAAAGGTTTTTATTCCAAATCGAGTTTCAAGGTTTTCCAAACTTGCCATTCAAAATTTTTTGTCAATTTCTAGGTTTCTTTGAACTTTCATCTCAAAAATTTTATTTAAAATCCATTGCAAGATTTTCTAAACTTTTTTCCTTCAAAATTTTTAATTTCGAGTCCCATCCGAGTTTCTTGGGATCTTCTTTGTCAAAAAAGCCCCATTCTCAAGGTTTTCCTAACTTTTTCTTTCAAAAAGTTTGATTTCAAAAATACACTTTTGGGTTTTCTAACTTCTTCCTTCAAAAAGTTTAACTTAAAAAACACTTCCCGATTTTCCAAAACTTTTTCCTTCAAAAAGTTTAATCTCAAAAGCATTTCTTGAGTTTTCCAAACTTTATCCTTCAAAAGCTCCGTTCTCAAAAGCCTATTTTCAAAATTCTAGGTTTTCAAACATTTTTCTCAAAATTTTCGTTCCAAGTTTCGAAGGTTTTTCAAACCCTTCTAATTCAAATCCAAATCAATCCATTTTAGAAAGCAATTTTAAAATTATTTCAAACAATCAACTTCAATTTCAAAGTTATTTTAAAAAATTTTAAAATTATTTCAAACAATCAACTTCAATTTCAATGTTATTTTAAACAATCAACTTCAATTTCAAAATCATTTCAAAAATCATCTTCAATTTCAAAGTATCAATTTTCAAAACCCTGAATCACCCCAAAGGAGTGTCATTCCATTAGTTAGAATGTCGGTTCAGATTAATTCTAAATCAAGTTTTCAAAATTTCAAATTTCAAAAATCAAGATAATCCAGCTTTCAAATTCAAAATTCCAAATTCTAACTGCTCCAATCTTCAAAAACTTCCAATTCCAATCCCTTCAATTGCCTCGCGGTCAACATTGGATCCTTACTTTATCATTTTTTGTCTTCGACACACAAAGGCAGAAAAAGAGAGGCAGCTGTAAACACCCTATTTTTACCCACTCAGCAATCTCTGGCCCGACCGGACTCATATTCAAACTGACAAAAACATATTTAAGCCCAGACCGGCTTTCCAGACTCAATCCAGTCAATCAACTACATCGTGGGCCCGCCAGGTCTAATAGAAGCGAAATGACCAAAATGCCCTTAGAGTATTACTCGGTCTGATTCCAATTGGCACGTCTTCTTAAAGATGCTAAGTCCCTATTTCAACCTTAATTCTAATTTCAAATTCCAGTCCAAGTCAATCAAACTCAATCCGGCTAGTCTTTTGAGAAAGTTGGTCCCTAAGACGGTAATTCCATCCAGCATGGCATGTTTACAAAGAAAACTCTTCAGAACGTTAAGTTCCTTTAAACCTTTAGACCGGGACGGAACCCAAGTCCCAGAGATGGTAAAGCAGTTTACGTCTAGCGCTCGCTAGCCCGCTATCGTAGAATGTCTGCTATTTGACATGTCGAGAAAGTACTTAAGGCCCTGAGATGATAAGACCATTCAGCAACTTCCCAAGATCAAACAGTTTTCAGAATGAATGCGCACCGTAAGAGTGGCAGAAACACTCACAGACATCGCCACCGTTAGAGTGGCGAAAACACTAGTAAACATGTCAACATTAGGGAATTGCCAACAAACCCCCTATGTCATGGGACTGAACTTGCCTCTTGGCCATGGCACGTTTACCAAAAGACGGGATACCTTTGGAAATAAACTCGTCACACACCGTCAGAGTGACGAAAACACTTAAAACCCAGGTCAACACGAGTGCTTGCTAGCCCACTCCAATAAAAAATGACCAAACTGCCCCTTGGGCCCTATTGGCACGCTTCTTGAGAAAGTAACTAAGTCCTTAGAGTGGTAAGTTCAACATTCTAAGATTATCCCAAAGACAATCCAGCATGTTTAAGTGCCCTCTAGTCGCTTCCGGATCAATTCCAAGAGTATCCAGTCAAAATGACCATTTTGCCACAAGCATCGGATTGACTCTGGGAACTACATCGGCTCTGGGTATCAAACTAGTTATCTTCTAGGAATGCTTCTAATAGTATCCCCAATCCTCTAGTACCTTTTTGGACCATTCTAGTACACTCGGTATGAAATGACCATTTTGCCCCTGGTGATTCATTCATTCTATCCAACCACACCATCTCTAGTTACCACTTTAGCTACCTTTAGAACACCCTTTTAGGGGTTCCTGTCCATCCCTAGCCTTCCAGATCATTCTCGGACTTTTCGGAGTCACTCTAAGTGGAGTCAGGCTAAAAATTGCATGGTAACCCTAGAACAGGCACTCAAATCTTCTGCCTTACGTCCTAAGGATTAAAAGATCTATTTCTTGCCAGCTCAAAAGTTTCCCAAAGAAACTGGCACCACTAGTAGTGGAGCTAAGCAAAAAAAATGGCATGGCGCCACTGCAACAGGCGCCAAGCATCATGCCGGTTGCCTATAAATACGGACTACCCCCGGGTAAAACAGATCCGCAAACCTTATCCAGAAACACTGCCTCACTGAAAATAAGCCTCGAAATCCTAGTTTTCTCAAGTCTCCTTCAAACCCTAGTCTCCCTTTAATCCATACAGTCAAACCCTAACTTCCATACACTATATCCAAGTCTCTAAACATCTATTAAAGATTAAAGTGCTACATATTAAAAGCTCTCAATGTGCAAGTAAAGCAAATAAAACAAAGTAATCAACACAAAGAGAAGACAAGGTAGGTTTTTGATTTAATTTATGTAATCCCCCCTCTCTCTTCTCTCTCCTAACCCACTTGGGTTCTTTTCTATTTTAATCTCCATCTTCTACCACCCTTTCTTGTATGCTTAAAATAAGGGAGTTCTCAATTCATGCCTAGGAAGACTTGTTGAAGGTCACCGTGTTGGGGGCTTTTTTCAAATTCAACCTAAGACAGTGTGGGTACGGCCCCCTTGATTATGTAGTGATGCCTAATCTTATATGTTCACGACCTTGTTGCATTGCGGTTGTCATTTTCATGCATTGCATTCAAAATTGCATTCAATGTTGTTTTTAAACTTACATCAAAGTTCTCTTTCAAAACTTGCATTCAAAACCTCCTTTTTTAAGCTTGTTTTCAAAATCACAACCTTAAGGTGATTCTAGCTGTACCATGGTGAAGATCGCTTTAGGAAAGTATTATATTCAATGTGACTATCAAAGTCCAAAGTTTGGGTTTAAACCCCAAATTTTTTTTCAATAAATCACAACTCTTAAGATGATTCTAACTACTCCATAGTTAGGTTTATTTTAGGAAAGTGTTACATTCAATGTGAACATTATGGTCCATATTTCAAACCCTAATTATTTTCAAAATCACAACCCCAGAGTGGTTCTAATCTTTTCACGACTAGAATCATTTTAGGAAAGTGAGATATTCAAGTGACTTGCAAAAATCTATGTTCAAATCTTTCCAAAATAGTTTTGCAAATCCATTTCCTAGAAACTCTTTTCAAAGATTTACTTTTCAAAAACTCTTTGTCTTGAGAGTCCAAGTTAAAAATCCTAGAATCCATGATTAGAAAACCCTAATTCCTTACTTAAATCATGACTTTCTACTTCCACCAAATCGTAGATTTTTAAAAACCTTTTTCTACATAAAATCATAGCTTTCCAAATTAAATCTTTCCAAAATTCAAACTTTCTAATTCCATGTCAAATCAAATCCTCCAATGTAGGAAACCAAGCCAAATCTTCCAATCTTGGAAAGAAAATCAAATCCTCTATTTTGAGAAACAAAATCCAATCTTATGTTTTAGGAAATAGAAAGCTTCATCTTTCCTAATTCCAATTTTTTCTAACTTCAATATTCCAAAGACATAAAACTTTCCTTTTTCAAATTGGAATCCAATATTTCCAAATTCAAATGTTTTGCATAAACCCTAGGTCTTAGAATTGCCTAAATCTTAAGTTACCTCAATCCTAGGTCAAACAATTTCAAATTCAACTTTCTAAATTCAATTTTTCAAATCTTTCCAAATTTCAAAATCAAATCTTTCTAAGTTCATACCTTTCTATATTCAAATCTTTCCTAATTCAAATCTTTTTAAAAACAATTCTTTTCTAAAATAGAACTTTCTTAATTTAGAACTTTCCTAATTCAAAGCTTTCCAAAATCCAATCTTTCTAAACTTTAACTTTCTAAATTCTTTCAAATCAAATATTCAAGTCAAATATTTTCTAATCCTTTCAACCAAATATTTCTAAATTAAACCAAATCTTTTCCAACCTTTCCAAGTCAAGTGTTTCTAAATCAAGTCAAACGGTTTCCAATCAGTCCTAAATCGGAACTTTCTAAAATCAAACTTTCTAGAATCAAACTTTTCCAACCTTTCCAAGTCAAGTGTTTCTAAATCAAGTCAAACGGTTTCCAATCAGTCCTAAATCGGAACTTTCTAAAATCAAACTTTCTAGAATCAAACTTTTCCAATTCAAATCAAGTCTTTCCCATTCGATTACATGCTTCAACCCAAGATTGTCTAAACCCTAGGATACCTAAGCCCTAGTTCAACCCTAACCCTAAGATAGGAAACTTCAACACTTTTCTAAATCTTAAGTCTAAATTAAGATGACCTTAAAATTCAATTCAAACTTTCCAAAACAAGTCCAAGGTCTATTTTAAAATTCAATTTCAAGTTCAAGTTTTATTACAAAGTCAACTTAAAAGTCAATTTCAAATCTTCCAATCAAGGTTGAAATCTTTTCAAAGACCTCAAAGTGTTTATTTTCAATCGAACCCCTAGACCAAACTACGACTGACCTGTTTCCTAACAAAGGGATACATAGGCAACCCTCATGGGTACGGTCACAACCATTTTCAAACTTCAAATCCCCTTTTCAAATTTATTTTCAAAATTAAATCATTTTCTTGCATTTGCATGTCATGCGTCATATTAAACTTTTCTCCAAAAAAATTTTCAAAGTAAATAGTATTGGACATTTGTTAATCGAAAATTCTAAATGAGTGAACCTAGAATAAAAAAATATGTAGATACTGAAAAGAAAGGATAGGGTAATAGCCTAGTGCATCTTCCCTATATGTAACCAATTTCGGACCATAGATCACTATTTTCAAGAGACCAAAATTGAAGTCATTTTTTAAAAATGGCATAAAGCTTTCCAATGGTTGCCAAACAATCTGTTTCTTATAAAAACCCTCTCTTGAGGAAGTTTTCATAACCTTTTTCAAAAATCCTAAGTTTAGCCTTCGAACTTTCCTTAGTTTAGGTGACCTAACTCACCTTAACAAAGTTAGGTGGCGAATCCAAATATTTTTCCAAAAACCCTTATTTAAATCAATTTCCAATTCAAACCTAGTTGCACTCGTCCTTCTAGGAGGATGAGTTCTAACAAGAGAGTATTTTACATTTTTTCCACCATTCTTGAGTGCAAAGAAACTTGGGCGCGACAGCTGGCAACTCTACTGTGGATGCTTAAAGGGTTAGGCCATTATCGTGTCCTATCACCCTTCACTCATCTAGAATCTTCAATTAATTTGTCCAATTTTATTTACTTTAAATTTTTTAAAATCAAATTTTTTTAAGTTATTTTCAAAAACATGTCGTCACCTGCATTCAAATCATATTTAATTATTCTACCTTGCATTAAGTTTGTCATTAAAAAATTGACTTTTTGCATTTTGTTTTGTAGGTGGACGTTTGTTGACATTTTATTTTATGTCATATTAACTACTATGCATGCATGAATGAGCAGGATGGAATGTACAAGACGGATGGGAATTGTTGGGCACTTTCCTCTGTTTTTTAAAATTTCACACACACACTGCACATGCACGTGCATGTGCACTAGCATTTACATACTTGCATTATTACCTGGTTATTAACCTTCTAGTTAGAAGGGGGAATAGTACATTGGTTGTAGGCGGATGCTGTATCAATTTCTTAACCTACAGCCTCTTAATAGTTTCCCCGCTCAGATCACCAACCGATAATGGCACCACATTAGGGAGTGGACCTAGATTTGAAGATCCAAGAACCGACCTTTTTAGGAAGCATTAGTAAACCCTCAACCTCATGCTCATGTAGAAACTCATGCATAGCTGAAACTCTGCTAGATTTAAGACACCCATGTTAATTTCAAAACTATGGAGGAAATGACAACTGCTTCACTTTCCTTTATCCTTGTCTATTCCTACTGTTATAATGTTAGTATAAATGTTCATGCATGCATGTTTACTTTGTTGTTGTACTCTCTCTCCTTATACTTTTGCATTCATGTACATGCATTCAGTACTCCATTTCAGTATGAGAGTTTCAAAGTAACTCAACACTGCATTCTCATACATATGATCAATCCATAGAGAGTGACACCAAGCTCACTCTCCCTTGCATAAGACCTACCAAAATCCTAAAAGTTCCCACACAACCTCAAGGACACATGGCATGCATTTCAAGTCTTCCCATAGAGACGGTCCCCAATCCCTCTCCACTCATAAAGATAGGATGCTAAGAAGACAAGGGGAAATCCAAAAACGAGGTCTCTCACCGGCCTCTATCAAAAGAAGGTGAATTCGAAGACTCAAGAGTAGTTTATGTTTTCAATTGTAAAGTAGATATGTGAAAGTCCGAAGGAAAATATTCCTCCTTCCCCAATCAACTCCAAATCTTTTTTCAAAAACCATTATTCAAATCAATTTTTAATTAAAACCTAGTCGCACTCACCTTTCTAGGAGGATGAGTTCTAACGAGAGAGTACCGTGCATCTTTTCCACCATTCTCGTGTGCGAAAAAATCGATGCGCAACAATCATGTACTTGTCTAATAAGAATTTTCCTTTGTGAAAGTTAGCAGAACAATAGAAAAATGACATTGCAACAAATTAAAAGTGTAAGGTATAATTGTTATAGTTAAAAATGAAAGAATATGATGTAAAATACAATGGTACAAAATGTAATAAACCATCCTTTGAATTAAATCGTATATAATTGATGTTGCATATACTAGATTCCTTTACTTTTTTTTTTTCCTTTGGAGATAGTTTTACTAAAATATGATAATTTTCAATGATCTTGACGTGGGACAAGTTTAGATGATTTTTGAAAATATTTCATGATTGTTTCCTAATCCTAATGGCATACTAGTTTGTCATATGGATGAAAAATATTTCATGATTGTTACAATTAAGCATGAATTTACATATTTGCCCTATTAAAAAAGGCAACATGTTTGTCATATGCCAATTTTTTTATTTATTTTCTAAACTCAAGTTAGCAGAAGGTTGATATTATAACACATTAGAAATATAAGAGTTTAATTATACAATTAAAAGTAAAGACCCTAAAATAAAATTTAGTGTAAAGTGTAGGGGTACAAAGTATAATTAATCCTAAAATTTTATGTTATTTGTGAAAAGCTAAAATTGAAAAGTTCATTACACTTTGCACTCTTATAGTTTACTCTAAAATTTATTTCAAACTCTTTAATTTTAATTGTAACAATTGAGCCCTTATACATGTAATTTATTGCATGTGACAAGCACATGGCCAAAATCAAGGAGCAAAGAAGTAAAATTCAACTCCTTCCCCTAATAATATACCACAAAATTTTCAAAATCATTATTGTAATCAATTCTATAATGTAATTAGAATTCATATAAAAACTCCTAATTTGACTCATGTGCGATACCCATGAATCTGTAGATGAAAAATTGTTAAAAAAAAGTCATGTGTTTGTCACATGAGAAATTTTCCTTTGTGAAAGTTAGCTAAACTGCAGAAGGTTGATATTATAACAAATTAAAAGTATAAGGTATAATTGTTATAGATAAAAATGAAAGAATATGATGTAAAATACAATGGTACAAAATGTAATAAACCATCCTTTGAATTAAATCGTATATAATTGATGTTGCATATACTAGATTCCTTTACTTTCTTCCTTTAGAGATAGTTTTGCAAAAATACAATAATTTTCAATGATCTTGACATGGGACAAGTTTAGATGATTTTTGAAAATATTTCATGATTGTTTCTTAATCCTAATGGCACACTTGTTTATCATATGGATGAAAAAATATTTCTTGATTGTTACAATTAAGCATGAATTTACATATTTGCCTTAAAAAAGGCAAAATGTTTATCATATGCGAATTTTTTTATCTATTTTGTAAACACAAGTTAGCAGAAGGTTGATGTTGTAACACATTAGAAGTAAAAGAGTTTAATTATTACAATTAGAAGTAAAGACCCTGAAATAACATTTTGTATAAAGTGTAAAGGTGCAAAGTATAATTAATCCTAAAATTTTATGTTATTTGTGAAAAGCTAAAATTGAAGAGTTCATTACACTCTGCACTCTTATAGTTTACACTAAAATTTATTTTAAACTCTTTATTTTTAATTATAACAATTGAGCCCTTATACAGGTAATTTGTTGCAATGTCAATTTTTTGCAAACTTCTATTTACGAAATGTGTAAAAACAATTCACATGTGACAAGCACATGGCCAAAATAAAGGAGAAAAGAAGTAAAATTCAACTCCTTCTCCTAATAATATACCACAAAATTTTTAAAAATTATTATTGTAATCAACTCTATAATGTAATTAGAATTCATGTAAAAACTCCTAATTTGACTCATGTGCGATACACAAAATCTATAGATGAAAAATTGTTAAAAAAAAGTCATGTGTTTGTCACATGAGAAATTTTCCTTCGTGAAAGTTAACTGAACTGTAGAAGGTTGACATTGCAACAAATTAAAAGTGTAAATGTTTAATTGTTACAGTTAAAAATGAAAGAATATGATGTAAAATACAATGATACAAAATGTAATTAACCATCTTTTGAATTAAATCGAATATAATTGATGTTGCATATACTAGATTCCTTTACTTTGTTCCTTTGGGGATAGTTTTACTAAAATACAATAATCTTCAATGATCTTGACAGGGGACAAGTTTAGTTGATTTTTGAAAATATTTTATGATTGTTTCGTAATCCTAATGGCACATTTGTTTGTCGTATGGATGAAAAATAGATGAAAAATATTCCATGATTGTTACAATTAAGCATGAATTTAAATATTTGCTTTGTTAAAAAAGGCAACATGTTTGTCATATGTGAATTTTTCATCTATTTTCTAAACACAAGTTGACAAAATGTTGATATTGCAACACATTAGAAGTATAAGAGTTTAATTGTTACAATTGGAAGTAAAAGCCCTAATATAAAATTTGTTTTAAAGTGTAGAGGTGCAAAGTATAATTAATCCTCAAATTTTATGCTATTTGTGAAAAGCTAAACTTGAAGAGTTTACTACACTTTGCACTCTGGTACTTTATACTAAAATTTATAAATTAAACCATTACACTTGTAATTTGTTGCAATATCAATTTTCTACTAACTTCTGTTTAAGGAATGTGTAAAAAAAAATCGCAAGTGACAAGCACATGGCCAACATCAAGGGGCAAAGAAGTAAAATTCAACTCCTTCCCCTAATAATATACCACAAACTTTTCCAAAATCATTACTATAATCAACTCTATGATGTAATTAGGTTTCATGTAAAAATTCATAATTTGACTCACGTGTGATACGTATGAATCTGTAGGCGAAAAATTGCTAAGAAAAGTCTCATGTTTGTCACATGAGAATTTTTTCCTTCGTGAAAGTTAGTAGAATTGCAGAAGGTTAACATTGCAACAAATAAAAAGTGTAAAGGCTTAATTATTACAGTTAAAAATGAAAGAATATGATGTAAAATACAATGGTACAAAATGTAATTAACCATCTTTTGGATTAAATAGTATATCATTGATGTTGCAAATACTAGATTTCATTACTTTGTTCATTTGGATATAATTTTACTAAAATACATTGATTTTCAATGATCTTGATAAGAGACAAGTTTAGATGATTTTTGAAAATATTTCATGATTGTCTCCTAATCCTAATGGCACACTAGTTTGTCATATGGATGACAAATAGATGAAAAATATTTCATGATTGCTACAATGAAGCATGAATTTACATCTTTGCTCTATTTAAAAAGGCAACATATTTGTCATATGTGAATTTTTTTTGTCTATTTTCTAAACATAACTTAGCAGAAAGTTGATATTACAACAAATTAAAAGTATAAGAGCTTAATTTTTATAATTGAAAATAAAAGCCCTAAAATAAAATTTGGTATAAAGTGTAGGGGTGCAAAGAATAATTAATCCTAAAATTTTATGCTATTTGTGAAAAACTAAAATTGAAGAGTTTATTACACTTTGCACTCTTATAGTTTACACCAAAATTTATTTCAAGCTCTTCATTTTTAATTGTAACAATTAAGCATTTATACTTATAATTTGTTGCAATGTCAATTTTTGCTAACTTCTATTTAGGGAATGTGTAAAAAAATTTGCATGTAACAAACACATAGCCTAATTAAACGGGCAAAGAAGTAAAATTACACTCCTTCCCCTAATAATATACCATAAATTTTTCCAAAATCGTTACTATAATAAACTCTATATGGTAATTAGGTTTCATGTAAAAACTCCTAAATTGACTCACGTGCGATACGCATGAACCTATAGATGAAAAATTTGCTATAAAAGGTCATGTACTTGTCACATTATATTTTGCTTCGTGAAAGTTAGCAGAACTGCAGAAGGTTGACATTACAACAAATTAAAAGTATAAAAACTTAATTGTTACAGTTAAAAATGAAAGAATATGATGTAAAATACAATGGTACAAAATGTAATTAACCATCCTTTGAATTAAATAGTATAAAATTGATGTTGCGTATACTAGATTTCATTACTTTGTTCGTTCGGAGATAATTTTACTAAAATACAATGATTTGTCATATGGATGACAAATAAATGAAAACTATTTCATAATTGATACAATTAAGCATGAATTTACATCTTTGCCCCCTTTAAAAAGGTAACGTGTTTGTCATCTGCGAATTTTTCATCTATTTTCTAAACATAAGTTAATAGAATGTTGATATTGCAAAAAATTAAAAGTATAAGAGCTTAATTGTTACAATTGAAAGTAAAAGCCCTAAAATAAAATTTGGTGTAAAGTATAGGGGTGCAAAGTATAATTAATCCTAAAATTTTATGCCATTTGAGAAAAGCTAAAATTAAATAGTTCATTACACTTTGCACTCTAGTAGTTTACACTAATATTTATTTCAAGCTCTTCATTTTTAATTATAACAATTAAGCCCTTATACTTGTAATTTATTGCAATGTCAATTTTCAGCTAACTTCTGTTTAGGGAATGTGTAAAAAAATTCGCATGTCACAAGCACAAGGCCTAATTCAAGGGGCAAAGAAGTAAAATTCAACTCCTTTCCCTAACATTATAGCACAAATTTTTCCAAAATCATTGCAATAATCAACTCTATATGGTAATTAGGTTTCATGTAAAAATTTCTAATTTGACTCACAAGCGATACACATGAATCTGTAGATGAAAAATTGTTAAAAAAAAGTCATATGTTTGTGTTAGCACCTCATTTTGGCCACTCGGCGATCTCTAGCCCGACCAGAAGCACCTCCAAACCAACACAAGCACACTTAAGCCCAAACCAGCCTTCTAGTTCCACTCCAATCAAACAATCGCTTCGCAGGTCCGCTGGGCCCATTAGAGGCAAAATGAACGAAGTGCCCCTAGTCAGTCCAATCTAAACCGACACGTCTTCTATAAGACAATAAATCCATTCGAATCCAAAATCAAATCTAATTGTCCCGTCATTCGAGAAAATTGATCCCTCATTGACGATAAGACCATCCAATCCAGTGTAACACGATCACCGAGAAAGCTTATCCCTCAGATCGGTAAAGCCGCTTTCACACTCATTTCTAGAAAGTACCTAAGTCCCCGAGATGGAAGAGCGGTTCAATTCTAGCGCCTGCTAGCCCGCCAATGTAGAATGTCTGCTAATCTGGCACGTTCTTTGAGAAAGCACAAACCCCTTAAGAATGGAAGACCGTCCAACTCCAGCACGTTGCCCCTCAAGAATGGAAGACCATCCCAATCGGCATGACCTTTAAGAAAATTTATCCCTCAAGGCAGTAAGACCCTTTCAAGCTTGTCTACTGAGAAAGTATCAATTCTTCAGACTGAAGTCCAGACCAGATCTAGACCGGTTAACATCGATGCATGTTTGCCTGTCTTGCTGAAAAATGACTATTTTGCTCCCAATAGGCCCAGCACATTCTTCGAGAAAGTACCAAGTCCTTAGAATGGTAAGATCACCTTCCAAAGCTGTCCCTAGACGGTCCAGGATGTCCAATGCCATCCAATCAACCCTGGTCCTTTCCTGGAGGTTCTCTGGTCAAAATGACCATTTTGCCCCTTGAGCATCCAAATGCCCTAGGAGACCACACTGACTCTAGATATCAAACTAGCAACACCCTAGTCAACTTTGGTCAAACCCCAGTCAACTTTGGTCAACCCCAGTCAATCTTGGTCAACCCTAAAGGATGAGGTGACTACGATCCGGTCACTCTCTTCAACCGTACTGGCTTTGGGAATCAAACCGGTAACCTTTGGGACACTTTCCAGAGTATTCATTTCTATTTCTAACTGAGCCTTGCATCCGACACCATCCTTTTCGAATCGAAATCTCCCTGCTCCATTTCAAGTGAAGCATGACCATTCTTTAGCCATGCATCACTAATAGTGGCGCATAACCTCCTAGAATCGGTAATGTAAATTTTTTTTTAAGCCCGCATTAAACTTTCCTATGCCACTCTTAGTGGCGCACTACCAATATTAAGACATGCGCCACTAAGAGTGTTGCACCACTCTCCCATTTTTGCACTATAAATACAAACCTCCTCCCTTACTATTCTGGGTAAAAAACAATTATCCAGATAGCTCCCAGATTCTTCTCTCTCTCTCTCTCTCTCTATCTCTCTCTCTCTCTCGCTAGCCAGACCCGAGTTCAAATTTTCGAAGCCTTAGCTTCCAAGCTCCACCGAAGGTTCGCCTCGCTGCCCGAAAGCTCCCGAAGTCTTCCCAAATTCAAGGCCTGAGCCTCCATAAAAGAAAGTAGAATCGAGACAAGGTAAATCCCCCATTTACTTTGTGTATTCTCCCACTCTCTTTTCTCCCTCCGAACTCTTCTCTTTTTTAATTTCCTATCTTTAAACCCCCATTTCTTGCATGCTTGGAACAAGAGGACGTTAAGTCCATGCTGAGAGTGATTAAGAGGAGATTACCGCTCAGGACTCTCTTCTTAGCCTTTACTTGCTTCACGGCATGGCCTTAGGGCCCTATTGCAATGTGGTGATACCTAGCCTTGTATGTTTCATGCCGTTATTGTTGTTATCATGCATTTGCATTCTCGCCATATCTTTACCCCTTAAAACCATTTTCAAATTAGCTTTATTAAAACCACCATTCTAGGTGAATCCTAACCTTTCATGGTCAGGGTTCTCCTAGAAAAGTGCGACATTTTTAAATGGCTCCCGTTACCCTACGCTTACTTCTTTTCAAAAATACGGTCTCGAAATTATCCTAATACTTTCATGATTGGGGTTGTTTTAAGAAATGTGTGACATTCAAAACGACCTAAAAAGGTCTACATTTTTGGCCTCGCGCCTTTACTGTTTTTCAAAGCCACAAGCCTAAAGCGATTTTGGCCTTTCAATGGATAGAATGGCTTTAGGCAAAGTGCGATATTCATTTGGATGTCTTAAATCTAAGTTAGGGTTTTAGGCCCTAAAATATGTTTCAAAACACTCTATTTTTGAACCTTTTACAAAACTCTCATTTGTCAAACCCTAGAAGTCAAATCCTAGAAAAATTTCATTTTGCCCACTTGAAAATTTTCCTTTTTCAAGTCAAAACCATACCTTTTTCAAACCCTCAAAATCCTCAATTTCTAAATCAACCAAAACTTCCCTTTTCCAAACTTTTCTTTTTAAATGAATCAAAATCTTCTATTTCAAATCCCTTAAATCACTCTTTTTTTTCAAACCTTTCAAATTTAAAACCCAAATAAACTCCTTCCATTTTGGAAATAATCCAAACTTACCTTTTTCAAAATCAAATCTTTTCAAATCTCAATCTTCTTGGAAAGGAAACATTTTCAAATCCAATCTTCCTGAAAAAAAAGCATTTCAAAAATCAAATCTTACTGAAAATGAAACATTTTTAAATCTAATCTTCCTGAGAAGAAAATATTTCTAAAATCAAATCTTCCTGAAAAGAAAACATTTTCAAAATCCAATTTTCCTGAAAAGGAAATCATTCAAACTCAAACTTTCTTGAAAAGGAAATTTTCTAAAAATAAAAACTTTCTAGAAATAGAAATCCATTTCAAAATTTCAACTCTTTTGGACTCTTGTCCGAACTACGATTGACATGATCCTCTTTAAGGAGGTACTTAGGCAACCCTTCATAGGGTGCTGTCAAAATCCTTTTTAAATTTCCAATTCCACAACCCTTTTCAAATTCCAATTCCATAACCATTTTTCAAACTCAATTCCATCTTTCAAACTCTTTTTTCAAATTTTGTTTTCGAAGTTTTCTAAGTGGATAGCATTAAACATAGGTAACCGGTGAGTTGTAGTTAAGTGAGTAAAAGGTGAATGGATATATAGGTACCGTAAGGGCGGGGTAGGTTGATAATCTTAGGACATCTTCCCTACACGTAACCAACCCCCATACTTAAGAATTTCTATTTCAAATACCAAAATCAGAGTCAATTTTCAAAAGGGCTTTCCAACAGTTTTAGGGTTTTCAAACAACCTTACCTTTTAAACCTCTCGTATAAGGACATTTTTCAAAAATGCTTTTCAAAACCTAAGTTTGACCATGGAGTTTTACTTGGTGTAAATGAATTGGCACATTTTTAAATATGTTAGGTAACGACTCCAAAGATTTTTTTAAAAAACCCTAATCAATTCTATTTCAAAAATTCAAACCCCGTCGCATTCGTGTTTCTAGGAGGAAGAGTTCTAACGAGATAGCACCGTACCAAATTCCCTCCCCCCCCCCCCCCCCCCCCCCCCCCCGCGGGGCCGTTTGCCCTGGGGCCAAGAGGGCCCGGCGTCTGGAAACGAGGCACGATAGTTTGTCACAGGAGAAATTTTCCTTTGTGAAAGTTAGCAGAACTGCTAAAGGTTGATATTACAACAAATTAAAAGTGTAAATGATTAATTGTTATAGTTAAAAATGAAAGAATATGATGTAAAATACGATGATACAAAATGTAATTAAACATCCTTTGAATTAAATAGTATATAATTGATGTTACATATACTAGATTCCTTTACTTGAGATAATTTTACTAAAATACAATAATTTTCAATGATCTTGAGAGGGGACAAGTTTAGATGATTTTTTAAAATATTTAATGATTGTCTCCTGATCCTAATGGCACACTAGTTTGTCATATCAATGAAAAATTGATGAAAAATATTTCATGATTGTTACAATTAAGCATGAATTTACATATTTTCCCCCTTAAAAAAGGCAACATGTTTGTTATATGTGAATTTTTTTTTATCTATTTTCTAAACATAAGT
This sequence comes from Euryodendron excelsum, assembly GCA_033060915.1. Taxonomy (NCBI): domain Eukaryota; kingdom Viridiplantae; phylum Streptophyta; class Magnoliopsida; order Ericales; family Pentaphylacaceae; genus Euryodendron; species Euryodendron excelsum. The sequence goes on from CM065390.1 coordinate 28,731,753, forward strand.
TAGTAGAAGATTGATATTGCAACAAATCAGAAGTATAAGAGCTTAATTATTACAATTGAAGTAAAGACCCTGAAATAAAATTTGGTATAAAGTATAAGGGTGCTGAGCATAACTAATCCTAAAATTTTATGCTATTTGTGAAAAGCTAAAATTGAAGAGTTCATTAAACTTAGCACTCTTGTAGTTTATACCAAAATTTATTTCAAGCTCTTTGTAAGATCTATATTGTAATTGGCACAATTATGTGATAAAAAATGTTGTATTTATATCCTAGTATGTCATGTATGTTCAAACCAATGCTAAAGAGGGTTTGGACATCTATTCGAGGACAAAGGAGTTCAAAAATGAATTGACAACAGAGTTGGCTACCTTCTTGCTAAGGTCTCGCCCCAGCGAGATTTAGAATAATTAGGTAGTGGCTGTTGCTATGGTCTCGCCACCTTCTCACCTCAGTGAGACCTGAGGATTCTGGACAGTGGTTGTCGCCACCTTCTCTCCCCAACAACATCGTGAAGGTGTTCTCACTACCTTTTCGCCACCTTCTTGCCCCATTGAACACCTGTACGTTTTTTTTAGGAAACTACTCCTATTTGCTTTTAAAAAGCTTCAATGCCTATATAAGCTTCAAGGCTTTGACTTCCAGGGTTAACACACTTAAGAAAGATATTGAGAGCCCCCAAGGAAAAACCCTAGAGTTTCCTTAGCAAGTTGAAGAACTTCAAATCTTCATTGATTTCAAAGAGTCTTGGTAATGCATCAAGGTAAGGATTCACAGCGTGGTGTTCATCATGGTTTAAGCACGACAGAGTAGTGAGTTGCAGGGTATGCAAGTAAAGTTCGACTTCAACTTAGATTCATGGGATTCGGATTGGTACAGTTGTAAGTGTTTTTGTAAGTTGTTCGATTATTGATAATGCTTGGAACTTGGGCTGGACTAGGTCCTGTGGTGTTTTTCGATTTGGGTTTCCATGACAATAATCGTGTGTCTCTTGTCTAATTGCTTTACTTTACATGTTTGCGATGTAATTAGAGTGTGATTGATCAGTTAGTTAATTGATATTAATCAAGCACATCTCCAAGTGGTCGTAAATCCAAGTAGATCAAAAATTTCAATTGGTATCAGAGTAGGACACTCAAAATTATTTGTGTTTTTCAAAGAATGAGATCATGATAATCTGATTAAATGGATTTACCACGTGAAGGCGGCTCTACCACTAGACCTCCATTATTTAATGGAACCAACTATGCCTACTAGAAAGTTCGCACGGGAGCTTTTCTTAAATCTATAGAGGAAAGAGGATAGTTGTCAGTTGCTTATGGCTGGGGTCCCCCCACGATTACAAGTACATCTACTTTTACCCTTATTATTACATCTGTTATAATAAAAGATGCAAAAGATTGGGATACAGTTGATTTCGCAAATAGCAGTTGGAACAGTAAGGGTCTCAATGCTATCTTTAATGCTCTCTCACCTGATAAATTTAGATGTGTGTCAATGTGAGAGATTGCTAAAGAAGCATAGGATATACTTGAAGTTACACATGAGGGAACTACTGCTGTGAAAATTTCTGAACTCCAGCGATTAACAACAAACTTCGAGAACTTGAGAATGGAAGACAATGAGACCTTTGATCAATTTTACGCAACACTAAGTAACATTGTCAACTCAAGTTTTAACCTTCGCAAAAGGATCTCTTCTAAAAAAATTGTTCAAAAAATATTGAGATCTTTACCAGACAGATTCCAAGCCAAGGTTACTGCTATAAAAAAAAGTAGGGATGTTGATTCTATGAAAGTAGAGGAGTTGGTTAGTTCTTTACAAACTTATGAGGCTAATCTACGTCGTCCTAAAAATAAAAAAGACCTTACTTTTAAAACTGTTAGAGAAGACATAGATGATACTTCTGATGATAATTCTGAAATAGGTCAAAAGGAGATGGACTTTATTCTCAAAAAATTTAAAAAAATTTTCAAAAATAAGAAGGCCCAATCTCTTAGTTTTGAGAAAATTAAAGAGAAAAAATTTGATAAGAAAAATTCTGGAAAGAATCTTGATAAAAGTGGAGGTAAACAGTCTAAAAAACCTCAGTGTTATGAATGTCATGAGTATGGTCACTTTGCACAAGAGTATCCAAATAGACTGAAAAGAAAGGCAAAAGAGGTTACTGTAGCTTGGGATAATTCTGATACTAAAGATGACAATGAACTTGAAACTGAACAAGAATCAGGTAACTTTATTGCTTTTACTGCATTAGTGCATGATGATTCATCTCATACTTTGCATGAAATTGAAAATCAAGGTGAGTTTGATGAGTCTATTAAACTTAACGAAATTGATTTTGATAATGAAGAGAAGAGTGATCTTCAACATGCCTATAATTAGTTGAACTCTCAATATTTCAAATTGACCAAAGTTAATGGAAAACTTGGTCTCAAGTTGAAAAAGATTTTAGAAGAAGTTGAGACACTAAAAACGGAGGCTGTTGAAGCTCAATCTCTTGTTAGTCAATTAAACACTCATCGAGTCACGTTATCTGATAAACTTGTCGTGCTTGAAAAAGAACATCATTCTTGTAGTGAAATTAAAAAGGCACTTGAAGAGAAGGTTGCAAAACTTGAAGCTTCTAGTGTTAAAGCTGATGATGTTTTCAAGAAGTTTAATGTAGGTTCAAATAAGATTGATGAAATTTGGAATGCTCAGAGGCGTACTACTGACATGACCGAAATTGGATATTCTAATCAAGTGTCATCTTCAAAGCAAAAGCCCAAAGTTACTAAGCCTCAAACATCATCATCTAAAAGTAAGAATATGTATGTTCCTCCTAAGAATGGTTATGATAATTATTATGAGTCTTATCCTTCATATACCAAAAAATTTGTTCCCACTTATCACCACTGTGGTATTAGAGGACACATTAGACCATTCTGTCATATGTTGAATGGACTACTTTGGAATTATGTTGAGACTCATGCTAGTAGATATGCTAGACCACAAAAAAACACTGGACTTATGCATAATAGATTCGATATATTTGATGTATTTGAATGGAATTCTCATGGTCAAAACTTGGGATTCAAAAGACCACCACAACAAAGGACAGCTCAATGGAATAGGAATATAATGAATGTGAACAGAAATTCCAAAACTTCACCAAGATCTCATCTTAAGCCCCATGTGATTAATGATACTCCTAAGTATAGAACCATTTGGATTAAAAAGTCCTATTTAGAGTCACTTAATACCCCTAAGAAATCTGTTGGGATTGACTCTCTTGGATGAGGTTTGAGTTTATCATAGCCTAGGACGTGCTCTGTGATTATCTTTTTCCTAGTGCTATGATCTCTTGTGTATTCTTAATGTATTTGTTTGTTTGATTTACTTATAAATAAAAAAGATATTTTGAAACTCCAAAAAGATTTTTGATTATCTTAATTATATTTGGTATTTGTTGATTTATGGATCTATTTGCATATCTTATACTCAAATATTGATTGTGATCTATTATGTCTTGATTGGCTTTGGGGCTACACTTTGAATTTGCTTCCTAACTGATAGTTTTAATGACAATCTTCATGGTTATGTGTATCACAATATGTGCACTAGTGCTAAGCCTTATATGTGGTTTGATACAACTGAAATCATGCTAGGTTCTACCCTCTCTATTGTTTGAGATTCTCTAATGCTAGACTGACCTATGGTTAGATATACACAATGCTGACAATATTTCTCTCTCTCTCTCTCTCTCTCTCTCTCTCTCTCTCTCTCTCTCTCTCTCTCTCTCTCTCTTGCATATTAACTAGTGTCAAAATCCTTCATGCCAGCCTCTATGAATGTAATATGCACGCTCCGAGTCTAGTCATGGAAGGGCTACTATATTTTCAAAACAATATCTGTTGGGCATATGTGAAAGCCACTGTAGACGTAATATGTACCCTCCGGGTCTACTCACAGAAAGCGCTACCATGCTTTCAAGCAAGATAATTCGCTCAAACATTGGTGATGAGATTGAGGGGGAGTAAGTACTAAGCATATTCTTGGTTTCCAATTGAATGCTGACTGGTCCGCTTTTTAGTAGTTCATTGAATCTCATGACTTTAAGTGAGAGTAGACCAAGAGATTTCTCCGTACATCTTATCTCATATGAGTATTTGGAACTTCACACAACACGCTAATATTCCCCACTTTCATAAATTTGTGTCATTTCATGGCAATTAGCTTGATAGTTTGTTTAACATGGATGCTTCAATGTCTTTTAATATTTTAGATCTCTTTTAATATTTTTACGTGTGAGGTTGTTAATTATATTTAGTGTCATTGAATAGCTCTCATAATTGCTAATTTTTTTTACTTCTTTTAATTTGTTTAAATAAAAAAGGGTTCACTAAGCTCTCGCGACCTTCTCGCTGTTGCGAGATCCAGATCTGGGTTTTAAACCCATCGCAGCCGCAACATGAACCATTTCTCTTTTCTTATTTTCGCTATCGTGAGCTTCTCCATGGACCTAGGGCTATTTGATTTGGCTTCCTTGGTGATTTTCTTCAACTCTCTCTCTGTTTAATCGTCTCTAAAGTTGGTTTTCTCTCGTTTCACCAATCTATTGCCCTTGATTTAGTCTAGATTTTGAGTGCTCATCACCTAGGGTTCTCAAATTTGGGGATTTTCGTTGTTCTTCACCTTAGAGTGCATTTCTTATCTTCATTTCTTTTAAATCTTGTGGGAATTGTCCTAGGGTTGAGGATGTTCAGAAATTTCACACCATTGTATATGAAAAACAATATAACAAATACTTCAAATCTCATCCTGTGTTAATTGAACGAGCTGTGACCCTCACTAATTTTTCTGAGACTTTTTTGGCCACTATTTTCAATGATAGGAAGTGGGATTCCATTCATAAGGCTAATGGTAAGGTGGTTGTCGAATGGGTTAGGGAGTTTTATGCTCATATCCACCAGTGGGACATTGATAATCTCACTTTTGTCACTTTTGTTCGGGGTCAACTCTTTACTTTCTCCGTGAATGATATATGTGATTTCTATAATCTTCCTAGTCTATCTAATCTAGCTTTTCCACCATCTTATTGGAGTACTTTTACTCCTATTGATAGGGTGATTTCCTTACTCATAGACAATCAGGACATTTGGCAGAAGAAGAATATTTCTCATAACTCTTTTTTTATTCCCTATCGCATGTTGCATCTTATTATCTCAGACAAAATCGGCCCCATATCATACACTTCTGATTATGATTCTGAATGATTTCTTTGGATGTATACCATTAGGACGGGTCTTTCAATTGATCTCCCTAAGTTTATGATGAAAACCATGAATTGTGCCTCAAAATCTAAGTTGAAATGTGCGGGTCTTCCTTATCCCTTCTTTATTAGTTGTTTTTTTAGAGCGTAAGGGCATTCCTCATCTTTCTTCTGACCGTATTGAGCGTACTAAGGGTCCCTTGAATCTTCGAACTCTTAACCTAAGCACTTCTATGAGTGAGGCCAAGAGTAAGTTCAAGAAGCATGCTAGTTCTAGTTATGTTACTGCATCTGATCAATCTGAAGAAAAGGCCTTGCATGCTGGCATTGGGGTCTCTATGGACTATCTTGAGCGAGTTGAAGGCAAGCTTGACTCTTTACATTCTAAAGTTGATTAGTTGGGTGCTAGGGCAGAGGCGTAAGATCGCGTGTTGTATGGGATGCATTCGGAGATGTCTAAGCTTAGATCAATGCTTGCTTTTCTTCACTCTCGTTTTACTTAATCCGTTGATGATGTTATGGCCTAGACACTGTTGGTTGGTTATGTCATGGGTGTTTGTTTTGGTTTGCTATCTTAATGTTGGTTATGCTTTCGTTTTTTGGATATTATGTTTTGGAGACTTTGATGTCTTTTTAGTGTCTATAGGATAATATTTCTTGCTTGACCATGCTTGGTTTTAATGGATATTACTTCTATCTCCATGGCGGGTTTAGATTTTTTTCTTTGTCCAATTGTGACAAAAAAGGGGAGATCTATCTTGCCATTGTTTTAATGCATTTGTCTATTGATGACACTACTATTGACGCCATTACTATTGATGCCATTGTCTTAATGCCTGTGACAACTCTGTTTTGGATATATAGATTGTTTGCTTTTCAGGTTATTAAGAACTTGGTTGGCATTGGTTTGTGGTTGAGTCTTGATTGAGTTGTAACTGGATAAAGGGGTTGGCTAAAGGGGTTGTTTTTGTTTTGTCTTGATTGAGTTGTAATTGTCTAAAGGGGTGGATTTTTGTCACAAATTGGCCAAAAGGGGAGATTGTAAGATCTATATTGTAATTGGCACAATCGTGTGATAAAAAATGTTATATTTATGTCCTAGTATGTCATGTATGTTCAAACCAATGCTAAGGAGGGGTTGGATGTCTATTCGAAGACTAAGGAGTTCAAAAATGAATTTGCAGCAGAGTTGGCTACCTTCTTGCTAAGGTCTTGCCCCAGTGAGATTTGGAACAATTGGGCAGTGGTCGTTACTAAGGTCTTGTCGCCTTCTCGCCCCAGTGAGACTTGAGGATTCTGGACAGTGGCTGTCGCCACCTTCTCTCTTCAGTGAGATCGCGAAAGTGTTCTTGCTATCTTGTCGCCCAAACGAACTCCTCCTGTACTTTTTTTTAGGAAACTACTCCTATTTGTTTCTAGAGAACTTCAATGCCTATATAAGCTTCAAGGTTTTGACTTTTAGAGTTAATACCTTTAAGAAAGATATTAAGATTCTCCAAAGAAAAACCTTAGAGTCTCTTTAGCAAGTTAAAGAATTTCAAATCTTTATTGACTTCAAAGAGTCTTGGTCGTGCATCAAGGCAAGGATTCATGACGTGGTGTTCGTCATGGTTCAAGCACGGGAGAGCAGTGAGTTGCAGGGTATGCAAGCAAGGTTCGACTTCAATTTAGATTCATGGGATTTAGAATTGGTACAGTTGTAAGTGTTCTTGTAAACTGTTCGATTGTTAATAGTGCTTGGAATTTGGACTAGACTAGGTCTTGTGATTTTTTCCCTATTTGGGTTTTCACAACAAAAATTATGTGTCTCTCATGTGATTGCTTTACTTTACATGCATGCGATTTAATTAGAGTGTGATTGATTAAATTAGTTAATTGATATTAATCAAGCGCATCTCCAAGTGATTGTAAATCCAAGTAAACCAAAATTTTCACTTTTCATTTTTAATTATAACAATTATGTCTTTGTACTTGTAATTTGTTACAATGTCAATTTTTTGTTAACTTCTATTTAGGAAATGTGTAAAAAATTCGCATGTGACTAGCACATGGCCAAAATCAAGGTGCAAAGAAGTAAAATGCAACTTCTTTCCCTAATAATATACCACAATTTTTTTCAAAATCATTACTATAATCAACTCTATAATGTTATGTTTAATATAAAAACTCCTAATTTGACTCACGTGCGATACACATGAATCTGTAAATGAAAAATTATTAAAAAAAGTTTATGTGTTTGTCATATGAGAATTTTTCTTTGTAAAAGTTAACAGAACTACATAAGATTAACATTGTAACAAATTAAAAGTGTAAAAACTTAATTATTATAATTAAAAATAAAAAATATATAATGTAAAATATAATGGTACAAAATGTAATTAACAATCCTTTGAATTAAATCATATATAATTGATATTACATATACTAGATTCTTTTACTTTGCTCCTTTGGAGATAATTTTATTAAAATATAATAATTTTCAATAATGTTGACATGGGACAAGTTTAGATAATCTTTAAAAATATTTTATGATCGTCAAGTGTTAGTGAAAAGGAATGTTCGTGGAGCCTTCCAATGAATACGTTTCATTGGTTTCAGTTGCAATGACAAAGCAACCAAAAACCAAGCGTACCTCTATTCAGATAGGTACGAAGAAGCCCTATTGCCAGGACAATTATGGCTTTTCCAAAGACGGTGAATAACTATTGAAGCAATAATGGTTGCAGTCTGCTCTGGCAACAGCCACCATTGCTATGGCAAATAGCAGCTGCCTAATTCATTCGGGTGGCGGCGACATTTGCAAAGACTCCAAACACGGCTCTTTGGAGTGGGTCCCACTAACCTTTGAATGTCGGGTGGAGCACTACCGCACCCTTACGACCACAGATTGTTAAGATGTGTCTCAACCATTACCGTTGATGTCCCATGAAAATCAGCATTGATTAAACTGACGGAAAAGTATCAAAGTAGGCAAATTCATGAGTAGCAGGTAATCATTTTGCCACAACCATGGCGGCCTCCAATATCATATCGTCGTTCGCGCAAATTCGGAGGAAAGTGTGTGAGGCATCGGAAGTCAGAATACGAATCTTTCTCTATATTCCTGTTTGTGCTTCCTTATCCGCTCCGGTCGTGCATGCAATTCCTCAGCCGCCCAACTAATTCCGATTCGATTCCCGGCTTCCTAAGGTTCAATCCTGATCTGCTCTGAATTTTTTTGTGTCAAATTTCAACATACCCATCTCGAATCCTTGAGCTTAACGTCTCTATATCGGCTGTGGTTTCAATATTTTATGATTTGTGGCTATGTTTATTGCCAATTTTTTTGGTTTTTAATCTGCTTTTGTTTGGATTGTAACTGGGTTGTCTTTAATTTTGCTCAAGTCAGCTAATTCGTGTCTATTTTTCCATGTGACTGTTGTATTGTGTTTGAGGCTTTTGCTCTTTTGTTGTGGTTTATTTGTGTTTTTTTTTTTTTTTTTTATATATTTTTGAAGCCTGGGAATGAGAATTTTGTGGACTAGAGTAGTTTGAGGTGATGGGTAGGGAACCCACTTTGTGGGAATTTTGATTTTGATTGATGGTTAAGGTGGTTGATGATTTCCTGACTTGTGGATTTTGGTGGTTTCAGGTGTTTTGTTGTTTGCCTTTATTTTTGCGTGTTCTCTGTTTGTTGTAGTATATTCGTGACCATTTCGGCTCCTATTGACTTTTTAATCATCTCTTGGTTCAGATTGGTTTTTGAAACGATTTGGATTTTGTGATCGAACAACCTTTGAATTTTGTAGTATCAACTTTCAAAAAAACAACCTCTAATGGCTGAGTAGTCTGAGTTGCTATAGAAAACTAGTTTTTTTTTTTTATTAATATGGTGGCCTGGCCAGTTCCTTAGTTTCATGCTAATCTTGCTTCTCCATTCCATCTTCTGAAAAGCTATGCCTTCATTCAAAGAGAGTCATTTGAGCTCTCTTGTTTTTTTCCTTTCCTTTTCTGTAATCAAATATGCAATTTATATTTCTTCCCCCATAAAGCAATTTCTACTTCCAGTGTGAGAGGTCTTCTTTCTATGATTCTTTGCCATCTCCATCTGCTCTCATGATCTCTCTATCTTTCTCTTTCTCTCTCCTACTTTATGTTCCTGGTTTTTTGGTTCATCCATCTCCTTGCACTCATCTTTGATCTCAACAAATCTCAAAGTTAATTCAGTCTCATCCCAGCTACACAACGTCAGCTACATGGATGATGGTATATTTTCCATCTAAAATGAACAACTAAAGTTCCCTACTACCTAGACTCTCCATTTCTTTGACCTTTCACCTTTGCTCTTTGTAGTTAGCTGTTGCATGGAATAAGAAAAGAGAACAATAGACAGCTGCTGGAGAAAAAAACAAATGAGAACATACCTTAATTGGGTTGGGTCCTGTATTTATATTATTATTTTGAAAAGGAATGAAATTACAATACTACCCCTCTAACGTGTATTATTTCTCAACAACCTCACTTGTTTGTGCTAGCACAGTCATTCTTGCCGATGATCCACCATCTTGCGTGGATTGATTTATCTAGTTGACAAGAATCTCTCAGCTTGACCTGAACTGATGCTAGTTTTATCACTCTATTTCTTTTCATTCTTGTTTTGGCACTCATGCATTGGCAAATACAATTAATTCTTAATACTGGTTGCTAACTGTCCATGTTTAATCTTGTTTGGAATCACCACTATTTTATCGTCATATTTGATAACAAAATTATTTAGCATTTTCAGTTATAATTGCATTTCATAAATGTCTTCTGATTTTCAGTGCATCTTTCTCCTCACTCTCTTGCTTTCTTTGAGCATTCTAACAGGTTTTCTTAATGCAGCGCTGTCAAATTTCTTTTTGATAATATTACTGACCAACCAACATATGTCAGTTTGACTAAGTCTTGCACTCTCCACTTTTGGGCATGTTTGGCTATCACTGTATTTACATAGGTCTCCTGTGGTTTATATGGAGAGTGAAACCGTGAAACCAAACACCCTCTCAACTTCATGCCCTGATTTGCTCTGCTGAGTCCCATTTCCTTAAAGTCTTCATTCTTAGCAATGATATTGTTCTAAAAATTCTGCAGAAGATGGAATCGACCAATTTAATTACTATTTTGAACTATGTTATCAGTTTCTAATTTAATTCAAAATGCTTTTGCTAATGAAATTACACGTCTGCTCAGCAGCGTTATCACAGTTGGCTCAGTTAAATGAACATTCTTTATGTATGGAATTTACATTTGTTGTCAGGTCTCTACTGGTCATTCTATTCCTAAATGTGTTGTTGATCAATTTTGGCTTGTGAATATTGCACATATTCAAATTTAAGTTTGTGGAAGGTTTCACAAGCTTCTGTTGTTTCTTTTTCTTTTGCATTAGAGGTTTCTACTTCTTAGACTTGGAGTAGCTTTGGTTCTATGGTAGTATTATTAACGATGTATAATGATGATAAATGAGCTTGGTTTCAAGATTGCTTCCAGTCCTGTTACAAAATGAAATTTCAAACTTGATGGAAATAACAAAATGTTTTTATAGAATGTGCTTTGGTTGGGATATAAGCCAAAAGTCAAATTTAGAATGTTTTATGTTATAAAATTCCTTGAAGGTAAAAGCCTTAAGAAAACATGAGCTTAGGAAATGTTATAGTAAAACAAGATTTTTTTTTTTCACCTACTTAGCATCCATCTTACATTGTTCCAATTTTGTTGATATGCTAGTTTGTTATTTCTTGGCTGACGCCACAAGCTGTAAACCTTGAGCAGTACTGATCTTTACAGGGAGCAGTGATTGGGCTCTGAAAACTATTCCTGGTGTTTAAATTGAGTGGCAGCAAACGGTAAGCTATTAGTTAGAAGATGGGAAGCTGATGCTGTTTTGCAGTGTCAATTTTTATGGAAAAAAATGGACATGCGCCCTGCATTATTTATTCAGAGATCCAGTGAAAAGAAGCTGAGTATCATGGGTGTTTCTGGAGCGATGTCTTCATCTTTACCAGGTCTCCCTACCCCTTTGGAGCAGAAATATCCCAAGTTGCCAGATTCCTTGCAGTTATCCTCAAAACAGGAACTGGTGAGACATCACATTTCCCCTCAGCCAATTCCATTGGCTTCTTACAGCGGGACAGTTGGGCACTTGTTCTCATCAGATTCTGGATTCCCCACAGATGTTCATTTCTCTTCAGTTTCCCCTCAAGCAAGGCACGCCCATAATTCTCCGTTTATTTCTGAGTCATCAGGTGATGGAACATCATTGCCACCAATCCATTCTTCTCATTCCAGTGTACAATCCACACAAATGATTAATTACCCCAAGGAAAACAATGATATATCTTGGAGAACAGATTCGCTGCAGGATTTACTTGATTTTTCAGACAATGTACCTGTCCAGAATTGTCAGATAGAAAGCAGAACTAGTGTAATGTCATCTGAAGAACATGCTAAGAGAACTGATTGGCAGGAATGGGCAGACCAGTTAATTACTGTTGATGATGCTCTGGACTCAAATTGGAGTGACATCCTGGTTGATGTTGATGTACCAGAGCCTAAACCAAAGGTTTGTTCCTCAACTGAAAATGAGATTGATATATCTGGGACATGTTAAGAGTGAGACTCACTCTTGGGTGCACAGGGCTGCATCTCATGCCTGGATGCTGACGTTGGATGCATGTGATGTGACTTCACCTAAGAAGCATGGGCATTTCTAAGAAGGTGCCCCATACATGTTACACACCATGTCGGACACTCCCCGACATGTGTCGGACACGCGTTCTATTATTTTTAAATTTTGTTAGAACCGGACATACTTTGGGTACTTAAGGGACACACATGTGCATTACTTAAATACACATTAAACGTGTGGCAAGTTTGAAGAAAACAATTTGGGATCCAATTGTAAAATAATAACAATGCGGATTTATTTCTAATTTGATGTTTAAGCTATGGAATACATGGTTTTTAATTTTTATTATTGATGTCTTGCAATTTTTCATTATCTTTTTGTAATATTCATATATAAGACATATAAAAATATATATTTTTGCCATGTCCCCATTGTATTGTGTCTTACATTTTTCGAAAATTGTCATGTCAGCTTGTTCGAGTTATGTCCGTGTCGTGTCTGTACTTCTTAGGCCTTCACCATAGACATGAAATAAGATTCTTGCCTTCGAAGTGAGGTATAGAAACCCTTCCATGATTTGTACTCTTTTAGTTAGTTTTAATTGTATTAGATTTTCTGAAATAAAATTTAATTATAGGGTTAAATTATTTGGAGTTGTTAGAACTTCTGATTGACAGTTTCTCTGATAGATGCCAAAATCGGTACTGACATGTGCGTGGGTGATATATATGTGTATGTGTATGTAATATATGCAATTGTCACATATATTGGGCATTTCATTGGCACAAATATATCTGCATCTTATGATTTTTTTTGCTTTGCTTTCAATTTCTTATACACCCAACCTTAATACCCTGAAGTTAGTAGCAAGAAAATCAATACTAGGTTTGTCTTGTGGAGGAGATAGCTAAGGATGTGATGTCCATGGAAAGAAATGTGCACCCAATAGGAGTGCCTTTGGCACTTTGCAAGGAATGCACTGAAAACAAGGCAACAAGACCACTTCCAGTGCAGGTCGAATTCGAAATGGAATCACCATATTAATAAGTCTTCAATAGATCTAAACATGTTGCCCGGCACATTCATCTTCAAGATGGGTAATGTTCCCTGGTCTTGAAAAAACTCTCATCTTTATTATGCTGAAGGTTAATTCAGAAACTTCAAAACAGTTTAGGCGGTAAGCCTTAGCAACACCTCCTACAAAATATTGTCCAAAATCCTAGTTCATAAGATTAGAAACTTTTCCTGATAACCTCATCCACCAAGCCAGATTGGTTACTGGATGGCTACGTATTGAAAACAAAGTTGTCAAGGAAATGATCAATATTACAAGGGAATAAAAAAGAAATCAAGTCAAGGCCTACTAACCATTAAGCATAACAGATTTCTCTGCTTTTTATCAGCGCGGCCAGCATATTAACTTCTTGGACAAATTTATCAACTTTATCAAGTAATGTATGTTTAGAGTAATGCCCATTTCTCTTGATGGTTCCTTTACTGAGCGTTTTATCCTTGTAAGGACATCTGGTGAGGGGACACACTATAGGTCATTTCATTCATGGACTGTCTGGCAACTAAAATTTGAAGAGGCTAATGTAAGCCAGTCTACCAATGAACTTCTTATGAATTAGACAAATGTCGGAAACTCCCATGAGAAGGAAATAAAGCCACCATCCATATCTCTAAACGACCAAAACGTTTTCATTTCCTGGGAATCACACGAAACATTAGTGGAATATCGAAATTCCAATGTTTTCACCAAAACACACCGAAACACTATGGAAAATACTGAAACAATGAGTGGTTTTGATATGTATTAGACAATTTTGATCCTTGTGTCTCCCTCCTTTTTCTTATTATTACTATTACGATTATTATAATTAATATTATCTTTATTATTTAATTGGAAAGTTTATATATTGTTACAATAACTACTTTACGCCAAAATATTCATATTGTTATTTGATAATTAAAGCATTAAAGAAATATATAAACTCTCAAATTATCTTATAGTCGTGTAATATAAAATCAAGTTAGTATCATATTATAAAAGTAAAACTTAACTCTCAAACTCACTTAGGTAGCATTTGGTGGGGCTTTTTAAAGTCCTTACTGGACACTAAAGTCCTTTTGAAATTTTTTTTGATGTTTGGTGAAGTTAATAGAAGTGCTTGTACCAAAAGTCATGGCTTCCAAAAGCCCATTTCAAAGAAGTCACGTATGGTGGCTTTCCCGTTCACTTCTCACGGAGTCAAGAGCTCCGTTTAAGTGAGTTTTTAACTTTCCAATAATATCCTTAATTTTTATTACAAATTGACCAAAAAAATCTCTTATATCATGACATTTACAAACCCTTAGTCTCTGCAGAGTACTTTAATCGTTCAAGTTCTCCACAAGCAGCGACCTTCCTGAGTGTAATTTGTCTCTCATAAATTCGTCTTGCTTTCTGTGACACAATCTCTCGTAATCTTTTAGGAAGAAACTAACAGGCATTGTTTTTTATTACTGTTCTATATATATATATATGTATATGTATATGTATATACATGTACACATATATCGAAGTGAACGCTAATCTGAAAATCTGATTCTAGAAATTATAAATATAGTTAGCCTGTAATGAATAGCTTGTTAAAAGAAGAGATTGATACTAAAGATTGAAAAATAAACCAACAACTAAACTGATCTCAAGGTCTGATTGTGTTCTGTTTTTCCATCTTCGATTGGCAAATCCCATTGTCTTCTTCCTTTAAGTAGCCTTTCATCTTCTTTTGCTTTTTCTTAAAGAAATAAATGTAATCATAGTAATACATACGTAGAAAGAGAGAAGGTGTGGAGAGAGAGAGGCATAGAAGGTAATAATGACTTTGGTGGCTTTTCTAAGTGTATCTAGACAGACATTTTTTTATAAGAAACCTTACACAGATTACTACGTAATTTTCTTTTTAAGTCTATGATTCCAAAAAATGGAGAATTGCTTAATATAAATAATCTTAGTGAATAATAATGTTAATGGGCAATATTGTTTGGCACTATTGAAATGTTACCACTAGAAATTTGTTCAAGCTTAGTGCTGACAGATGGTGCAAGGCAACTTGGGCCTTATGGGATCAGGTCTCCCACGGGAAAACTTGCGCACTGAGTGTCTGGGTTTCACTAGGAAAGTGCGTTCCATTGAACCTTACAGCCAAATCATGGGGTCTCAAGGAAAGCCATGCCATGGCCATCAATCATGGCCACACAAAGCTAGAAATTAACTTCAATCAAGAGGCCATTACCCCTATGTTACCTGAACTCGGGTATAGGTGTAGGTGCGGGTGTGTGTCTAAGCGTCAGATTCATGTAATTCTCATGTCCAAGGCCACCAGGACACGACTAGATTTCATATTTTTCAAATACTTATTTTATTCATTTAACGTAAATTGGTGTTTAAAAACTAAAATAAAGCATTTTATGCATAAAATATAAGTCTTATGCATAGTTCTATAGTGAACTCAATTATTTATACATGCTTGTTGGATGCATATCCAACTATCCATATTGGATACATATTCCATACTCTTGTTTGAGTCTCGAGTATCTGATACGGGTATTTTACATATTTAGAAGAGTCCAGGTAACACAGCATTACCCTAATATAGTCAGAACTCCCTAGTATTGTGTGCTTATTACTTAGTCCAAGTGGCTGGTGAGCTGACTGAAGTAGCATAGCTTGACACATTATTGTAGAGGAATGTGGTGCTGACATATCCTTGCTACATGTATGCACTAGTAATGATATCCCATATATGCATGTAAAACAATGTTCTGTTCTACTTATCAAAAAATATATATATGTTCTGTTCTCCTAGGAGAATTAAGGCTCAGGTAGAGGCTGACAAGGATGTGAGACACATCCTTGCTAATAATGGATGTACTGTTTTTAAATGCAATATCCATAGAGGTTTTCTGTTCTCCCTTGGACCATATCAGAACTAAGCTAGAGGCTTATTGTGAGGAGGCATTCAATACCGAAGACGTAATGATCTTAAGTTTCTTTGTACTTTTTCCTTCACCACAGTGTCTTGATTATCATATGTTTATGTATGGACATCATGTTAAATCCAGTCACTAGTTGATGTTTGTGCAACATATCGTGCATTTGTTCTTACAGGAACACTAATCTTTTGAGGACAATTTATCTACAATAAATTTATGAAAATAATCCAACACACCTACTACCATGTTCATGATGTATTGTGTCTTAGATAGTTGGCACATTTTTATAGTGTCCATGTGTGATGGAGATATGTTTTCTTGCCAAATCAGGAAACTGACACTACGGTTTTCTTGGACTTCTGTGATGCTTATTTTACTTTGAACTTTGAATGGCCTACCAGGTGATAGAACCATCTACAGATGTTTCTGCACACCGGCCCCAGGTTAATCTTCATCATCCTGTACCATCTGGAGAACCTTGTCCTGTTGCTAGCCCATTATCTAGTGCAACCCAGACCAAGTCCCGTATGCGTTGGACACCAGAACTTCATGAAGCCTTTGTGGAAGCTGTCAACAAGCTTGGTGGTAGTGAACGTGTGTATCGCTCTTAGTTGTGTTTTATTTTGTGATTTCATTAAGATTTGAGGAATCATGGTGTTTCACATTGCATTGACTTGTGATGTCACTCAGGAGCTACTCCAAAGGGTGTCCTGAAGCTCATGAATGTTGAAGGCCTGACCATCTATCATGTAAAAAGCCACCTGCAGGTATGTATAAATTTTTAATATTTATTCTATTTTCCATTCCAAACTGACTATCAACTCACTCAACTTCATTGAATATGCTTTTCTTGAATTTCAGAAATATAGAACAGCCAGATACAAACCGGAGTCATCAGAAGGTATGATGAGTGATTGAAGCCTCTTTTTTTTTTTTTTTGTCTTTCCTTGTTTTTTTCAGGTGGAAGGAATCCTTTTACACATTGGTTTGCTGACTTGACATCTTTATACCACTAAAGTGATGCCTTGTCAGACATAAAACTTGTTTAAACCTGTAGCAAAATCAAATGTCATTCATATTTGCTCATATTTCAGATGCTTGCTTCTTACTGCAGGAACTTCGGAGAAAAAGTTGGCTCCTATTGAGGAGATCACATCTTTGGATTTGAAAACGTAAGTTCGTTGATACATCTTTCCTTACCTGGAATGACTTCATGTTGTATATAGGTATGGCAATTGGATGGGTTGTATGAGACAGGGGCACCCTATCCCGACCAGGCCTCAGGAAACACACCCCTGCCCCCAAAAACGCTTGCGCACCAAAAGAGGCCTCCGTCCCATCACCATCTTGCCCCATGATAGGTTTCCAACAGTGACCCCATCCCCAAGCGTGATTAAAGCTTCTAGAATCCAGACCCACCCTTGCCTTATCCATCCAAATAATCATATATTTGCTCTGATTAGTAAACCCTCAATAAGAAACCCCGGATGAAATAAAAAAAAAACTTTTACCCAAATAGATTCTTCAATCATTTGAGGTTAGAAATTGAAAATAAAAATGATGATAAACAATCCTCAAAATTGAGTAATCAACAATGGGGTGGCAGTATGGCAAGCACAACAGGCTCTGGTCGGGCAAACTCCGGCTAGGCAAATGATACAGACAATGGTTGTAACAGAGAGATGGTGGTGGCCAGCATAAGCAAAAAACAAGAGAAAAGAAAAAGAAAAAAACGGAGAGAGAGAGAGAGAGAGAGATGGCAATTTCGTTAATGCAATGTGAGGCAAGCATGACATTGACAGAGAGGAGGAGAGGGGTGCAACAAATTGTGATATGAAAATTCAGGGCAACGCAGGCACCGAAAATTCGGGCTGGATTGCCATCCCCATATGTACATGTTTCAAGTTGACCAGCTCAATTTCTAGTTTTACAGCGCTTCTTTGTGATTGTGGTCAATCACTAAAGTGACCCTAAATATTGAAATTGGGACACTTGCTCTAACCCTTAACAAAGGGTTAAATGATACATGCCTTATATTGTGTGACATTGATTTTGGCAGTAGGCTTTATTGAATTTCATAAACTACGGGTGAAGCAAGCAGTGGCTTTTTGATTCTAAGGTCTTGTTTTGTGATTATTTTATTGATTCTACAAGTTATTCAAGAAAATCTTGTGGATTCAACAACTGGTTTTTATGCTGTTCCTTTGTTTTGGATTTGAGGTGAAAGCAATATTGATTATTTAACTAATTAAGCTACTGGGTAAGGATAGTAGTTCACATTCTGATCTTGGGGGTGAAAGAGAAAGTAGTAATTACAGTAATGAAATGAGGAAAAACAGAGAACTACTCAAAAAATTACAGCAACTTCATGGAAGTACCAACAAGAAAATAGAGAATTACACACATCACCCAACCCAGGACTTGGAGGAGTATAGGTCCTACTATGATCCCCAAGTACTGTTTTATCTTGCAAACTATAGTAACAATAATGAAACGGAGGGAAAACAGAGAACCTCTCACTTAATTACAGCAACTTCAATGGAAGAACAAACAAGAATGTATAGAATTACAGAAATATACAAGTCATCCCAAACCAGGACTTGGAAGAGTATAGGTCCGAGTAAGATCCCCAAGTAGTATTTTGTCTTAGAAAGTACATTAATGGAGGAATGAGTGCATTCCAGGGGCAAGGGAAGAAAAAAAGAACTCCACCAATGATGCACCGGAATCTTGGAGGTACTGCAAGTGTTGTTACTCCAACATGAGACTTAAGGAGCTGGATGTTTGTTTTTTATTAGGTTGTGTGATTTAATATTAGTTTTTAATTTAGGGGATGATGCACTTTAGTAGTTTTCTCATTACTGTATTCTTGCAAATTTCCTTAGTTGTTACTTGTTAAGTAACATTTTTAAGAGGTGGCTACTTATAAGCAAACTATCTTTGTGGTGGATGCTTGTAAGCAGCTTGTCACTAGTTCTTATTTAGGTGGCTGCATGTAAGCCACTTGTCACTTACTTTTCCTAGAGTGGTTAGATGTAAGCCCTGGTTCCTTGCTTCTCCTGAACAAGTTGCAGTTAAGCCACTTCTCACACTCTTATTATGGAGCGCTTGTGTGTAAGTCACTTGTTGGCATCTTATCTGTTGTAGCTTTGTTTTTCCACAAGTACTTCACCATAAAGTAATTAGCGTAACATGGTATTGGAGCGTTGGTTCTTGGAGGTCTTGGGTTCAAGCCTCCTCATGTGTATATGTTTTCCCTTTGTGTTTGTTTGCATGGATATAATTTAGTTGTGCGTTTGGAATCAGTTCACTTCTATTTGTCTCTGCACATATAAGCAGAAGTCACACGAGGGAATGAGGATACTGTGGGAGAGCTTGATAGGCATCATAGGGCCCGTTCTCTAACATCTATCACTTTTGTGACAATTGGAGACTTAATGTTGTCGAGCATGTTTACAACTTGGTCTTAAATTTCTTAGCATATTCATCAGGGCATTCAAAAGTTTTCATTCTTTCACAAGAAAACAAACCAACTTCAGAAATTAATTTTGATGAGTCTATGGATTTTGAGTTCAGATCATAGGTCTGGATGCCTGGTCAAAGAGATGCATGGCTTTATTGTGTCCTTAAATGCCTACTTGAATTTTTATGTGTACTTCCACTATATTTTCTGAAATGGAGTACACTGTGTTCTTCTTAGATTTTATAGTGGATGTACAAATGTTTCCATACTTTTTGCAGTTTCTTGTGTGTATAGATGATTGTAGTATATGTTCATTGTAGTTCTCATGATTGGACACTATATTTTCTGAAATGGTGTTCACTGTGTTCTACTTTGATTTTATAGTGGACTAGGAAGCACGGACACTCCGTTGGAGGAGCTGTACCCGTGTCCGACACTTGTTGGACACCGACACGCGTGGGACACTCGTCAGACACGTGTCGGACACTCCATTTTACGTGTCTAATTATTTATTATTTATTTTAAATTGGACACTCCATGGACACGGCTTGGATATGCGTGTCTCATTTTGGACACTTTAGCGACACGCGGGGCCTCAACTATAAATTTTGAAACTAATTGTTGGTTCGAAGAAGAAGAAAAACAAGTATGCTATGATGATGGATAGTTGATTAAATGTAATGAGGTTTTAATATTTTTTGTAGTTATGACTTTATAGTATTGGATATTGATAGAACAACTTTTTTGTTGTTAATGTGTGTTAATGTGTTTGTTTACTTTATATTTTTCATAGAATATAATTGACTAATTATGAATTTGTTGCCGATTAAGTAGTAAAATGCGTTTTTTTTATTATTTTTAATTCGTAAAATCTTTTATATTTTTTAATTCTTTTATATGATATTTATATGTATAACATATAAGGAATATAAAAATATAGTCTTTTGTCGTGTCCCTGCCGTGTCGTGTCCGACATTTTTTGAAAATTGCCGTGTCGGCGTGTTCGACACGTATCGTGTCCGACACTCGTGTCCATGTCCGTGCTTCTTAGATAGTGGATGTATGAGTGCTTCTATATTTTTTGCAGCTTCTTGTGTGTATATGCAATGATAGTGTATGTTCATTGTATTCCACATGATTGGAATAGCTTTAATGTGTAAGTTCATTGTTTAAGCACATTTTCTCTGTCACAAATATGTATTCTGTATTAGAGACTTCCTTTTTTCATATCCCTTGGTATGCGTTTGTATGGACTTGAAGCGTAAAAATTGGTTACTACATATTTTCTAGGTTGTAAAATTTTCACCATTTCTGAACAGTTGTATATTGAGAAGGGCTGAAATGACATTTCTGAAATATTATGCTTCCAAACTGATTGAAATGACACAAGATTGAAACTGTTACGCTACTTATGCTGACATGGCAAAAAGTCCAAAGTAGGGTTGACATCATTCTGAAGATTATGTATTGGATAAGTTGTTTAGTACGGGATCTCTGACACTAGAGGATGAATTTCCAACCTAAAAGAGAATTTAGTATTTGAGTATTTGATTTTAATTTTTCTTTTTAACATTTTCACATCTTCCGGATAAAATTCTGAATTATTGATTCTTCCATGTCTAATGATTCTTGGTATCAATTTTTTTTTACAACTGTCTTGGTTACTACCTTTCATTTTCTGTTGTAACCTGAAGTCGCTTGTTAAATAAAATTATTGTTTCTTGTTTGGCCCAGAGAAAAAATAATGCAATTTTCCTGTTTGATTTTCATTCTTTTGATTTTCAAAGCTGGAATAACAAATATTCTTGACAAGGATTTTCAAACTCTATCCCTGTGTATAAAGTGACACAGTAAGTTTAATAATATGTTTCCTTAGGTTAAAACTTGAACTGAACTCTGTACCTTCTATTTCAATAACAGGAGTATGGGGATTACCGAAGCACTGAGACTGCAGATGGAAGTTCAGAAACGGCTTCATGAACAACTTGAGGTATGCATTTGATACTTACGGTGATGCCACCTGCTGACGATATCTCCAAAATAAGAATAATAATAATTGTTATATATTGCCAGTTAGCCAACTGTTAATCTCTTATGATGTTTTGAGTGTGAAGTTTCTACTTGCTTTTCATTTGGAGCAAATGCATATTTTGATCCATCTATTTCTTTCTAACGAACTATCGATTAATCTTATGTGGTGGATAAAGTTGTACTGTATTTGTAATGAATAGTGAATGGCACAGCAGTGCTCATGCACCAGCGACACCGATCACATAAATTAGGTTCAGTGACCAACTATGAAACTTATTTAAGTCTTACATTAAAATTCATAACTGTAGATAAGTTTTCGTGAGCGTGCCCCATATGGGTGTGAAGTGACATTCTGGCTATGTTGATAGCATTGGATTGGACAAACAACTTAGGCAATTATGGTCTGAAACACTCTTTAATATCTGCTTGGTTGTGGTGTAGGAATTACAGCTTTGTAATAGCTGATCTAAATTATTAAAAACAAATCAGAGGAAAAATATATAGTACTAGGTATGTTTATTTTAATACTCCGTCCGTCCATAGATAATAGTCCATATTCTGTTCTCTGATGTCCCAAAATTCCTGAGAACAGTTAAAAAGTCAACAGTATTTCCAATGAAATTCCTGCTATGCTTTTGTTGAATGTTAACTGCAATTTTCGACATTTTAAATAGAAAGAATAAAGAGAAAATGTAAAATAGTACATTACAACATGTAAGAGCAAATACATTTAATACCACTTTCTAGAGCTGTGTGCATTTTCAAAGTGGACAATATTTTAAGGATGGAGTAAGTGAAATTCTAGTACTATATTATGGCTGGAAAATTCTGAATGTTCTTACCAGAAAAATGAAACTGTCGATGTGCTCTTCAACATTCAAGTATAATACATTCATTTTATAGAATTGAATTTGAAATAGTTGATACTATTCTAAATACTCGAAAGGGTCCAGCATTTCTGATTTAGAAACAGAATTCTTAAGCATTCCTTTCAGTCTCTCTTGGGATGGGGTCTTTTAATTCTATATGGTCTTTCTTTTCTTTTATTGGCTTCTTTTTCTATGTGGGAGGATTTTGAATCTTGTTATCCCAAGATTTTAATATTTTTCAATTCTAAGGTGTACTTTCTTTCAATTGCTATGCAACAGCTTGCCAAAAATGGAATTGAAGAGTCATTGAACCACCCTTTTTTCTTTCCTGAAATTTTTTGCTTTTGGGGTGGAGGGGGCAGGGTTGGGGTTTGGTGGGGGCCTTGAGAACAAGAGAGACAGAGAGTGAGCTATTGTTTGTAGTTAATTCTGATCTGACACTTACATTTTTCCTTCAGATTCAGAGAAATTTGCAGTTGCGAATTGAAGAACAAGGGAAGTGCCTACAAATGATGTTTGAGAAGCAAAAGAAGATGGATGGTGAGAGGTTGAAAGCATCCTCCTCCAATGCTGATGAACCTCCTCCATCATCAAGTAAGGTGCAGCAGTTTATTGCCAATGACAAATTACAAGCCTTGGAGCAGGATAACGTCAGGACAGGAAGTGGAGGACGTAATGCCAAGTTGCCAGTGGAAGAAATTTCCCAGGATTCAAGTGAGAAGCAAATGGCATCCGACAGCAATACGGACAAGTATCTCGACCCAGATGCTAGGAAGTCTAGTCCTCGACCTACAAAGCGTGCAAGAGGAGAATACACAGCAGTCAGCATCAGCTAAATGGGAGTCCTGTTTTGAAATTTGCACTGCAATGTTGCTCCTGTCCTGACTTGTCATGTTGCACTTCGATAGAGATTATGTCAATCATGCGCTGCATAATGTGCTGAGTCAAAGAATTGTGGAACTTTAGGCAAAATTCTTGCAAGTAATAATGTGTTTTTCCTTTTATTTAGCAAATAAGCGAACTCTCCAGTTTTTAATGTGGTTTACTTTCTCAAGTTGCTACTATATGATAGAGCGGGGGAATGAATTTGCTTTCAGAACTGGCACAGAAGGCATCTTTGTATATATGCTTGTGAATACCTCTGTAGGAATTGTTGGTGGATTTATGTTTCACTAGCTGCCTTTCTTTCTAACTATAGCTGGCTATGGGCCTATGGTATAGGAGACCAACCATATGCGAAGAGCATATGGATAGTTGGCTCGGTTGGATATGTTTCCTTTCATCCATTTTGTATTTATCTTGGAAGGATGAATAACCCAACTTGTTCTGAAGTGATGATAAGGTTGATATATATGTATGTGTATATATATCACCAAGTATTGAGTTGAATTGTTATTGGATTACATTTAGTTATTGTAAGTGGAATTTTTAGAGAGGCTTGATTCAATTCGCGAACCAAGTTGACAAGCATGAATTATTTGCAAGAGAAGAAGATAATGACAATGTGTCGATCCTCTTTGGGTTGAAGGCATTCCGATAATTAAGTTAGCAAGCTTAACTACAATGAATTAAATAAAATATTATGAGTTAAAACTCGAGTGAACGTACCTTGTCTTTTTAGTACATGGGGTATTTATAGGTTCTGGAATGCCATACTTCCTCTAGGAGTGATACTCAATCTCCTTCTAATAGTCATTCTCTTGGGTCAGTTTTGTGGTACAGTGGACTTATCCTCAAACGTCCAAATCTAGGTCAGCCTCGAATTGTGTGCCTGTTGGACTTGTCTTTTTAGGCTCAATTATCCCTTTCTGGCCCATGATCTCAAGATCGGGCGTAACATATTTATTATTTGGGCTTTCAATGTTTATTTTGGCCGACAATTGCCCCCTTAACCCTTGCGTCTTGTTTGGCCGAGCTCGAGGGACAACGGTTGTATTCACATGTCTCCTCATTGACGGTCCATGAGTCGTTATTTGACGCCTCTTTGCATTTTATGCTCCGCATGGCGCTCTCTAATTCACTTAGCTGACAAAATGCGTCCTCGCATTAATGCTGAGGCAACATTTCAGTTTAGGAGTAATGATGTGTCCGTTCTTAGGGGTTTGAAACGATGGCAAGCCTTTCTATAAGAATCCGCCCCTCAAGAGGACCGATTCACCTTGTTTCGAAGAGAAAACTGCTGAGAGAGAGAGAGTGTCGACCTGAATTTCCTAAGTGTTCAAGACTCTATCCAACTCTTTTCTTTGCGCTTCCATACTGTTGAACACATAGCAATGGCGGCACGGCTTAAGAAAATGCTTAGTACCCCGGTGGTCATCGCTGCTTTTAAGGCGAGGTATCAATTCCCATCGGGGTTGATATCAAGTTGGTCGGCCCTGATGATTTTTGCATGTATGAGTTAAACAAGGGAATGCCCTTTCCTCTAATAGCCATAGTTGAAGGAGGTATTAGGTTCCCTTTCCACCCATTTATGCTTTGATTTCTTCATTATTACTCTTTGTGCCCAGCCCAGTTAGCATCTAACATCTTTAGGATAGTGATGGGCATAGTCTAACTAAATCGAGTTCTCAGGGTGAAAATAGGCATCCACGAGTTCGCGTACTACTATGCTCCCGTGAGAGTCGACAACAATTATCAAAAATTCTATTTCCATTCTAAGCAGAAGAATAAGGAGAACATCCAGATCCTTCCTACCGCGGGAAAAAGGAGTAGATGATGTCATGGTGTGGATCTCAGACCCCCGGGAATACGGGAATGTCCCCAAGGCTGAGCGACCTACCTAGCACTGCCCCCGGAAGCCCGGCGACCTAGGTTCACACTTAGAACGCCTCGATCTTTTTTGCCTTCTCATATTTTCTGCCGATATTTTATTTTGCATTTTCCTTGCTCCTAGGTGAACATACCAAGCTTTAGAAGCAGTACAAGCATCTTGGCATTAACTTGAAATTGCTAGAGAGGGTTTGGGCTGACAAAGGAGTAGGACCACATTGCCGAGTTAGTAGGGTTGTTCATATCCTTTTGCGATATTCAATACGATGCCAATCATTCTCGACAACTGCAAGTATCCCGGATGAGGTCATCGCAACATTAAAGGCACAAGGGGAGGTTGGCAATTTTGAGAACATCCTCGATGGTATCGTCATCCCATATATTCATAACTCTAGTCGAGTGACTATTGCTGCTGCACCCGCCGCGGTAGAAAAAGAAACTATTACTGAAGTTGTCGAGTCACCATCTTTATCTGGCTAAGCTTTGCCTCAACCACCAATTTTTCAAATTGAAATTCCAAACGAGCCGAGTTCAAGCTCTTCTTCACTATCCGCATCATCTTTGACCTCGATTTTAGAAGCAGTTCCTGATTGTTGCGTTCGCAGATTCAAATAACAAATCTCTTCTAGCTTTGGTGGCCGTGATTGTTGAGAAGAAAAAGGCATAACGTGTGCAAGCATCCTCTATCGGGAAAAACATGACTTAACCATCCGCGCCTCCGCCGCCAGCCACTTCCGATGCAGAAGCTGGAACAAGTGTGCCACTAACAGACAGGCTGGCATCAAAAAGACCAGCGAAAAGGAATGCACCAGGGACGCCTAGAGCTCAGCGGGCCAGGTCAGCATCTCTTGAGCCAGGGTTAGACCGGTGTCAAAATTTATAATTCAACCGGTGGCTGGGACACACCCGACAACCACCCTTGATTCTAGCTTGGCTGATCCTTTTGTGGCAGTAGGGCTGGGTGAAGGAGCCATCTTGCCCCGTGATAGGGATATGCCGGGGCTAGCGATCAATCAAAAAATCTTTATGGGAGTGGTACACAACAGTTTGTCGATGAGTGTGCCTATCGAGTTTTGTTTGCTTTTTCCCCACTTGTCATGTCTGATACTATGTGTTTATACTTGCAAGCTGCTTTCTAAGCCTATAATGCAATGTCCCGCTTTGCGACTATGGAAAAGGAGCTAAAGCAAAAACATAGCACTCTAAAGTTGGAGGCTCGTGATGATAAAAAAGCTACACTTGATGTAAAGGCCATGGCTGCTACTTTGCTGAGCTGACGGAAAGGAATCATGAGCTAAGCGCGGCTAAAAAAGATATTGCGAAGATGAAGTACGATCTCCCATCAGTAAAGGAGGCAAGTTTCAAGGTTGGTTTTGAAAAAGCTGGAGACAATTGCATGCATCAGATCCTTAGGATGACAAATTTAATCTGCAAGGATGGCTGAGTGGCTGCTCTCTATGCAATGAAGGTCTCGTTAGCGGATCCTTTGTGGAAGAACATTCCTTAGCTGCTCTCTAATGAGGCCATTCCAGAAGACACTATGATTAATCCTTATGAGACTGTCGTGCCTCGGTTTTTGGGGTGTCCAAGGTCCTTTCGGCTCGGAGACCCTAAAGCACGGAACTCTGTCACTAGACCTCATCCTTATAGAAGGACAAGTGTGACTAGGTTTGAAGAGTGATTTGACTAAGGGCTTTTTAGAGAAATAGGAGTCGCCACCTAACTTGATTAAGGTGATTTAGGGCACCTAAAACTAAGCGTTAATCCGAAGATTAAACTTAGGGTTTTTGGAAAAAGTTTTTGAAAACTCCCTCAAGAGAGGGTTTTTAAGAAAATAGGTTGTTTGACAACCTTTGGAAAGATTTAAGCCCTGTTTTGAAAATAACTCCATTTTGGTCTTTTGAAAATAGAAATTTATGGTCCGGGGTTTGGTTACGTGTAGGGAAGATATCCTAAGCTCATCACCTTACCCCGCCCTTTCGGTACCTACATGTCTAATCTCCCTTTATTCATTCACTAGAATAACCGGTTACCATTGTCCACTTAATATCCACTTTAGAATTTTGAAAAACGGGGTTGAGTCATCACTTTTCGGATGGATGATAAAAGATGCAAGTTTTTGGTAGAAGTTTGAAAATAATGAGGGTTTTGAAAGAGTTTGGAATAGAAACTTTGAATTGATTAGGATTCTTGAAAAAGGGATTGGAGTTAGAATAAAAGTTATGACCGCACCATTTTAGGTTGCCTACGTATCTCATTTGGCGAGAATTAGGTCAATCGTAGTTCGAACAAAAGCGCGATGGAAAATAGGTGCATTAGGGCCTTTGGAAGGTTTAAGGACACTTTAGGGTCTTTGAAAAAGTTTAAGACACTTTGAGGTCTTTGGAAAAGTTTAAGACGCTTTGTGGTCTTGGAAGTTGAAGACTCTTTGTGGTCTTGGAAGTTTTGACTTGACATTAGATGGTGGAGTATTTTGAAAATATTTTTGGATCAACTCAAGGAAGTTTTGGAAAAAATGCTTTGGCATGACTTAAGAGAACTTGAAAGTGTTTTTGAAGTCTTGTTTTGAAAACCTTGGAGGCATGTTTTGATGAATTAATTTTTGAAAGTAGTTTTTGGAAAGGGCTAAGGGTTTAGAATTCTAATATGGACACCTTAGAGGTTGTTATTGATTTATCACTCGTCCTTGGGATCCCTAACCATGAAAAAGCTAGGGTCACCTTAGATTTGTGATCTTTTGAAAACATTTTTGAAAATGTCTTGAAGAAGGAGTGTTGGAACATTTGAGGGGTTTATTGAGTTAGTTTCTTGGAAATCAAGAGGAGGTATTGGAGAAATAGGTTATGAGAGTAGTTTGAAAATTGAATGATCTTTTGGAAAAGGGTTCAAAAGTTAGAACCTTGGAGTAGACTAACCTAGGTTGTGTTGGCCTAGGGTTAGGGGTAACCTAAGGTTAACTAACTTGGGTTAGGTAACTAGGGTAGGTTTAACCTAAGGTGAGTGAACTAGGGTCTAGTTAACCTAGGGTTGGACAACTAGAGTCAAATGAACCTAGGGTCGGATAACTAGGGTCAAGTTAACGTAAAGTTGGGTAACTAGGGTCAAGTTAACCTAGAGTTGGGTAACTAGGGTCAAGTTAACTTAGGGTTAGACAACTAGGGTCAAGTTAACCTAAGGTTAGACAACTAGGGTCAAGTTAGCCTAGTTAGATTGGAGGATGGCTTTGAAAATTGGTTTGATGCACTCTTGGAAAGAGTTTTGAAAAACAAAACATGTTATGCCATGGACCTTGGTTGGCAAACTTTTTGAATATCATTCCCATAAAAATTTTGACTCTAGCCAAGAGTATGGTTTATATGGTTAGTGATTGGAGACCATTCCAAGGAAGGTTTTCTCATGGCCATTATAACCTTTATCTTGACGAGAATGGAGGTTTCAAAAATCAACATAAGGATGACAATTTTTGAAAAATCATTTTTGATGCAAAGATAGAGAGAATGCATTTTTAAAAACCATCTTTTGAGAAAGATTTTGAAAATCACTTTTCAAGGGGACCATTCCATCAAAAAAGGGTTCATATGGCCAAACAAAAGGGGAGACCATTCAAGAGAGGGTTCCATGGGGCCATTCCAACCATTACACTTAAAAGAATGGAAATCTTGAAAATTAGAGAATTGGAAAGCAACCCTTGTGCAAATTAAAATGTCATGATACCAAAATAAAAATTAAGGGATTAGTAAGAGGTCTTCTAAGGCATAATTTCTAAGGTTCCTTCCTAAGCTTCAAGGAGCCAACTCTTGAAACAATTTTTTGAAAGAAATGTAGAACTTGGAAATGACATAAAATTAAGAGTAATGCAAGCATTGTGGAATATGGCAATAAGCATAAAATGAAGTCAAGCATACAAGACATGATCAAAATAGTAATATGCAAGAGGTCATGATTCACATACAAGGCTTTTGGGCTACACCACATAAACAAGAGGCTCCTAGGCCATACCATCTTAAAGTAGGCTAGTGAGAGGTCCCCCTACACGGTGGCTCTCACTTGCTTTCCTCTAGGCATGATCTAAGAGCCCTCTTGACTCAAGTATGCAAGAAAGGGGGGGTTGAAGATGGGGATTAAAATAGAGAATAGCCCAAATGGGCTAGGGAGAGAAGAGAAAAGTGGGGGAGAGCACAAATATAAAAGGGATACCACCTTTTACCTTCAACACACTTATAGTCTTCAATGGATGTCTTGATTGGAGCTTGAGTGACTTCAAGAAGGCTTGAGATGCTAGAGTGGAGTGTGTAAGTGTGTAGGAGGTCTTGTATGGGGAGTGTATAGGCTTAGGAGGGGTAGAATCTAGCCTAAGTGTTGGAGGGGAGGAATATATATGGAGACTCGAGTTTCTAGAGTGATTTCAGCAGAACTTCGCATCAATTTCGGACTTGGAATATACAAAGGGGGAGACTTCTATTTATAGGTAATCTGGCACAGATCTGCCGCATGTGCTACATGCACATGGCCAAATTTGGCCTTGCGCATGTAGGACATGCGCAGGTACTGTTCTATTGCCAGAATGACATGTGGCAACCTATGTACTGGTTAAATCTCGACCGTTGATCGAAAGTTGGTCGATCTAATCAAAATTTGAGTACATGTAGCATACGCTCCATCATCGGGAAGGTTCGTCCAAACTTTACCTCGATAATTGAGTTAACCAGGAAGGTTTCGGGGGGATCGGTCACACTCGGGATGTTCTCCTAGTGCTTCTGATGAACTTTCATGTCTTCAAAAAGTTTAAATTATGTTTGGAGTTGAGTGATATCGTCTTGGAAAGTGTGCCAAAAAGTTCACTTTTGCGGAGCGTCTGTGATACGCCTCAGGGGTGTTTGAAAGTGGCTGTTTTCGTTTCGTGTGATCGAGACCTTCGAGAAGCGATCTATTCGATCGGACCGTACCGATGGAAAGTACTCGGGAGATACTTTTAGGAATTTCCAAATTTACGCATTTCTCAAGTCGTTTGATGGTGCGTTTTGATTAGGGAATCGGAGAAAAAGTCAACCTTGGCGGAACATCTGTGAGACGCTCCAGGAGTTGCTGAAAGTTATCTTTTTCACACTGTATGATGGAGGGCTTCGGGAAGCGATCCATTCGATTGAACCGTATCGATGGAAAGATCTATGAACGAGCTTTCGAGAATTCCTTGATTTACGCATTTCTCAAGTCGGTTGACGGCACGTTATAACTAGGGAATCGGGGGAAAAGACAATTTAGGCGAAGCGTCTGCGAGACGCTCGAGGAAAATTTTATCGCGTCGTGTGAGCTTAGTGTCGTAGGGTGCTCCTTGGGTTAAACAAGGGTGTGTGGTGAAACTCTCTGCTTGAGATCCCAAGACCGGTGCTGTTTCGGGGCATTTTTGGGCTTCCAAGGGCAAAACGGCCATTTTGATCGAAATTGGTTGGAAATGGTCAGGAATGGTTTGGTATGTTGTGTTAAGTGTGTAAGATCGTCCAGGGATGGTTTTGGGAAAGTCTTTTACTCTTTCGCGGGGTTTGCATAGTGCTGAGGTGTTTAGGGGCAAAATGGTCATTTTGATCGGAATAAGCCGGAATAGGACCAGATTCGGACCAAATGGCGTGCAGGGGACACCTAATGGTTTAACAACATTTTGGTGGGATGGACTTACCATTTTGAGGGATTTTAAACTTTCCCAAAACGTGCTTGGAGGCCCAAGGGGCAAGTTTGGTCATTTTTCACAAAGTCGGGCTAGCAGGCACCGGTGTTGACCTAGGTGTTGGTTCCCAAGACCGCCCGGTCTTGAAAAACTACCTGTGCAGTGTTGGTCTCTAAGAACGCCCAGTCTTAGAGAACTACTTGTAGGGTGAAAGCTACTTGGAAGGGTGGTGTTGGTCTTTGAGAACGCCTGGTCTCGGAGAACTTCCAAATGACGAACATTCTATGTTGGCAGGCTAGCAGGTGCTAGAAGTGAACCGTCTGGAATTTTTGATGAGGTGTTGGTCCCTGAGATCGCCCCATCCCGGGAAGCTACCTAGATGGCGTTGGTTTCCGGGACCGCCCGGTCTGGAAAGCTGCCTGAAATGATGGTGCTTATGGCTCTGGTGGGTCCTTGTGGGCCCGAGAAGCGACCAGTTGGTTGAATTAGAGATTGAAAGGCTCATCTTCAGCTTGCACGTGATGTGACGTTGGAAACCGAACCTGGTTAGGCCGGAGATTGCCGAGTGGGCAAAAATGGGGTGCTTATAGCTGCCCCTCTTTTTCTGGCTTTGCTTGTCGAAGGCAGAAAAATAACAAAGTAAGAATCCTTTTTTGGTCGCGAGGCGATCGAAGGGACGATGCGCCGAGGAATTTGGAATGCTTCGAAACCTCTTATGGGTTACCAGTCCGAAAGATCTTCGAAAAGTCTTAGGCCTAGGTCGGGAACCGGGTTGCCAGCTTGACACATTTTGGTCCAGGGCAACTGATTCCTGTCAGTGAAAGTTGAAGGCTCGACTTTTGGCTTTCGTCAAAGCCTTTACGAGCAAATTCAGATTTTTGGGAAGCTTGAAATTGGTTTTGGCGGGAAGCTGAAGGGCCGAGCGCATGTAGCACATGCGCATTCGGTGATGTAAGCCGTGCGCATCTAATACATGCGCCAGTTGAGTTGTTGTTTTGGTGCATCATCTACATGCGCTAGCCTGTGGCCATTAAAACAGAGCAGGTTCGCGTTTTGCTCACTGCGCCTTTGAGTTTTGGTTGATTTTGGAATCTCCTCTAAAGGATTTCGAGGGGTTTTGCTCGGGAATCGTTAGAGGAACGTTAGGCGACGTCGGGCACGTGCCGGAGATCCTCATTGTTGTCGGATTCTTGCCGGGAAGCTTGGTTTTCACCGGTGAATTTGAAAGGTTAGTTTTTGAAAATTTCTTTGATTTTGATGCATGTAGCTCCGTTTCTTGCAAATGATCTACATAATCCTATACTTTAAGACATTTAGAGCACAATGAGCGGATTGTTCTTGTGATTTGGTGGAGTTTTGAGTGTGTTTTGGATGATATTGTATGTTTGTGAAAGAGGGTTTATTACAAGACTTGAAAAATTGTCTCTACGGGCTTGGGCATTGACTCTTTGTGAGAGATTTTTACACCGAGAACCTTAGAAAAATGTGTAGAACAACCGTATGAAGTTTCGTAATTTTTTTAAAAAATTTTGAATTTTTGAATTTTTAGAAATTGAGAAAAATTGGAAAAATTGAAGAAAATTATAAAATGGATCTCGTTGATGGTCGAAAAATCATAAGAAATTTTTTGAAAATTGTAGTGATATTCTTGCATGTTCCAGGAAGTTTTCTGAAATTTTTAGAAATTTAGATGAAATAGGAAAATTTGAGAAGATCGAAAAATTGGCTTAAAAATTGCGTTTGAGAATGGGATGCGTGTTTTGGAGGATGGGGTTGTTTTAGTTGATGGTTTGAGATGTTTCAGGCTGTGTTTGTGACTTGTTTAATTTCGGGATAGTGACTTTTTAAGGTGCAATTCTGCCAAAATTTTCAAAAATTTTAACACTTAGCTTTAAAAGCTTTCGGTAAAGCAAATCCTTTTTGAGAAAGGGGCTTTTGAGGGAGAAAGCCCGGAGAAACCGCGATTTTGAAAAATTTTTGGGAATGGGATTTTTTGAATGAGAAAAGCCTCAGGAAACTACTTTTTAGAAAACTTGAAGAACAGGGCTTTTGAAGGTGAAAGCCTAGGAAACCGGTTTTGGAATTCCGAAACCAAACTTTTTGAGGAAAAAGCTTAAAAACTATTAGAGAATTTTTGAAACGTGGCTTTTGAAAGAGAAAGCCCGAGAAACTGGTTTTGAAATTTTGAAACCAAACTTTTTGAGGAAAAAGCTTGAAAACCTGTAAAAAAATTTTGAACCAGGGTTTTTGAAGGAGAAAACCCGAAAAACTGGTTCTAAAATTTCGAAACCAAACTTTTTCAGGAAAAAGCTTAAAAACCGTTAGAGAATTTTGAACCAGGGTTTTTGAAGGAGAAAACCCAAAAAACCGACTTTGAAATTTAGAAACCAAACTTTTTGAGGAAAAAGCTTGAAAACTTGTAGAAAAATTTTTGAACCAGGGTTTTTGAAGGCGAAAACCCGAAAAACTAGCTTTGAAATTTAGAAACCAAACTTTTTGAGGAAAAAGCTTGAAAACCTGTAGAAAAATTTTGAACCAGGGTTTTTGGAGGAAAAAACCTGAAAAACCAGCTTTGAAACTTCGAAACCAAACTTTTTGAGGAAAAAACTTGAAAACCCTTAGAAATCTCTTAACAGTGATAGGTGGGGCCCTCGCCCTTCCACTTTTCCTTTCTTTTTTCTTCTTTTCTTTTTTTTTTTCTCTTTTTTCTTTTTTTTTTTTTTCTCTTTTTTTTTTCTTTTCTTTTTTTTTTTTTTTTTTTTTTTTTTTTGTATATACACTGACGCACCTATCTTTGCTCTTTTCGCATATGGTGACTGATTGATCCTCTTGAATGTTGTCATTTTTCAAGATGTCGGAGGCCGGGGGTGACGGTCCGGACAGGAGGCGCCACGAGAAGGCGCTGCGGATAGAGCTTAAGGACGGCGGCAGTAGTTAGGGTAGCTCGGCTAGAGGTAGCAGCTGGAGCGGCTCAGCTCGGATTAGTGGTCAGGATGGCACAGTGCGTGGTGGCAGTAAGGGTGTTTCTGCGCAGAGTAGTGGTAGGGTCGGTTCTCCTCGGGGCGGCCGGAGTGGGTCACAGAGATCTTCGAACAGGATAGCTTTTAGTGGGAGCTTTGTGAGGGGACAGCCCTCGGCGGCTCCTGATGAGAGATTTGAGGACGGGGCCGACTCGTCTGTGGACCCCCAGACAGGATACGGTATGGCCTCTGTTTGGGACGAGTGGAGAGATACTTCATTTACCAATGATCAGCTAGCCATTTCCGATATTTCCCCACTACGTGATTTGGCGTTCCATCCGAGCCTATATTCGCGCTATGGTCAGATGCCATCATCTACCCACAGTTCCTTCAGAGGGGCCAGTATCTCGGCCTTGAGGGCTATGCAGGCGTCAGCTCCATCCTATTAGGACTTTTTGCATCGGATCGGTTTCAGCGCTTTTATGACCCTGCAAATGGATAGACTTGATCACAAGATTGCTATGGGGTTGCTGGAGCGGTGGTTCGGGGAGGCAGGGACCGTGCATTTGGTGGATTTTGAGTTAGGACCTACCCTCGTGGACTGGGCTATGATTACCGGGCTATCCTTTGGAGGGGTTCCAATCTCTTTACGGGACGTGTCTTTGAAGGAGGCTCGTCTTCTCTTAGGGTTGCTAGGGCTTGGGGGCTCGAGTTTCCCAGCTTCACTTTTATGCTCAGCCGAGACAGCCTTTGCTTTTGAGCCTTCACCCGATGACCAGACTATTATGAGGTGCCGGTTGGTGCTGTACGTCGTCTTTAGTTGCTTTTGCAACAATAATAGGTCAACGGTCCCTTTGTCTTTGGTGAGCCTGGTAGCGGATCTGGACACGCTGGACTATGGCAACTGGGGCGCTTTCACCTTTGCTTGCTTCTTATGAGGGATGAGAGTGAGGACATCTGAGGCTTGGGGGAGCCTGACGAGCTTTTGGCTGTTTCTAGTATGGTGGAGCTATGAGTACTTACTGGTTCGCCGACCAGAAGTGTTAGCCAGTGATGCCTTCCCGCGGGCCACGAGGTGGGCTCGGCAGCAGGTAGTCCAGCGGTCCTTGCTTACAGATTTTGTAGCCTTCCGGGCTAACTTGGAGTTGCTGAGGCCTCGGGATGTGACTTGTGCACCTTATCACCTATCCACCCAGTATGCCGGCATGAGGGACGTCATCCTCTTATCCAAGTCGCGAATCACCTTTCGGGGCCCTGTGTCGTGAGAGACGTACCTCGGGGAGTGTCACTGGCGGCAGTTTCATACCACCTTTCGTGTGGCCATGGATCCTCCCTAGTACATGTTTGGACTTTATCAAGTCGGGGTAGAGATCCCTTATATAGTCGGGGTCCCTAGTGAGCGGTTCTTGCTTCCGCCAGATGTGGATTATGAGGCTCACTTCCGGGCAAGATCTATTGGCTCTTTCACCCAGCTGGATCTGGTGGTCGGAGGGCAGGTGGCTGGGCATAAGGTGGTGGAGCTTTGGTGTCGGGCCCAGGGCTTTGTTTTTGAAGAGGAGTACTTAATAGCCTGCCAGGCACGAGACTAGTACTGGGCTAAGGTGGAGGCCCTAACTGCCCGCATATCTCTAATGGAGGCTCACTGGGTATGTTATTTATGGTTCATTATTTTCATGTTCCTTATGCATCTCTTGTGTTCTAACGCTAGCTCTTCTTCCTTTTTTGCCTTTCTCTTTGGCCAAGGTCCTTTTGACGCTGGAGCTTCCTCCAGCCAACCCTCTCCGTATGTGTCAGTTATAGGCGACTTTGACTTGGATGACGACCCTACTCCTAGAGGCGCCCCTTTTTATCTGTTGACACTGTTGTAGTTCAGTTAGTTTGGCTGTATCGTTTTATGTTTTTGAGGCCGTATGTTGGCCCTCATGGATGATGACTGTATGATGCTTTTATGTACATTATTTTTGTTTCTTGCATGCGATGATGATTATTTCTTCCTTCTTGCCTCGTCATATATGTTATGTG
Organism: Euryodendron excelsum; assembly: GCA_033060915.1. Taxonomy (NCBI): domain Eukaryota; kingdom Viridiplantae; phylum Streptophyta; class Magnoliopsida; order Ericales; family Pentaphylacaceae; genus Euryodendron; species Euryodendron excelsum. Next base: position 28,767,405 of record CM065390.1, read on the forward strand.
GGTATATGATGGGTATGAATGCAAACACAAGGGTACAAAAATCATGGCATGCATAAGAAATGGTGGATATGTGCAAACTCTAAGCAGATGTGAAAAAGGTGGGTGTATTATTACGCATGTCAGGCAGAGTGCACAGGCGTGCATATGACTTTATGAAGATAGGTCTAGACGTAGATCGGGTGTTCCCCAGAAATTGTCATTTCGCACTTTGCTCTTTCTTTGGAGATTCCCCTTTCTGTTATGTCTTTTTCCTGTCATGGCAAGATAGCAGTTATCCCATCCCTAGGGTTTTCATTTTCGGATCCGACCCCCCCTCTCTCTTCTCTGAGGAACTGTTACTCGATTGATCTTCTCTCAGGGGTCTTACGTTTGATTTGGTAGACTCTCCAGGTGACAGTCGAAGTAGCCTTTAGTAAAGGATCGAGCAGTTTCCATCCTTAATCCGAGAAGACTTTACTTTGGACCGTAATGTAGGCCAGGTGATGGGTGATGAATGAAGGGGTATCCAGGCTCAAATGATTTTTTTTTTTTTAGGGAGATAGTAACTAGAACCACCTTAAGTAAGCTTTTGCTACTTTGTTCTCTTTTCTTTTTCGGATATCGCCATTTCCCCTTGAACTTGTTTAGACTAAGCAATCTTCCCTGATCTGAGGGGATTTTCTGTGGGTTGTAATATGACCAGGTTGCTTGAAGGAAAGGGTATTGATGGCTCAAAGCGTGATGTGGTTTCTGGGGTTTACTGGTGATCACTTTTTTAGGTCTTTTCCTTTTGTCTACGGGCTTCTTTCTCTATCTCCCTCCTTTTTTTTTTCTTTTTTCTTCTTTGTACGAATTTGTGCCCATATATGGCTCATCATTTCCTTTAGTTTTTGCCCCAGTATTATTGCTTACACAATCTATTGAATTTCAAGAGGCATTAATTGCTATTTCATTTTCATCATCTTTCATCATCATCATTTTTTTCTTTTCTTTTTTTTTTTTTTAGAGTATTGCATTGTTTCCCTCCTTTTTCGATGTAGGAGGGGGCCTTCTTTCTCTCCATACTCCTTTTTGTCACTTTTTCCTCCGAGTTTGCTTTTGCCCATTGCAGGGAGTGATCACCAGTGTGGGTTTTTCGAAGGAATATAACTTGGCTCAAAAGGGGTTTTTCAAAGAGTGTTCTTTTAACTGTATGGTAGCAGAATAGATGGCCCCTCTTCCTTCCCGACAAGATTGCTTAGACTATGAAGTTCAGTTTTAGAACTCTTGGCGTTATCCTTTGAAACAAATAGGAGTTAGCTTAACTGTTCTGTTACTTACACTTGCCCCACTGCGGGGGGTGGTTCCTGGTTAGGGTGTTTGGATGAAAATTTCTTGTGGCTTGAGTGGGCTGACCAAGGGGATCACTTTTGCTATTCCAGGGATTTTGAAATGAGGGCTTCTCTTCCTTTCGAGGGGTCTAACTGCCGACTACTTTGCCACAGCGTCCTCGGAAGCCACCTTTTTTGTGACCCACTCTCTTTCCTTCTTTTTGCTATCTTTCTTTTGGATAAAAAATGGTACCCCCAGGCGAGGATGCACGTACCATCCCTCCTTTCAAGTTAGGGCATAAGAACAAGAAAGGAAAATTTTGAGAAAGAGCAAGTACCAAAGATGATAAATGCAAATTTCTAACTTTTTTCATTTCAAAAGTTCTATTTACATGATGAGCTCTTGATTAGCAACTGATGAAAGTAGAGTTAACGAAACAAAGATTAACAAGAAAGTAAAGAAAAAGTTTGGTAGAGGAACATCCCTTTGGTAATCATTTCTTTAGGTAGGCTTTAGGACCACGCCTGCCTCCTTCATGCTCCATTTGCCGGCTTCTTCACTTGGTTGTGCTGAGCGAATTGATGTGTCAGCTGCGGGGTGGCAGAGATCAACAGCCATAGCGTAACCAGGGCTTCCTCCTTTTCCTTCTTTTTCTTTAGTGGGGTTAGCGGGATTGTGCGTCCCTTCTTAAGACTTCTGCTGGCTTTCCTTTAGTTGGGTAGCTTTCTCCTGCTCAGCTCCTTGGGATTTCATAACCAGGCCTTCTTGCGACGACTTTTCCTTGGCTTCTTCTTTTTCGGCTTCCTCTTTGTTAATCTCTGCAAACAGGCTATCCAGATCGCCTTCGTTGAATTCGAAGGGTGGGTTTGGCAGCTTTGGCTAATAGATGCCCCAACTTATGTCCTCGTAATAAAAAAGCTCCTGTTTCAGGCGAGGCTCGGTTTCAGCATATCTAGGATGTAGGAATTCCTCTCCCCAGCCGTCAACAGGTGTAGTATCATTGGGAATGTTTGCAACAGGTTCATCCATGGGCCAGTCGAAAGGGTCTTGCTCTCCACTTGCATTGTAGAGATAGATGGGGCATGAGGGCAGTTCTTCCTCCTAATCGCTTTCAATGTCTGACTCACCCTCAAAGTACTCTGTGGTTATGATGCCATCAGGATCCGCCTCACCCTCGATGATGATGTTGACAGCATGGTCTGGTAAGGGATTTGCCGTGACATTGGGCGCGGGGAGTGACTTTGTTTCTTGGGTGTTGATGACCTTATTGTCAATGAGGTCTTGAATCTTATGTTTCAAGGAGAAACAGGATTCTGTGTCATGCCCCTGTCCCCCAGAATAGTACTCGCAGGTAAAGGCAGGGTTGAAAGTTGGCGGCAGTGGGCTTGGCAATGGCCACGGGGGAATAGGGTTTATATGCTTGGCCTTGAGGAGCTCATGATAGGCCTCTGTCTAGGTGCATGCCAATTGTGTGAACTCTCGGTTCCGTCGGTTGTTGTTCTTGTTGGGGTTGAAGTATGGTAGGGTTACAACAGGTCAGTTGGGGGTGCTTGGGTAGCAGCAACCGGGATATTGATGATGGGGGCAGGTGGTGAAGGTCAAGCTTGGTATTAGGGGTACTATGGTTGTTGTTGTGTAGGTAGGATAGCAGATACTTCTCTCTCTTTCTTGCCCGTGCCCCGAGTAGTTGCCACCTTCTTGGCCGCGTTCGCAAATCCTTCACTTATCTTGGCATAGGGGTTAGTGATTCTACCAGTTTTCAGCCCACTCTCAATCATTTCCCCTTGCATTATCAACTCAGAAAAGCTCTTTCCGATACTTAAGCATAGACGCTCATAGTACAACCCTTGGAAGGTATTCACAAATAGCTGTACGTATTCTTTCTTTAGCAGTGAAGGGTTAACTTGCGCAACCGCCTCCCTCCATCTCAAAGCATAACTTTTGAAGCTTTCTTTTTCGCCTCGAGTCATCATCATCAAGGCGCATCTGTCTACGGTCAGGTCACTGTTATACCGATATTGAGATCGGAAAGCTATAACTAATTCATTCCAGTTTGTTATTTTTCTCAAGTCCAAGCGAGCAAACCATTGCAAAGCGGGCCCAGTTAGGCTGTGTTAAAACAATTGCATCAGAAGTTTGGGGTCATTCCCATGTCTGCTTAACACCCCAGCGTACAACCTCAAGTGTGCTACGGGGTCCCCACTCCATTCATACTTCTGAAAGTCGGGCATTTTGAACTTGGGCAGCCTTGGGTGGTCTGGGAAGAAGCAGAGTTCGTCATAAGCCATTCCGCCGAAGGTGTCATGACCTTGGAGGCTGCGCAGGGACTCCTCCAAGCCTTGTATCTTGAGATCGAGAGGGTCTGGGCCTTCCTTCTTTGAAGTGGTAGTCAGCAAGATTTTTTCAGGGTTGTCCTCCTCTCTTTCCTCGATTTGTACTACTTTAGGGATCTCCTTGCTCTTTGTTATACCGTCAGTTCGCAGGACGACCCTTGATGGGATTGCTTCAGTTTCTTTAGGATAAGATGTGAATGCCGAAGGGTTCATGACGGGCCCTTTGAAGGCCATTAGTTGTATGAGTTTGAACATTTCGTCTATTTTTGCCTTCATTTCATTCACTTCTTCACGTGTCACCGAACTGTTCTGTTGATCGGAGATATTGCCTTTGCTCGACATTTGTGCTGTTCTTTGTTGAGTACGGACTGGCGTTCGAAGGACGAGAGTCACTTGTGTTCCTCTTCTTCCTTTCCTTGGAGCAATGGTGACCAACAATGTAAGCAGTCTCACCAAAGCTATGGCTAGTCTTTTGATGAGATAGGGGGGAAAAGAAATTAAAGAAAAACAACACAAAAAGATTACATTTTAGGTTTTTGACTTGGAAAGGCTTTATGCGATGTGTGTCCTAAGGATGCCCCTGCCTTTTGAGGGGAACTAAGCATGATGCTTTGGCTCATGTCTGGAGATAAGGGATTACCCCTGCATGTAAATACTATACCTGCCCCTGTTCATTCATCCATTCATAGATTCATTCATTCATTTGACAATAAGGACGATTTTATTAAGATGAATTCTTTTTTGGTACATAGAATTTTCTCAAAAATACATAAAAATGGGGAGGGGGAACATTTTTCTTGGGACTTTCACCTATTTCTACATTTACATTATGGGATCCTAAACTACTTTTGAGCCTTCGGATCTGCTTTGTTGGTAGGAGCCCTTGATTTGAATTGCTCCCTTGTCTTCTTGGTATCCTTATTTCCATATGCGAAGAGGGATTAGGGCCCCTCTTTATGAAATGACTTTGATGCATGCCATGAATCCTTAGGGTCTTGTGGTACCCTTAGGAGTTTTGGGTTGGCTTGAATTGAGCGAGAAGGTCTTTGACCCTTTCTCTAAGGGTTGATTGGATGTATGAAAATGCAATGACTTGAGTCACTTTGAGAACTCTTGTTATAGAATGAGTGCCGATGCATGAACAGTTATGATGCATGTATATAGAGGCAGCAAGAATTAAATGGCAGGGATTAGACAAAATTTATAAGGAAAAATAAAGCAGTCGTCCTTTCCTCCTTGATTTTGAAATTGACGCGTGTGTCCTAAGTTCGGCAGAGGTTCGGCTATGCATGGGGTTCTACGTGAGCATGAGGTTGGGGGTTTACTAATGCTTACTAACAAGCTCGGTTCCCAAACCTTCAAACCTCCGGGGCCCACCCCTGAAAGGGTGAACTCCATCTTTGGTTAGTGGTTCGAGTGGGGGAACTATCAAGAGACCGTAGGCTAAGAAACTGATACAGCATCCACCCACAATCAATATACTGTTCTCCCTTCTATCTAGAAGGGTAGTAACCGGGTAGTACATGTAAGATGCAAATGCAAGTGAGCGCACCAAGTGTGTGTGGAATTTTTGAAAAATGGAGGAAATGACCCAACAACACACATCACATCTTGTTCACTCATTCACATACATGGCAACAAATAAGACATGAAACAAAAATGTGAACAAAGGTCCACTTACAAAAGACAAATACAAAGAGTTAGTAACTTTTCAAAAGAACACAATGCAAGATAAAATGGATGGTCAATGCAAGAGCATAAATGCAGGCAATGAATGCAAGCGATGACACTTATTTGAAAATCATTTTGAAAAATAAGGTTTGCTTTGGAAACTTTGCAAAATTCGAAGAGTGGATAAGATTTGGACAAGATAACCAGAGATTCTGGGTGAGTGAACGGTGAAGAGACATGTTAATGGCCTAACCCTCTAAAGTCCCCAGTGGAGTCGCTAGCTGTCGCGCCCCGGTTTTTGGGTTGTCCAAGGTCCTTTCGGCTCGGAGACCCTAAAGCACAGAACTCTGTCACTAGACCTCATCCTCCTAGAAGGACAAGTGCGACTAGGTTTAAAGAGTGATTTGACTAAGGGCTTTTTAGAGAAATAGGAGTCGCCACCTAACTTGATTAAGGTGAGTTAGGGCACCTAAAACTAAGCGTTAATCCGAAGATTAAACTTAGGGTTTTTGGAAAAGGTTTTTGAAAACTCCCTTGAGAGAGGGTTTTTAAGAAAATAGGTTGTTTGGCAACCTTTGGAAAGATTTAAGCCCTGTTTTGAAAATAACTCAATTTTGGTCTTTCAAAAACAGAAATCTATGGTCCGGGGGTTGGTTACGTGTAGGGAAGATATCCTAAGATCATCACCTTACCCCGCCCTTTCGGTACCTACATGTCTAATCTCCCTTTATTCATTCACTAGAATAACCGGTTACCATTGTCCACTTAATATCCACTTTAGAATTTTGAAAAACGGGGTTGAGTTACCACTTTTCGGATGGATGATGCATGATACAAGTTTTTGGAAGAAGTTTAAAAATAATGAGGGTTTTGAAAGAGTTTGGAATAGAAACTTTGAATTGATTAGGATTCTTGAAAAAGGGATTGGAGTTAGAATAAAAGTTATGACCGCACCATTTTAGGTTGCCTAAGTATCTTATTTGGCGAGAATCAGGTCAATCGTAGTTCGGGCAAGAGTCCAATGGAAAATAGGCACATTAGGGCCTTTGGAAGGTTTGAGGACACTTTTGTAAGCACCCCATTTTTGACCGCTCGGCAGTCTACGCTCCGTCCAGACTTATACTCAAGTCAATATGGACATATTCTAATCGAAACCAACTCTCTAAGTCTAAATCCCGTCTGTCCATCGCCTCGCGGGCCCACCAGGCCCAAATAGAGGCAAAATGACAAAATGCCCTTAGGGGCATTGTCTTTTCCAATTCCAACTCCAACCCCTCTCTCGAGACAGTTGATTCCTCGAGACAGTAAATCTATTCTAAACCAGGCACGTCTTTCCGAAGACAGTAAGTCCCCTTTCTGATTCCAAATCAGGCACGTCTTTCTGAAGACAGTAAGTCCCCTTTCCAATCCCTCTCTCGAGACAATTTATTCCTTGAGACAATTCCAAATTAGGCACGTCTTTCCAAAGATGGTAAGTCCCATTTCCAATCCCTCTCTCGAGACAGTTTATTCCTCGAGACGGTTCCAAATCTGGCACGTCTTTCTAAAAATGGTAAGTCCCTTTTTCGATTCCAAATCAGGCACGTCTTTCCGAAAACGGTAAGTCCTCTTTCCAATCCCTCTCTCGAGACAGTTTATTCCTCGAGACGGTTCCAAATCAGTTACGTCTTTCTGAAGACGGTAAGTCCCTTTTCCAATCCCTTTCTCGAGACAGTTTATTCCTAGAGACGGTTCCAAATCAGGCACGTCTTTCCGAAGACGGTAAGTCCCTTTTTCAATCCCTTTGTCGAGACAGTTTATTCCTCGAGACGGTTCCAAATCAAGCACGTCTTTCTGAAGACGGTAAGTCCCCTTTCCAATCCCTTTCTCGAGATAGTTTATTCCTCGAGACGGTTCAACACGTTTTTCAAAAAAAATCTCTTCGAAACGGTAAGTCCTTTTAAGCCTGTCGACCGAGACGAGACCCTAAGTCCCCTAGCTGGTAGAACGGTCCACCTTTGGCGCCTGCTAGCCTGCCAATGCAGAAATGTCCGTTTAGGCACGCCTTCCGAGAAAATTGACTTCTCAGGCCCTAAGTCCCCTTTAGCAGCTTCCCGAGATTAGGCAGTCTCGGGAATGATCGCGAACCGTCAGAGTAGCGAAAATACTCAGAAACTTCGCAACCGTCAGAGTAGCGAAAATACTCACAAACAGGTCGATATGGGGAATTGCCAACAAACCCCTGTGTTACGATGACCGCCGTCAGAGTGGGGGAAACACTCAAAACCCAGGCCAACACCAGTGCCTGCTAGCCCACTTCGGTGAAAAATGACCAAACTGCCCCTTGGGCCTTTTCCGAGACTTTTCGGTCAATATGACCATTTTGCCCCTAGATTCCGAACGCTCTGGGAACCACTCCGGCTCTAGGTATCAAATTGGTAACCTTCTGAGACTGCTTTTTATAGTGTTCTCAACCTCCCTATATCTTTCCGGATCATTCCGAGTTAGTTCCGACAAACCCGGTACAAAATGATCGTTTTGCCCCTGGTGGGTCGGTCTCCTTTTCCGTCCACACCGGCTCTGGGTATCAAACCGGTAACCTTCTGAGACTGCTTTTTATAGTTTTCTCAACCTCTCTATACCTTTTCGGATCATTCCGAGTCAGTTCTGGCAAACCCAGTACAAAATGACCGTTTTGCCCCTGGTGGGTCGGTCTCCTTTTCCGACCACACTGGCTTTTTATAGTGTTCTCAACCTCCTTATACCTTTTCGGATCATTCCAAGTCAGTTCCGGCAAACCCGGTACAAAATGACTGTTTTGCCCCTGGTGGGCCGGTCTCCTTTTCCGACCACACCGGCTCTGGGAATCAAACCGAAAACCTTTGGGAACATTCTGAATAATATTTCCAAATCTTGAGTCTTCTTTCGGGACAGTCCGAGTTCGTCTCGGTAGCTTTCCAACCCGATTGACCGTTTTGCCCCTAAAGGCCCGGTCAACCCTTCTGACACATCCTATCCTCATTTTTCAAGTCAAATACCTCCGGGACACTATTCTAAGTATTCCTGCTCTTTTTCATCCTTTCGGGTCATTCCTAGCCTCTTCAAATTGTTCCTAGACTTTCCGGAGTCACTCCTAATGAAGCCAAGCTAAAAATTGCATGGTAGTCACTAGTACGGGTGCCCAAACCTAGTCAAAGATACGTTGCTTGCCGACCTTAAACATTTCCTAAATAGCTGGCGCCACTACAAGCCAAAAAATGGCCTGGCGCCACTCCTAATGGCGCTAGTGTAATATTTGGCTTGGTGCCACTGCAACAGGCGTCAGTACATTCCTACCTCTATAAATACAGAGCCTCTTCCAGTGTGAAAGGGGTCCGTAAACTCAATCTAAAAATCCTATATTTCGATATATAGAGCTCGAACACTCCCTAAACCCTAGCCTTCTTTAGGTTCTCCAAACCCTAGCCACCATACACAAACCCTAATCTCCTATACACTTATACACACTCCCATACACTTATACACTAGCCACCAACCCTCCTTTGAAGACTTGAAGAGCTGCAATCCATAGTTTGAAGATTGAAGACAACTCTTGAGGATTGAAGACGAAGATCAAGACAAAGACCAAAGACAAGCAAGGCGCGCAAAATAAACAAGACATATGGTAGGCTTTCTCTTTAAATTTATGCACTTCCCCCTCTCTCTTCTCTCTCCTAACCCACTTGGGTATTCTCTATTTTAATCCCCCATCTCTTTCCCCCCCCCCCCCCTCCCCTTTCTTTACATGCTTGAAACAAGGGGACTCCCGGTCCATGTGTAGGATTAGACTATCGAAGGGTCACCGTGTGGAGGGCTTTCCTTTAGGCTAACCGGAGACCATGTGGATTCGGCCCCCTTGATTATGTGGTGAAGCCTTAACCTTGTATGTTCACTACCCCAAACTTGCATTGTGCATATCATGATCTTGCATCTTTCAAAAAAATCGTTTTTAAACTCGTTTTCAAAATTTGCATTAAACTTGTTTCTAAAATTGCATCAAAATCTCCTTTTCAAAACTTGTTTTCAAAATCACAATCCTAGGGCGATTCTAGCCTTTCCATGGCTAGGATTTCTTTAGGAAAGTGTTACATTTAAAGTGATTTTTATAGTCCATATTTTCAATCCTTGTTGTTTTCAAAATCACTTTGTTAAAGTGGTTCTAGCCTTCTTATGGTTAGAATCGCTTTAGGAAAGTGAGATGTTTTTATACTTTCTAAAAAACTCTATTTTCAAAAATCTCTTTTCCTAAAACCTCCTCTTTCAACATGCTTTCTAAAAACTCTCCTTTCCAAAGTTGTTTTCAAAAAATCCCTCCAAAAATCTATTTTCCAAAACTTCTCTTTTTAAACTCCTTTCCAAAACGTTCTCTTAAAGGTCCACTTTCCAAAAACGTTCCCTAGGTTTCCTTCTTAGAAAAACCTCTTCCTAAATCTCTTTCTTAAAAATCTCTTTCTAAAAAACTCCTCACTAGGATCTCTTTTCAAAAACTCTTTCTCCTCAAAATTCACTTTCTAAAAACACTCCCTAAATTCACTTTCCAAAAACTCTCTCCAACAATCTCCTTTCAAAAATCTTTCTAAAAAGACTCTCTTCCCAAAATCTTCCCTTTAGAAACTCTTCTTTAGGATTTCTTTCCAAAAACTTGTTTCCAAAAACACACTTTCCAAAAATCTCTTTCCTTAGAGCTCAAGTCAAGCCTTAGAGCTAACAATTAGGAAACCCTAATTTTCTTTCCAAAAACATGGTTTTCAAAATTGCCTTAAAACCTAGGTTTCTAAAACCTCTTGTTTTCTACATCAAAACTATACATATTTCCAAAACCTATTTTCTACGTCAAAACTATAGCCTTCCAAGTCTAGGGTTTCCAAAACTTCCCCTTTTCAAATTCTTACCAAATCCTATCTTTCCTTTAGGAAACCAAATCTCATCTTTCCTTTAGGAAACCAAATCAAATTTTCCCGTCTAGAAAACAAGATCCAATCCTTCATTTTTGGAAACAAAATCAAACCTTCTCTCTTTTAGAAACAAAATCTAATCCCTTGTTTTAGGAAATAGGAATCTTAATCCTTCCTAATCCAAATCTTTCCTAATTCGAAGCCTTCTTAATCTTCTACTTTCCTAAATCTTAAAATTTTCAAAACTTGAACATAAAAATCTTTCCTAATTTCCTAATTCAACTCTCTTTTAATCTCCTACCTTCCTAAACCGTAAGTTTCCTAAAACTTTCAAATCTTTCCCTAAACATTAAGCTTCCACATTCAACCCTTTCCTAATTCTATCTCCTTCCAAATCTTAACTTTCCAAATCCAAGTTGTCAAATCTTTCCTAAACTCAACCTTTCCTAATCTCAAGGTTTTCTAAAACTCAAACTTTAAAACTTTCTAAATCCTAAGCTTTCTAAATTCGGAACTTTCAAACTTTAAAATTTCCTAAATCTAAAACTTTCTAAATTTCGAATCTTTCCAAATTCAAAGCTTCCTAAATTCAAAACTTTCTTAAGTTAAATCTTCCTAAACCTCTAACCTTTCTAAATTCTAAATTTTTCTAAACTTCAAATCTTTCTAAATCTAAAACTTTCTAAACTCAAAACTTTCCTACTTTCAAAACTTCCCTATTTCAAAACATTCCAAATTCGAAACTTTCCTATTTTGAAAACTTTCTAAATTCGAAACTTCCTTAAGTCCAAAACTTTCCTAATTCAAAAAATTTCCTAAAATAAAACTTTCCTAATTCGAACCTTTCCCAATTCCAATTTTTGTCCAATCTCCCAAGTCCAAGTATTCAAGTCAATTCTTCTCCAAAATCTTTCCAAGTCAAATCCAATCCTTCTTTTCTAAGTCTCAAGTCTTTCTAGGTTTCCTAAAACCAAGTCTTTCAAAAACCAAATCTTTTCAAATCTTTCAATCAAAGTTCAATCTTCCAATTCCAATCCAAATTCCAATTTCAACTCTTTTCCAAATCAACTCTTCCATTTTCAATTGGACTGTTGTCCGAACTACGACTAACCTGATTCCTCCAAAAGAATACGTAGACAACCCTTATGGGTGCGGTTACAACCTTTTTCCAATCTCAAATTCTACAACATATTTCAAATTTCTATTTCTCCAACTTCTTTCCAATCTCCAATTCTACAATTTTCTTCAAGTTTTCAATTCCATAACTCTTTTCAATTCCAATTTCAAAAAATCAAATCAAATTCTTTTCAAATCTATTTCCAAATCCATTTTCAAATCAAATTTTTCTCTTGCACTTGCATATCACGCATCATATCTGTTTAAACATTTTTTTTCAAAGTGAATAGGATTGTGCATTGGTTAGTTGAAGACTCTCGTAGGTGAATCTAGGGTAGATTAACATGTAGCTACCGAAAGGGCGGGGTAGGGTGATGGCTTAGTGTGTCTTCCCTACACGTAACCAACCTCCGAACCTAGGATCACTGTTTTCATAGACCAAAATGGAGTTATTTTTCAAAAAGGGCTAAATGTTTTCCAAAGGTTGCCAAACAACCTGTTTTCTTAAAAACTCTCTCTTGAGGAGATATTTTCAAAATCGTTTTCCAAAAACGCTAAGTGTAGTTTTCGGATTATGCTTAGTTTTTAAGTGACCTAACTCACCTTGATCAAGTTAGGTGGCGACTCCAAACTTTTTCTAAAAGCCCTTTATTCAAATCAATTTTTAATTCAAACCTAGTCGCACTCATTCTTCTAGGAGGGTGAGTTCTAACGAGAGAGTACAATATTTTTTCCGCTTGTGTGAGTATTCCTCGAGTGCGAAAAATCTGGGCACGACAGCTGGCGACTCCGCTGGGGACACTTAGAGGGTTAGGCCGTAGTCATGTCTCTTTACCCTTCACCCATGTAGAGTCTTCAATTAACTTGGTTCAATCCTATTCGCTTTAAATTTTCAAAACCAAATTTTCAAAATTATTTTAAAAAATCATGCATTTATATTATCTTGTATTATGTTTGCCATTCACATACTAACACTTGCATCTTTGTTTTGTAGGTACACATTTTGTTTAAATTTTATTAACTGCTATGCATGAATGTGATGAACAGGATGAATGGGAGTTGTTGGGCTCTTTCCTCCACTTTTAAAAATCACACACATACTGCATGTGCACATGCATTCTGCATATTTGCATTATTACCTTGATATGTCCTTTCTAGTTAGAAAGGGGGAACGGTATATTGGTTGTGGGCAAGATGCTGTGTCAGTTTCTTCACCTACGGCCTCTTGATGGTTCCCCCGCTCAGATCACCAACCGATCATGGCACCACCTCAGGGAGTGGGCCTAAGTTTGAAGATCCGGGGACCGAGCCTTTTTAGGACGCATTAGTCAACCCTCAACCTCATACTCATATAGACACCATACATAGTTGAACCTCTGCCAGATTTAAGACACGAGCACCGTTTTCAAAACCACGGAGGAAAGGGCGACTGCTCTTAATTTCATTTATATTCCTGCTGTTATGTTGACTGTATTCATACTGTTATAATGCTTGTTTAACTGCTCATGCATGCACGTTTACCTTGCTAGTGCATTCTCTTTCTTTATACTCTTTGCATACCATGCATTCAATATTCCATGTCAAGAAAAGAGTTCCAAGTAACTTAAGTCACTGCATTTTCATACATCTGATCAACCCATTGAGAGTGACACCAAGGTCACTCTCCCTTGCATTAAACCTACCCAAACCCTGAGGGTTCTCACGTGACCCTAAGGACTCATTGCATGCATCTCAATTCATTCCATAAGAGGGGCCTCAATCCCTTGATGTTCACGGAGATAGGATTGCCATGAAGACAAGGGGCAACCAATCAATAAGGTCGCTCAGTGACCTCTTCGACATCAAATCCAAGGAAGGCGAATCCAAAGACTCAAGAGTAGTTTAGGGTTTCCCTTTGTAAAAGTAGATAGGTGGAAGTCCAAAGAAAAATGTTCCCCCTTCCCCTATTAAAATGTATTTCAATTCTTTTGTATCTTAAACCCAAAATTTAATGTACTCCTTTACTTTTATGAATGAATGCATGGTTGGCTGAAGGTTCCTACTTGACGGTAAAGTATCTGCATACAGGGGCAAATCCCCTATCTCCAACAGTAGGCCAATACATCACGATTAGTTCCTCTCTTAAATAGGGACACCCTAGGACATGCATTGCATAAAGCTCTTTAAAAACCAGAAACTGACTTGCGATTTGTGTTTTTGTCTTCTTCTTTCTCTCTTTTTATTTTTCGTTTACAGAGGTCCCCCTGCACTGAGTCAACATTGCTCCCAAGAAAAGGCAGCATCCACCTAAGGATCACATTATCATCCGGCAAAGAACATCACTGATGGCTGGAAACCCTGAAGAATCCTCTTAAGTCTCTCGAGAGGAAGTCAACGAAATAAGGACTAAGATGGATGAGATGCTCAAACTCATTCAAACCCTGGCCATGAAGGATGCTATTGCGGTCCCGTCATCATCTATGACTTTATCCAAAGACCTTGAACCCGTTAATTCAAGGATCATGCTTCAGTCTGACAATGCTGAGAAGACTAAGGAAGATGCCAAAGGGCTCAACACTGAAGAAGAAGAGACCGTATTGCTTTCACCTGCCATAAAGAAAGCCTCTCTAGACCCTCTCAGTCTGAAAATTCAAGAATTGGAAGATTCGTTGCGAAGTCTCGATGGCCATGATACTTACGGGTTCACTTCATATGATGAGCTCTGCTTCTTCCCTAACCACCCGAGACCTGCTAAGTTTAAAATGCCTGACTTTCAGAAGTACGACGGTACCGGTAATCCCGTTGCTCATCTTCGTCTATATGCTGGAGCGCTAAGTAGACATGGCAATGATCCGAAACTCCTTATGCAGCTATTCCAACATAGTCTCACAGGGTTTGCTCTACAATGGTTTGCTCGTCTGGACTTAAGGAAGATCACAATCTGGATGGAGCTAGTCAATGCGTTCAAAGCCCAATACCGTCACAACATCGACCTCACTTCCGATCGATGGTCCTTGATAACAATGAGCAAGGGTGAGAAGGTGAGCTTTAAAGTATATGCCCTAAGATGGAGGGAGGCCGCTGCACAAGTGAATCCCCCCCGCTGGAGGAGAAGGAGTATGTGCAACTGTTTGTATATACTTTTTAAGGTATATTCTATGAGAAGCTCTGCACAAGCGTGGAAAAAAGCTTCTCTAAGCTCATCATGCAAGGAGAGATGATAGAAAACGGCCTCAAGACAGGAAGAATTACAGATCCCTATGCCAAGACTGGAGAAAATACTGCCAACATAGCCAAAAAGGTGGCCACTACAAGGGGCACGATCAGGAAGGAAAGTGAAGTGTCTGCTATTCTGCCTAGCCAACCACCCCAATATCGACCCCCACCACAATCACCCCCAGTCCTGCCCTTACCCACCTTGACCATGCCTGTTCCTACCCCTAACTATGGTCCCACAGGGGCACGACCTAACTTTAATAGACCTGCCCGGCGCATTCGTACTTTCGACGCCTTAGCCTGCACCTAAACCGAGGCTTACCATAGCCTTCTGAAGAACAACATATTGAAGCTCGTCCCTACTCGCTCGTTGCCAAGCCCTCTGGCCCCGACTTTTAATACTGCTCTTACATGTGAATACCATTCAGGTGGCCAGGGGCACGACACCAAAAGTTGCTTTGCTCTCAAGCACAAGATCCAAGACCTGATCGATAATAAGACCATTGATCTGCAGCCGGTAAAACCTGCTCCTACTCTCAAGTGATCGCTAACCCCCTGCCGGATCACACCGTCAATACAATACTAGTAGAAATGGAAGGTGAGGGAGAATTCAACAAGCTTGGGGTCGAAGGTTATGAGAATGATTGGGAGGCCGATGAAGAAAGTGACTGGGAGGAAGATCTCCCATTGTGCCTGATTTATCTTTATAACCCTAAGGAGGTGCCTGATGCTTCTAACTGGCCCATTGAGGAGCCAATATTTTTGGAAGATGAGATGACCAAGAACATAGTTGTTGATGGATGGTGTCCTGAGTCTCTGCATCCGAGGTATGCCACGGCGGAACGTCACTTACTAGAGAACCCTTGGCCCGCAACTGAGTACAACTATGAAGACATGGGCTGGCAGCTAGAGGAGTTAAGAGAGCAGATAGAGCCTTTCGAATTGGAAGGGGGTGAGCTGGTCACCCTATTTACAGAAGAACCCACTGCAAAGAACAAGAAGGAGACTGACAACCGCATCAACAGTGTCAACATCTTTGCAGCTCTAGGAGAAGCCTTTGCTTGTCTCGCCTTAGCCGAGGATCTGGGTCGCGAATGGAGCATCGAAGATGTATGAATTGTCCCAAGGCCGTACTAAAATGGGTTCCTTGCACAAGCATACAAGACAGGGGTGTTTTCACCCACTTTCTTTCTATCCCTTTTACTTTCTATCTCTAAATTGATGTTTGCATTCCGTTTTTGCTTAGAAACTTTATGCTTTCCATAAAAATGATAATAGTAGTCAAATGATAGTCTTTTATTTCATCGCTGTTGTCTTATCTTCTCTTATGAGTGGTAACTACTTCCTCCACAAGGGGCATGATGTGTCTTATGGAATGATCCAACTTGAAGTGATGATAGCATGAGTTAACCACTCACCAAATGATCAGCTTTCCAGAGAGAGAGAGAGGATAAGGATGAGTGAGGATACTACCTAAAGGTAGCACTTGCAGGACTCCAAAGCTAAGCGATGTGTGGCCAGTTTATCAAAATGAAGAGGAGCCATCTTTCACTTCCCCACATATAAATAAAAGGAATGAATCAATAAATAAATAAACAAATGTGCTCATATTCCCTTTGTTTAATCCCTAGAGCCTCGTAACAAATGAAGTTTTCTTTGTCAACCCCGATCCAAGACTGTCCTCCCCACGCTGGGGCAGACAATAGTTGAGAACTCCAAGAATGGTATCCACCCTCGCTGTGCTAAGGCAGCAATGAAAGCTCTATAGATCAAGCAATCTAATTCAAAGTGAAGAGAGTCCCTCATTTCATTTCCCATATAGTCAAAAGTAACCCCTTGCCAAACCTGTTGAGCCCCCTATCATTTTCTTGAGAAAACCCCAACCTAGGGATCACCGCCCACATCGAGTAAATTGAACTGCTGAGGAAAAAGCCTAAGGAAAAAGGGTCGAAGGATTATTCATTTCATGAATGAATAGAAAGACAAAGGAAAGGAAAGGAGTCGCCAAGGGGCAAGAGGCCAAAAAAAAAAAAAAATCCTTTAAGGAAAGGCCTGAAGAAAATCATGATTGAGTCATCTTCAAAGCCATAATAAGAGGATCGAAAGAAAAGAAAGTCATGTTGATCTCAAAAAGCATATGGAAAGGGTGAAAAAAAGGGGTCATTTTCACCCTGAGAAGTATATGGTCAAAAGCAAGAAGGAAATTTAAAGGTGATCTTAGGTTACGAAGAAACCCAGTAGAGACAATAGGTTTGAGCCTTTACCCTTTCTTGCAAAACCCCGAAACCAGGGCCTACATTATAACCCTACTAAAGTCCACTTTGATTGAAACCGGATTGCTTGATCTAAATGAGCTAGACATGTTGCCAAAGCCAAGAAGGATGCTAGCTTCACTGAAAAAAAAATGGTTAAGGACAGTATAGATCTAAACCCTACTGAAAACAACATCGAATTTGAGCCTATATATCCCGTTGTTTTTGAAACCCCATAACCTAGCCTGCATTACAGTCCCAAGCAAAGTCTCCGTGGATTGAAAGGACTGGTCACTTATCACTCTGCCAAAGGTCAGGCAGGCGGTTGCTAAAACCCCGAGAGTCGAGAGTTTTAGCTCAATAACCTTATACACTAACCTCGAGGCAGAGAGCCGGAGGCAATCAAAAGGTTGAGAAAGGTTCAAAGTGCTATCATCCAATCAAGGTAGGGTTGAGCCAGAGGAGAGGCTAGACTCCCGAAGAGGAGGGAGTTACCATTCCCAAGACTACAAGTCTAACAACACCCTGTGTCATTCTATTAACATACTTCTAACTTGTGCGTATGTTAAAAAAAAAAAAATCAGCATGGGCTTCGCACACATAGGATATAACTCCTTGTAGAAATAAAAGTCATCAACATCAACTCATGTAATAAATATCTAACATCATCATACATCACATGCATCTGATCATATGCCTAGCTGTAAAGATCATAAATGTAGTTGTCTATCCATGCATCTAAGTACCATAAATATCCATTTTTGTACAAAATATCAGAATAAAACTGTCTAACATAAATATAACTCAGGAACAAGGGGCAAAAGAGGATTAGAGTCTCTACAAGGGGCATCTATCACAGGTCGAAGTCGATATCGTTTGGATCAAATTCCCGAAACCCGGCATCGGAGGAGGTGGATAACTACTCAAAGCACCACCATCCTGCAGGGAAGATAGAACCGAAATCAGCTACATACAAAAGGAACTAAGAAACAGCAGAGCAAGAAAAAGCAAAGAAAGAATAACATACCCCCCCACCGCCCATTTGAGATAACCGAGCCGTCAGGGAAGCTACCTCGGCCTGGTACTGATCCCGCTCCATCTGGTACTGGTCTCTCACAGCAGTAAACTCAGCCTGAGGCACATATTCTCCGGCTCGGCGCCATAGGTCAACCACCTCTTGGCCAACAACGTACCCGCCAACTACTTCCTCAAACTGAGTGAAGGCACCGACCGAATGAGCCCCAAAGTGCGCAGCATAATCTGTATCCAGAAGAAGTAAGAACTCGGCACCTGGCTGACGCTCCTAATAAGGGATAGGCACTCCTGCCACTAGGGCTCCAAACATATACTCGGGCGGAGCTCCTGCTGATCTGAACTCCTCATAAAACTGCCGCCAGTGTCACTCTCTAAGATAAGACTCCCAAATGTCATCACTGAGAAAAGCAGCTCTCGACAGGGACAACGGGACCAAGTACTGGACTGTCTCATAATGGACTGATCCAATGAAGGGCCGCCAGGTCACATCCCTTGCCTCAATCAGCTCCAGGTTAGCCCGGAGAGTCACAAAATCGGTAATCTCCAATCGCTGGACTACCCGGTCACGAGCCTACCTCAAAGCGCGAGGATAGAGATCATCCTCAACAACTGCAGGGCGGCGAACAAGAAGGTACTCGTAGCTCCACCAGACAAAGAAGGGCCAGAAACTAGTCATGCTGCCCCAACGAGAAGAAGTCTGAACCCGCATCAACCGAAGAAAGCAGCCAAAGGAAAAGGACCCCCAGTTCAGCTCAGATAAGGCTCTAAGATCGGCTACTATACTAACCAAATGACACGGCACGAGTGACTTGTTGTTACAGTAGCAGCTAAAGATGATATACAACACAAGTCGCCGTCTCATGATGTCCCGCTTGGCAGGCAATGGCTCAGTAGCAAAAGTACGGTCATCCTGACTAATCCAAGAGACTGGGAAGGTAGAACGCTCAGGAGGAGGCAAGTCCAACAGTAAACAGGCCTCGTCCCTACTGACTGGATGCAGGGTGATCTGCCGGCCGACAAACGAGAGCCTTGTAATAATCGCCCAATCCAAAGGAGTGGGACCTAACTCGAAGCCGACAAAATGAAAGGTCCTGGTCTCCCCGAACCACCGCTCAACCAACACCAATACTAAATGTCGATTCAGGCAGTTAGCCTATAATCCCATAAAGGCACCAAATCCGATCTCCGCCAAGAAGGCACGATATGATGGGGTAGCTCGCAGCATGGTGACAAAAACCTAATGAACAGCCCCTCTGAAAGCTGTATGTACCCGTGGAGGAAGCAAATGCTGTCTAGAGTACACACTGGGGTGATAAGCAAGATCCCCGAGTGGTGGGATGTCCAGTATCTGCAGATCTCCCAAGTCAGCATCCGTCTGCCTATGCTTGGAAGAAGCTCTCCCATAATCGATCACCTGATCCCCAGGGCCCGGTACCTCTTCCTCGACACCAATCTTCTCGGCGAAAACCTGCTCAACCGGAGGAAAAGGGTCGACAGGTAGCCTACTCCCCTGCCCACTCTGACTGAAGGAGGATTGTCCGGTAGATCATCGACTACCTCTAGATCGACTAGAGCCACCAGTAGAATCTGTTCGGGCTGCCTTCCCTTAGCGGCGCCTCCTCTCAGAACCGTCATCACCCGCATCTGCCATCCTGAAAAGGTAAGCCAAGGTAAGAGATGTTAACATGCCATGCATGCAGTTCAAATAATAATAAAATAAAATAAACAACTAACACAAACAGAATGAATGAAAGATTTCAAATGATAAAACAAATTTCCTACATACACATTTCGATTTTCCTCCTTTCAAGTCAAATCTCAAGGGTTTTCTGTCTTTTTCCTTCAAAAAGATTTTATTTCTAAAACTTTAACCAACTCTTCTCCTAATTTTTAAAAATTTCGGCAGAGTCCCGTTAAAAAATGGCCCCTACAACACCCATGACATTGACACAAAACACAAAACGTGCACTTCACATGGTCACAATCACATGACGTCAGCACTAGTGCACACTTTTCAATTCTTCAAAATTTTCAAAACACATGTTTTATTTTTTTCAATAAATCAATGGTTTTCAAAAATGTCCTAAAATTCCTCAAAATTCTTTCAAATGTTTTTCAAAAACATTCCTACCTTTTTCAAATTTTAAACTCTAAAAGGCCCATCAATTTCTTAAGTTTTCTCATTTTTCTAAATTTTCTAAGTATTTTCCTTTTTTTCAAAAAAATCAAAAATTCACCGAGTTTTAAAAAAATCGTGAAACTTCATACAGTTGATAAACACATTTTTCTAAAGCACTTGGCACAAAAATATAGCCAGAAAACCCAATGCCCAAGCTTATAGGCACAAATCCCCTATTCCTGCAGAAAACCCCCTTCACATATTCACATATAATCACTCAAATTCAATCAAACAAGCACCAAAATGCAAAAATAATATCACCATCATATTCAAAACACATCAAAACATCAATTTCCACTATTCACATGATTCAAACGAAGTTCTACGCATCAAAATCAACAAAATTTGAAAACTCACTTTTTGGAAGTTCTCCGGCAAAATCTTCTCTTCCGACGACTTTTCCGGCGACGTGGTCTCCTTCCGGCAATCACCCGTGGTCTCCAAGAAGTACTCGTTCAATGTCCAAGACGGTTTCCTCGCAATGTCTTACGAATTTGTGAAAAACTCCCAAAATCCAGCAACTCTTCGAACCGTAATTTTTCTGGTTTTAATCTCAAGCCTGGCGCCACTAGCAGAGGCGCCAAGCTTCTTCTACCAAAGGCGCCACTCCTAGTGGCGCCAGTGTCCAATTCTGGGTAGCTTTGCCCCCCTTTCCCGCCAAATCTCATTTTCGAAGGCCTTTTTGGCCCGCTATCCGTTTTCGACCCCCGTAGTCGAAAGATTCCTAATGTCCGTCCCTCCGACTACCTCACGGTCGACATGGGACTCTTACTTTTATCATTTTCTATATTTGACAAGCAAAGACAGAAAAAGAGGGGCAGTTGTAAGCACCCCATTTTTGATCGCTCAACAGCCTATGCTCCGTCCAGACTTGTACTCAAGTCAATATGGACGTATTCTAATCGAAACCAACTCTCTAAGTCTAAATCCCGTCTGTCCATTGCCTTGTGGGCTCACTAGGGCCAAATAGAGGCAAAATGACCAAAATGCCCTTAGGGGCATTGTCTTTTCCAATTCTAACTCCAACCCCTCTCTCGAGACAGTTGATTCCTCAAGACGGTAAATCTATTTCAAACCATGCACGTCTTTCCGAAGACGATAAGTCCCCTTTCCAATCCCTCTCTCGAGACAATTTATTCCTCGAGACGATTCCAAATCAGGCACGTCTTTCCGAAGATGGTAAGTCCCTTTTCCAATCCCTCTCTCGAGACAGTTTATTCTTCGAGACGGTTCCAAATCAGGCACGTCTTTCTGAAAATGGTAAGTCCCCTTTTTGATTCCAAATCAGGCATGTCTTTCCGAAGACGGTAAGTCCCCTTTCCAATCTCTCTCTCGAGACAGTTTATTCCTCGAGACAGTTCCAAATCAAGCACGTCTTTCCGAAGACGGTAAGTCCCTTTTTCAATCCCTCTCTCAAGACAGTTTATTCCTCGAGACGGTTCCAAATCAGGCACGTCTTTCCAAAGACGGTAAGTCCCTTTTCCAATCCCTCTCTCGAGACAGTTTATTCCTCGAGACGGTTCCAAATCAGGCACATCTTTCCGAAGATGGTAAGTCCCCTTTCTAATCCCTCTCTCGAGATAGTTTATTCCTCGAAACGGTCCGGCAAGTTTTTCGAAGAAAATCTCTTTAAACCTATCGACCGGGACGAGACCCCAAGTCCCCTAGTTGGTAGAACGGTCCACCTTTGGCGCCTGCTAGCCCGCCAATGCAGAAATGTCCGTTTAGGCATGCCTTCCGAGAAAATAATAATAAAATAGAAGGTTTCGGGGGGATCGGTCGCACTCAGGATGTTCTCCTAGTGCTTCTGATGAACTTTCATGTTTTCAAAAAGTTTGAATTATTTTTGGAGGTGAGTGATATCGTCTTGAGAAGTGTGCCAAAAAGGTCACTTTTGCGGAGTGTCTGTGATACGCTCCAGGGGTGTTTGAAAGGGACTATTTTCGTTTCGTGTGATCGAGGCCTTCGAGAAGTGATCTATTCGATCGGATCGTACCGATGGAAATTACTCTGGAGATACTTTCAGGAATTTCCAAATTTACACATTTCTCAAGTCGTTTGACGGTGCGTTTTGATTAGGGAATCGGAGAAAAAGTCAATCTTGGCGGAGCGTCTGTGAGATGCTCCAAGGGTTGCTGAAAGTTATCTTTTTCACACCGTACGATGGAGGGCTTCGGGAAGCGATCCATTCGATTGAACCGTATCGATGGAAAGATCTATGAACGAGCTTTCGAGAATTTCCTGATTTACGCATTTCTCAAGTCGGTTGATGACGCGTTATAACTAGGGAATCGGGGGAAAAGACAATTTAGGCAGAGCGTCTGCGAGACGCTCCAGGAAACTTTTATCGCGACGTGTGAGCTTAGTATCGTAGGGTGCTCCTTGGGTTAAACAAGGGCATGTGGTGAAACCTTCTGCTCGAGATCCTAATGTCGGTGCTGTTTCGGGGCATTTTTGGGCTTCCAAGGGCAAAACGGTCATTTTGATCAGAATTGGCTGGAAATGGTCAGGAATGGTTTGGTATGTTGTGTTAAGTGTGTAAGATCGTCCAGGGATGGTTTCGGGAAAGTCTTTTACTGCTTGGTGGGGTTTGCGCAGTGCTGAGGTGTTTAGGGGCAAAACGGTTATTTTGATCGAAATAAGCTGGAATAGGACTAGATTCGGACCAAATGGCATGCGGGGGACGCCTAATGGTTTAACAACATTTTGGTGGGATAGACTTATCGTTTTGAGGGATTTTAAACTTTCCCAAAACGTGCCTGGAGGCCCAAGGGGCAGGTTTGGTCATTTTTCACTAAGTCGGGCTAGCAGGCGCCGGTGTTGACCTAGGTGTTGGTTCCCAAGACCGCCCAGTCTTTGAAAAACTACCTGTGCGGTGTTGGTCTCTAAGAACACCCGGTCTTAGAGAACTACTTGCAGGGTAGTGTTGGTTTCTGAGAACGCATGGTCCCAGAAAGCTACCTGGAAGGGTCGTGTTGGTCTTTGAGAACATCTAGTCTCAGAGAACTACCAAATGACGGACATTCTATGTTGGCGGGCTAGCAGGCACCAGAAGTGAACCGTCTGAAATTTTTGATGAGGTGTTGGTCCCCGAGATCCCTCGATCCCAAGAAGCTACCTGGATGGCGTTGGTTTCCGGGACCGCCCGGTTCTGAAAGCTGCCTGAAATGATGGTGCTTATGGCTCCTGCGGGTCCTTGTGGGCCCAAGAAGCGACCAGTTGGTTGAATTAGAGATTGAAAGGCTCATCTTGAACTTGCACATGGTATGACGTTGGAAACCGAACCCGGTCGGGCTGGAGATTGTTGAGCGGGTAAAAATGGGGTGCTTACAGAGACTAGGCTAGTCGGAGGCTCTGAAGGTTCTAATGCTGCTGGAGCTGCTAGCATCGGTAATACTGAAGTTGCTAATGCTGCTAAGGCTGCTGGCTCCAGTACTACTCCTCCGGCTTCAGAAGTTGTTGAGGTTGCGAGTGCTACTAAAGCTACTAATGGTAATGCTGCTCCACATATTATTGAGATAGCTGATGGTGAGACTGAAGTCACTCCTGTAGATCCAGGTCTACAATCTTAGGGCGTTTCTTCTTTTTTATGTACTTTAACTCTTTTGTAATCTTTTTTTGGTAACTTCATTGTATAAATGTTTTTTTGAATTGTGAATGAAACTTTTTTCTACTCTATAACCCACTAGTTTTTATGCATGAATATTTATATATAAGCCGTGGTTAAGTATGAATTACTTAGGATCTGCCGCTTTTAGGTTAACCTGCTCAATTTATGTAAAATCATGGCTTTATACTTAGTTTTTTTATTTTGGCCTTCATTGGTCGACCTAACTTGGGCAGGACCAAGTTTTTACACTTGATTTTTTTGTTGAGGCCTTCATTGGCTGACTTGCCTAACTTGGACAGGACTAAGGTTTTACCCCTGGTGTTTTTGTTAAGGCCTTCATTGGCCGACCTATTCGACTTGGATATGACCAAGTTTTTACACTTGATTTTTTATTTGGATTTCATTGGCCGACTTGCCCAACTTGGACAGGACCAAGTTTTTAGACTTGATTTTTTTATTTGACTTTCATTGGCCGACTTGCCAAACTTGGACAGGACCAAGTTTGTACCACTTGATTTTTTTTTATTTTTTTCCCTTGATTCTTCTTTCTTAATATGGCTTCAAATATTTTTTAATATTAGAGTTACTAGGCAATCATTAATTCATTGAACATGCACAACTTGTGTGAATAAAGGAAAATATCAAAGTTGAATTACTACTAATACAACTTTCTAAGATTGTTCGCATTTCATGGTCAGGGTAGCTGGCACCCTTCTTCGACAGTCTCTAGCTGGTATGCTCCTACGCCGACTTGGGATGCAACTCTGTATGAACCCTCTCAGTTAGGGCCAAGTTTTCCATTCGTTGGATTTTTGGTTGCCCTAGTACCTTTCTGAGAACTAGGTCTCCAGGTACAAAAACTCTTAGCTAGACCCACTTATTATAGGATTGGCTAAGCTGTTGATGATAACAGGTAAGTTTAAGTAGGGTCGCCTCCCTCCTTTCTTCGATGAAGTCCAGGTCTTTGGCCAAGGTTTGATCATTAAGCCTGATATCAAATAATGTCGATATGATTGTGGGGAGTCCGACCTCCAAGGGTATGACTCCATATGCCATCGAGAAGGGGGTTTCATAAGTAGATCTCCTTGGAGTGGTTCTATAAGACCATAGAACACTGGGCAGCTCTTCCACCCACCTCCCTTTAGCTTTCTCCAACCTTTTCTTAATACCGTTTAGCATTGACTTGTTTGATATTTTGGCTTATCCGTTGCATAGTGGATAGGCTGGTGTCGAATAATAATTTTTGATCATGAGTTCGTCGCAGAATCCTCTGAACATATTTCCGTCGAACTAGGTGTCGTTATCCGAGACTAGTGCACGTGGTATGCCGAATCTTGTAATTATGTTCCTCCAAGCAAATCTTTTTGCATCCATCTCCCTGATTATTGATAAGGGCTCTGCTTCCATCCACTTGATGAAGTAGTCTTTTGCAACAATAAGGAACCTCTTGCTTCCTAGAGCTCAAGGTAGAGGGTCGACTATGTCCAATCCCCATTGGGCAAAAAGGCCAGAGGTTGGTAATAGTTGTGAGGTGCTCAGCTAGTTGGTGGATTAATGGTGAGAACTTCTAGCACTTCTCACACTTTAGTACATACTAAGCTACATCCTTTTACATATAGGGACCCAATAGCCCTGTGAGATTGCTCAGTGGGCGAGCAACCTTTCGCCGACATGGCTTTCATAAATTCTTTTATTAATTTCAAACAAAATGCCTTACACTTTATCTAGATGAATGCAATGTAAATAGGGGCTTGTGAAAGATCTTTTGTATAGCTCCTTGTTAGGTGACAGCCAGTACTTTAAGGATTTTTGCTTTATTTTTTTGGCTTCATTCTTGTCCCCGAAAAATTCATCTCTGTCGAGGTTAGCAATGATTAGATCCATCCAAGACGGTGCTAGCTCTTTTATGGCCAGTGCTTGCTCCTCTTCTTGAAAGATGCTCGGGCTAGCCAAGGTCTCAATATGGATTGTTCTCTTTGAACTCGACTTCAATGTTGTTATGAGTGTTGCTAAGGTATCAGTGTGTGCATTGCTGTCACGGTCGATATGATATATCTTATACTTGCTGAACTTCTTCAGTAGTACCTATGCCTTTGCCGGGTACTGTGCCATCCTGTCGTTCTATGCCGTGTATTCTCCTGTGATTTGGTTTACAACCAGCTGTGAGTCCGAGTAGATGCTTATCTCGGCAATGTTTAACTCTATGGCTCGGCCCAGTTCGGCGAGCAGAGCCTCGTATTCTGACTCATTTTTTGAGGTAATGAACTCTGGTTTAATAGCTTGTTTAATTGCCATGCCAACCGATGTCATTATGATTATGCCCGATCCTGCCCCCTTGTCATTGGATACTCCATCAATGAAGAGCTTCCAATAATTACCAGTTTCCCAAAGCTCTATAATGGGATCGTTTTCTGGTAGTTCGGCAATGTTGGATAGATTGGCTTTCTATGGTAGTTCAACAGAAAATTCAGCAATAAAATTAGCAAGTACCTAATCAGGGGTTATTAACACCATCTTAGGCGAACGTGATCACACTGGTCACCTACATATAAGTAAAACCTCAACACTGATCTTAAAGATAGAGATCATATAGGAATTATTAATATCATCCCATAGAAATATATAACCTCATCAATCATTAAACTCCATTATACATTTTTCTGAAATATAATTTTTATTAATACAAGAGTAAAGTTAAACAAGACTCCAAGAGTTATCAATTCATAACAACCAAGATATAGACTGCTGACATCAACATAGAGACAGACTATCAACATCACAAGAAGAACTTCTTAAAGCTCCCCAACTCAACCCTGACCTCTACAGTGGATTGGACATTTCCCAACATCTTGCAAAACAGTCTATATGGGTATGAGCTATATATTCACGTGTTAATAGAGATAATCAAACTCATAATTGTCACGCCCAGATTTTTCGCACTCGAGGAATACTCACACAAGTGGAAAAAATGTTGTACTCTCTCGTTAGAACTCACCCTCCTAGAAGAATGAGTGCGACTAGGTTTGAATTGAAAAATAGGTTTGAATAAAGGGCTTTTGAAAAAGATTCGGAGTCACCACCTAACTTGATTAAGTTGAGTTAGGTCACCTAAAAACTAAGAATAATCCGAAGACTACTCTTAGGGTTTTTCGAAAACGATTTGAAAATATCTCCTCAAGAGAGGGTTTTTAAGAAAACAGGTTGTTTGGCAACCTTTGGAAAACATTTAGCCCTTTTTAGAAATATAACTCCTCTTGGTCTTTGAAATCAGTGATCCTAGGTTCGGAGGTTGGTTACATATAGGGAATACGCACTAAGCTATCACCCTACCCCGCCCTTTCGGTACCTACATGTCAATCTACCCTAGATTCATCTATGAGAGTCTTAAACTAACTATTGGCCAATCCTATCCACTTTGAAAACAATGTTTAGAAAAATATGATGCATGATATGCAAGTGCAATAGAATAGAATTGATTTAGAAAATAAATTTGAAAAGAGATTGATTTGAAATTAATTTGATTTGAAAATAGATTTGAATAAATGAAATTGAAATTGGAAAGTTTGAAAATTGAAAGTAGAAATTTGAAAATAGAAATTTTGAAATTAGAATTTTGAAAATAGATTGGAATTTGAGATTTGGAAAGATTTTGGAAACCGCATCCATGAAGGTGGAATTGAAAGTTTGAAAAGTGTTGTGACCGCACCTATGAAAGTTGCTTACGTATCCCTTTGGGGGAATCAGGTCAATCGTAGTTCGGACCGGAGTCCGATTGAAAAGAGATTGATTTGAAGAGAGAGATTCGATTGGAAGAAAGAGATTGAATTGAAAATTGGGTTTGATTTGAGATTAGAAGAGAAGATTGGAAATTGAAATTGAGAAGATCGAACTTTAATTTGAAGAGATAGATTTGGACTTGTTTTGAAAAAAAGAAGGTTTGAGAAAACCTAGACTTAGGAAAGAGAAGAGACTTAGGAAAGATTTGACTTGGCTCGGAAGATTTGGAAAGGTTAGATTTTAAGAGATGTTCGAATTAGGAAAAGTCTGATTTAAGAAAGTTTCGAATTAGGAAAGTTTCATTTTAAGAAAGTTTTGAATTAGGAAAGTTTCATTTTTAGAAAGTTTTGAATTAGGAAAATTTTAGGTTTAAGAAAGTTTTCAACTTTAGGAAAGTTTTGAAATGGGAAAGTATTGAATTTAGAAATGTTTTGAATTAGGAAAAATTTAGTGTAAGAAAGGCTTAGAATTTGGAAAGTTTCAAGTTAAGAAAGTTTTGAATTTTGTAATGTTTTGAAAAAGGGAAGTTTTGAATTTGGAAAGCTTTGAAAACAAGGAAGTTTTGAAAATAAGAAAGTTTCGTTTTAGGAAAGGTTTGAAAAAGGAAAGTTTTCAGTTTAGGAAATGTTTGAATTAAGAAAGTTTTGAGTTTAGAAAAGCCTTAGATTTAGAAAGATTTTGAAGTTTTGGAAAGTTTAGAATTTAGAAAGTTTGGAAGTTTAGAAAGATTTAACTTGAGAAAGCTTCAAATCTAGAAAGTTTTGATTTTGGAAAGATTTGAAATTTAGAAAGTTTAAGATTTAGAAAGTTTTAGAGTTTGAATTTTAGAAAATCTTGAAATTAGAAAAGGTTTGAGTTTAGAAAAAGTTTGAAAACTTAGGTTTGAAAAGTTAAGATTTGAAAAGAAGGTAGAATTAGGAAAGGGTTGAATTAGGAAAGATTTTTATGTTCAAGTTTTTGGAAACTTAAGGTTTAGGAAATTGGAAGTTTAGGAAGGATTTGAATTAGGAAAGATTTGGATTTGGAAGGGATTGGATTTGGTTTCTAAAAGAAAAGATTTAATTTTGTTTCCAAAAACAGAGAACGGGATCTAGTTTCCTAAACGGGGAGATTTGATTCGGTTTCCTAAAGGGAAGATAAGATTTGGCAAGGATTTGGAAAAGGAGATTCTAGAAACCCTAGTTTTGAAAAATTATAGTTTTGACGTAGAAAATAGGTTTTGGAAACATGTATAGTTTGGATGTGAAAACAAAAGGTTTTAGAACCCTAGGTTTGGGGCAAGGTTTGAAAACCATATTTTTGGAAAGAAAATTAGGGTTTCCTAATTGTGGGTTCTAGGGCTTGACTTGGGCTCTAAGGAAAGAGTTTTGGAAAGTGCGTTTTTAGAAACGAAGGTTTTCTAGAAGGGAATCCTAGGGAGGGACTTTTGGAAAGTGAATTTGAAGATGGAGTTTTTGGAAAAAGATTTTAAAGAGAAGGAGTTTTGGAAAGTGTGTTTTTAGAAACGTAGATTTTAGAAAGAAAATCCTAGAGAAGAAATTTCTAGAAGGAAGATTTTGGAAAGAGAGTTTTTTAGAAAGGTTTTTGGAGAGAGTTTCTAGGAAGGTGAATCTAGGGAGTGTTTTTAGAAAGTGAATTTTGAGGAAAAGATTTTGGAGAGGAGTTGAAAAAGAGAGTTTTGAAAAATAGATTTTGGAAGGGAGTTTTTGAAAACAATTTTGAAGAGGAGAGTTTTAGGAAAATATGTTGAAAAAGAGATTTTTAGGAAGAGATTTTTGAAGAGAGTTTTTTGAAAAGTATGAAAACGTCTCACTTTCCTAAAGCGATTCTAACCATAAGAGGGCTAAAACCACTTTAAGAAAGTGGTTTTGAAAAACAATAAGATTTGAAAATATAGACCAAAAAGGTCACTTTTAATGTAACACTTTCTTAAAGCAACCCTAGCCATGGAAATGCTAGAATCACCCTAGAATTGTGGTTTTGAAAACAAGTTTTTGAAAAAGAGATTTTGATACAATTTTGAAAACAAGTTTGAAAACGATTTGAAAAACAACTTTGAAAACGGTTTTTGGAAGATGCAAGACTATGATATGCACAATGCAATTTGGGGTCGTGAACATACAAGGTTAAGGCTTCACCACATAATCAAGGGGGCCGGACCCACGTGGTCTTTGGTTAGACTAGAACAAAGCCCCCGACACGGTAACTCTCCAATAGCCCAATCCTACACATGGACCGGGAATCCCCTTGTTTCAAGCATGCAAAGAAAGGGGGGGAAAGAGATGGGGGATTAAAATAGAGAAAACCCAAGTGGGTTAGGAGAGAGAAGAGAGAGGGGGGGAAGTGAAAAAATTTAAATAGAAAACCTACCGTATGTCTTTTTTATTTTGCGCGCCTTGCTTGTCTTCAATCTTCGGTCTTCGTCTTGATCTTCTTCTTCAACCTTTAAGGGTTGTCTTCAAGCTTTAGATGGCAGCTCTTCAAGTCTTCAAAGGATGGTTGAAGGCTAGTGTATGAATGTATGGGGGAGTGTATAAGTGTATAGGAGGCTAGGATTTGTGTAGGGTGGCTAGGGTTTGGAAAACCTAAGGAAACTAGGGTTTTGGAGGTGCTTGAGCTCTGTATATCGAAATATATGATTTTTAGGTTAAGTTTGCAGACCCCTTTCACGTTGAATGAGGCTCTGTATTTATAAAGATTGGACAATGCTGGCGCCTGTTACAGTGGCGCCAAGCCAAAATTCCTTCTGGCGCCACTAAATTGGCGCCAGGCCTTGGCTTGGCGCCACTAGTAGTGGCGCCAGCCAATTAGGAAACTATTAAGGTCGGCAAGCAACGTATCTTTGACTAGATTTGGGCGCCTGTACTAGTGACTACCATGCAATCTTTAGCCTGGCTTCACTAGGAGTGATTTCGGAAAGTTCGGGAATGATTTGGAGGAGCCGGGAATTACCCGGAAGGCCGGAAAGGAGCAGGAACACTTAAAATAGTGTCCTCGAGATATTTGACTTGAAAAGTGAGGATAAGATGTGTCGGAAAGGTTGACCGGGCCTTTAGGGGCAAAACGGTCACTCGGACTGGGAAACTGCCGGGACAAACTCGGATTGTCCTGGAAAAAGACTTGGGGATCTGGAAACATTACTCAGAATGTTCCCAGGAGGTTACCGGTTTGATACCCAGAGCCAGTGTGGTCGGAAAAGGAGACCGACCCACCAGGGGCAAAACGGTCATTTCGCATCGGGTCGGCCGGAACTGACTCGGAATGATCCGGAAAGGTAAAAGGAGGTTGAGAACACTATAAAAAGTAGTCTCAGGAGGTTACCGATTTGATACCCAGAGCCGGTGTGGTTCCCGGGGCATTTGGATGCCTAGGGGCAAAATGGTCATCTTGACCGAAAAGTCTCGGAAAAGGTTCAAAGGGCAGTTTGGTCATTTTTCACCAAAGTGGGCTAACAGACACTGGTGTTGACCTGGGTTTTGAGTGTTTCTGCCACTCTAACGGCAGTCGTCGTGACACAGGGGTTTGTTGCCAATTCCCTATATCGACCTATTTGTGAGTATTTCCGCTACTCTAATGGTTTCGTGAGTAGTTTCGCTACTCGGACCGTCTCGAGGAATAAGCTGTCTCGAGAGAGGGATTGGAAAAGAGACTTATCGTCTCCGAAGAGACGTGCCTGAATTGGAACAGTCTCGAGGAATAAACTGTCTCGAGAGTGGGATTGGAAAGGGGACTTATCGTCTCCGAAGAGACGTGCCTGGATTGGAACCGTCTCGAGGAATAAACTGTCTCGAGAGTGGGATTGGAAAGGGGTCTTACCGTCTCCGAAGAGACGTGCCTGAGTTGGAACCGTCTCGAGGAATAAACTGTTTCGAGAGTGGGATTGGAAAGGGGTCTTACCGTCTCCGAAGAGACGTGCCTGGATTGGAACCGTCTCGAGGAATAAACTGTCTCGAGAGAGGGATTGGAAAGGGGTCTTACCGTCTCCGAAGAGACGTGCCTGGATTAGAACCGTCTCGAGGAATAAATTGTCTCAAGAGAGGGATTGGAAAGGGGTCTTACCGTCTTCGAAGAGACGTGCCTGGATTGGAACCGTCTTGAGGAATAAACTGTCTCGAGAGAGGGGTTGGAAAGGAAAGGACAATCCCCCTAAGGGCATTTTGGTCATTTTGCTTCTATTTGGGCCTAACAGGCCCGCGAAGCGATGGAAAGACGGAATTTGGACCTAGAGAATTGGTTTCGATTGGAATATACCCACAATGACTTGAAAACAAGTCTGGACGGAGTGTAGACTGCCGAGCGGTCAAAAATGGGGTGCTTACAATAATAACTGAATGATAGATAAGCAATGAATAATCTAACAATCAATAGATAAATCACCACCAACTATAAGAAATGCCTCTTGTATTGCAATGTAGGATATACCATGAATGAGCGCGCTATTTATGATAACATTGACCCAAAATATCGATGGTTTGTTATCAAAGGATATCCCTCTTTCAACACTCTTTAGGTGAGCCCCCACTCGGTTGAACCTTAGGTTAGGCCCCGCTCAGTTAAACCACTTCTATGCAATGCAGTTGTGTACACAATGTATGAATTGTATACAAATATCACATCATAATCCAACAATCACCTCCAATATAGATAATAAAACATTTAACTCAATATGAATATGAATATCTTATACCCCACTTGCTACCGCTTTATAATGACACTCGAGTCATCTTTTTGGTTGTGCTGAAGTGCTTTGATCCGCTTCTGAACCTATCACACACCACCACATCAA
This sequence comes from Euryodendron excelsum, assembly GCA_033060915.1. Classification (NCBI taxonomy): domain Eukaryota; kingdom Viridiplantae; phylum Streptophyta; class Magnoliopsida; order Ericales; family Pentaphylacaceae; genus Euryodendron; species Euryodendron excelsum. The sequence continues at coordinate 28,799,562 of CM065390.1, forward strand.
ATTTGATGAAATACATGTTATAATGCATAACCAATGTATGAAATGTGACATATTAAACCCTTTTCATTGTAATGTAAAGTACAAATGTACACTAATGCAAACATTCTGACTGTCAGAACAGTCAGAAGGAAGTTGCCGACCTATATTGTCACGCCCCGTAACCCGGCCTATATGAATTTAAGGTACATGACCGGCCAGTAGCTTGGCTACCCTATGCTACATTACATAAATCGGTTGAACACATGTGCATTTATTATTTGAAAGATACATAATCGCGAAAATAAGATTTACGAAATAGCCTAAATAGAGTAACGTGTCACACATAACAAAGCCGTGCCTAATCTCTAAAACATAAACATACCATAAAATGGGCCTATTGAAGATGACCACAGTTATAACATTATAATATTACAAAACATTAGGGTCCAGCTTATATACACATTACTTATCATCAGGCGTATGGGCTGCAGTCCAAATATCCACGTAATGAGCTTCCCTCTAAGGCTTCCCAGTTTGGTTACCTGAAAATATTTTTAGAAAACGTAAGCTAATGCTTAGTGAATAATAATGATACATGAGTGTATACCATGGATTATCATTTTTATTTAATGTGTATGACAATAGATGAATATTTATATATATATGGCATGAACTTAGAAACGTATAATCGTAAGCTTGAAAACATATGGCATAGGCTTTCGTTTTAAAATATTTCATCATTTCTAAAACATAATGTCGTAAAAGAGAGAGACATGTCGTAGCATGATCTCGTAGAACATGAAATAGCATGTCATGAGCATAACATATCATAAACTTGTAAGAGTATATCCTAGCTCGTCGTATAACATTCGACATATCTATATCGTTGTTCTCGAAAATGCATAAAGAGTAGATTTGAAAACATAGGTAGCATAGCATCATATTGAAACATTATATTGTAAGCTTTCATAATGAAATGTTATAACATTTCGAACATAATATCCTAGGAGTGAGATGCAAATCGTAACATGATCACGTATGGCATAACGTAGCTTGTCATAAGCATAACATAGCATGGAAAGATACACTGTACATTAATAGTTGTGGGAACATACATAACTTGTCGTGAAACATTTGAACAAATCATATTTCTCGTTCTAAAATATAAGTGTGTCATGTCTTCATATCAGAGCTAGGCTCCACATTAGTAACCATAAAGGTCACACATAGGGCTTTTTACGCCAACATCAAGCTAGGCTCCGCATTAGTAACCTTAAATATCACATATAGGGCTCTTTAAGCCAATATAGTAATCACAAAGGTCACGCATAGAGCTCTTTAGGCCAACATAATAATCACAAAGGTCACGTATAGGGCCTTTTAGGCCAACATAATAATCACAAAGGTCATGCATGGGACTCTTTAGGCCAATCATGAGAGCTAGGCTTAGTCATTAAGAGCTACGCTCAGTTCATTAACAACATAGAGGGCTTTAGGCCAATCATGAGAGTAGGGCTCAATTATGAGAGCTACGCTCAATTCATTCGCAACATAGAGTGTTTTAGGCCAATCATGAGAGTATAGCTCAATCATGAGAACTAGGCTCAGTCATTAAGAACTACGCTCAGTTCATTAACAACCATAAAGTTCACACATAGGTTCTTTAAGCCAATCATAAGAGTTAGGCTCAATTATAGTAACCATAAAGGTCACACATAGGCTCTTTAAGTCAAGAGACATCTCCCAACATAGCGATAGATTATTTCACGTCCCCTACCGTAGGACCATCATTGCTAGTCTAGGGTCTTGCCACAAAAGATCTCGAGTTGGCACCATACATTAAAAATCTTGCATCTCTTTCATTTAACATTCTAGTCCATGTGTTTCGATTCATAACATAAGTATAACTTGCATACATTTAAAAGTACAACATTTATAATTGAGCATAAACATTAATGCATTGAAAACATAAGAAAAACATTGCATGATATGGAGTTAAACGTAAAACATTTGAAAAGTAATAGGGTTTTACTCATAGCATATCGTTACTCACCTCAATTCTTGAGATTAGGTCGAAACAAGATTGTTCCTACACATAGAGTACATAAAAACATCAAACACAAGGCCCCAATGCAAAGCAAGAATTATAAAAGCTAAGGTTTAAAATATTGATCCCTCAATACCGGTTCATTCAATGCATCTCATTCTTATCAAAAACATGAAACTACATTCTAAGTCAATTTCACTTGAAAATAGGCTTAAAGACCTTTAATTTGATAAATCATGGGTCAAAAATACATTTCGAATGAAGAAGTTATGTCCAATGAAAAATGGACTAAAATTCTAAAGAATAATGTTGCTGATAGAAATTTTAGGTCAACTTAAAATTTTAATATCTCTTAATTTGTAAAGAATTAGAGTACAAACTTTATATGGATACAAAGGTCTATGAGACTACTTTTCAATGCTTGAAACAGTGCATCAATCCGAGTTTTTTAGCAAATGTTATGCCCATTTTACTAAACAGTGTCAGAGTTGTCAAGCATTAGGTTGTTGGAACAACCAATCCACCGTTGGAATGATAGGCTAAACAAGGCTCTGACCATTGGAACGACCCTCGCAGCCGTTGGAACGATAGGCAAAAGTGAAAAATGCAAGTCTCTAGATGGTTCAAGGGTCTAATAGCCATTCCAATGACCAGAGCACCTGCACATAGTCGGGGAGGGTTCTCCATGCCTTAGATTTTTAAATTCAAACTTCCCCAAACTCTACCAATGCTTCTAGGGTTCAAAGATTGATCTAAGAAAGACTACAATATCTCAAAATAAAGCTAAACCAACGGGTAAATTAAAAGGATCTAGGGTTTGAATCTCCAAACCCAACATGCATAAATTTAGGGGTTTTCCACCCCAATCTCAAATGCACCTCAATGAGCTTACAAGCTCCCCAAATCTAAGTAATTAAGACTCAAAAGAGTTATCCAACACAATATAAACACACACACACACACACACACACACACACACATATATACATGCTCATACAAGAGTTGGTGAAATCTTACCTTCTTCCAAGCTTCCAAGCTCCTTCAAGCTTCATCAATGGTGATTTCTAGCTTGGGTTGAGATTTCCAAGCTTCTTCTTGGCATCTCCTCTTGATCTCCCCTCTTGATTCCTTTCTCTTTCTTCCTCCTTCTTTTCTTCTTCTTCTCTCTCTTTTGTTCTTTCTCTCTTCTTTTCTTCCCTTAACCGAAAGTGTGTGTGCATGTGTGTGTGTGTGTGTGAGTGTGAAATTAGGAGACAACCATAGGAATTAATCCAATGTGTCTCACACATAAGACATAAGCTACAACATGCAGTACCATTAGTCATTTTGACTCAATGACATATTAAAATAAATACAAAATTTAGAAAATTAACATTAAATTAGATAATAGAGGTTCAAGATATTACATGTATGACACATGCCAACTATGATGGAAAGTGCCTACTAGAGAAGGCAAATTGCCGACCTTAGTTTAGTATCGTTAGGACAACGCCAGGGGCCGCCTTGCCAACTAGAGCCCTCCTGTGGCTCAAAAATATAATCTGTCGACCTGACTCCAAAGCTTACCATATCACCCCAACATAACCACAAATTCTTTAAAGACCCAAAATGACATTCTAAAGCCACATCAAGACTCCACACATCAAACCCATGAACAACAAGTAAGATTTAAGGCTTCCGCTTGAAAACTTGAAATAGTTCTCCGCATCTCACCTTCAATTCACCACCATGGCATGAAATGACATATACACATGCGAAAATCACAAAATACAATAAAACAAGCATGCACATGGGATTCTCACCTCAAAAAATGATTACACAAGCTTTTTCTTGCACTTCCTTCTTCTTTTCCTTCATTTCTCTCTTTCTCTTTTCTTTTTTCTTACTTTCGTTTTTACTAAACACTTTTCTTCTACACCAACTCCTCTTTTATTCTTCCCCCTGACTTGAAAGCCAACTAGATACAACTTGTATCTAATGCGCCACGTGTCACACATGCACCTTTGCTAGTAACAAGCACACACCTTATATACACACGTCACATACGTGAGTCACACACTTAAGTGTCAAGCATACACATGCACACCTAGAACTTCGCTAATCCACGTGATTACATAATTAATCATGCTTATAGTAATTAATCATGATAATTAATCCATATTAAGATTAGCCCACTACGAATGGTAAGCTGTCGATCTCTTAAGCGGCATTCTTTAGTCCAAACGGCATAAATCTGTAGCAGAAAATACCCCTCAGGGTGATAAAGGCAGTTTTTTCTTGTCATCCTCGTGAAGTGGTATCTGGTGCTATCCTCGATAGGTATCCAGAACACTCATCCTCTTATATTCAGCAGTTGCATCTACAAGCTGGTTAAACTTCGAAAAAATGAAAGGGTCTTTGAGGCATGCTCTATTTCGGGGAAGTCCACACACAACCTTCATTTGCTATTCTTCTTCTTTACCACCATTGTGTTGGATAGGTAGCATGGGTAGAAGACTTCCCTAATTGCCCCCGCTTCAAGGAGCCTTTCTACCTCCTTGATTACTGCATCCATATGTTGTGTTGTTGCCCTTCTTCCTTTCTGAACCACAGGTCAGCACTATGGGTCAACATTGAGTCTATGATAGGCTACCTCCGAATCAATGCCCAATATATCATAAGGAGTCCAAGCAAAGATTTTAATGTAGCACGTTAACAGTTTAATCAGTAATTTTTATTCGTTCGTGAACAAGGATGTGCTGATCATAAAGTACTTCTCTTTGTCATGTCGGTCTATTTCTACTCTCTTCAGATCTTCCACGGAACTTTTTTTTAGGTGTCTGCCCGATATCTTCAATAGTGGGCATATCTTCATGGAGTTCCATCATCTGGACCTTGCTTGCTTTTATTTGGTGGTGCAAGTCATCAAAAAACATTGCTTGGGTGCCACTTAGTCTCCTTGTATTTTTTTTATTCCTTCTGAGGTTGGGAAGTGAATCAGCTAGTGGTAGGTGGACGTTATGGCCTTTATGAGGTGCAACCATGTCCGACCTATGATTTCATTATAAGGGGAAGGCACTTTAATAACTAGGAACTCCGTCTAAAGCGTAATTCCTCCTGCAGCTACAGGTATTGTCACTTTTCCAAGCGGCCAGACTGGGTTCAAACTGAAGCCGATTAGAGGATTGAGGGATGGCTGTAGATCGGAATACTTTAGGTTCAATTTCTTGAAAAGGTCGTAATACATGACTTTTGATGAACTCCTTTAATTGATGAGAATTCTCTTGATGTCATAATCGCCCAATCGCAATGTCACCACTAGTGAGTCATTATGGGGTGTTTGGACTCCCACTAGATCATTATCTGTAAAAGTTATGGCCTCAGGACTGTTGCCGAGCTTGACCTTCTTGGTTGGGGGCTCGATTTGCATTACTTCCCTTAAGTGTGCTGCTTTCTGAATCTCAGCTCAACACTTGTGTGGGTCTACCACTACTGATCCTGCTGATCCATGCAGCACCGCAATTACCCTAGGTGGCTTAGCTCGGGCCTCCTTTTGTGGGGCACCATCTTGCTTACTCTATTCTACTTCCCACTTAGTCTTCTCTCGGTCAATGTACTGGTCAAGATGGCCAGCTCTTGCCAGTTCTTCCAAGTGATTTTTAAGATGCCTGCAGTGCTCTGTTTGGTGCCCTTTTTCTTTATGGTAGGAGCAGAACTTTCTTTGCTCCCGTGTTGTGGGGTCTCCTGCCAATTTTAGTAGCCTTTTGAAAAAGGGCTTGTCACAAATCTGGGGCAGAATTTTATAGATCGAGTTAACACATTCAATCATTTTTTTTTGCCCCCAATTGTTGTTTTCTTCATGTCGAGGCTTCTTACTTTCCCTTCCGTCTTTCTTATTTGATTTCTCACCAACCTTTTCCTAGATCGGTTGTGAGACATCTTCTTCTACTCGAGCGTACTATTAAATCCTTAACATTAGGTCCTCTACCACAGTAGCTGATTTTTTCATCAGGGATTGCCTTAACTGGTGCTCCCTGAGAAGGCCGATTTTGAATTGTGCGACATCCAATTACTCACTGCACCCTTTAATCTCATTGTAAGCCTCCCAATAGCGTCTTGCATAGGCTCTTAACCCTTCCTTGTCCTTCTTCTATAAGGTTAGCAAGTAGTCTACCTCTTTAAGCTGCTTACTGTTTGCGATGAAATAAGCGGTGAATAGTTTAGTGAGTTATCTCCAACCAGCTACTGATCTAGACGGAAACTTGTTAAACTATTGTAAAGCTACTTCGCCGATAGACTTGATGGAAAAACTCAGCACATCACGGACTCATCACTACTCCACAGTGCCATCATCTATTTGTAGTGCCGAAGATGACTAACGGGATCTGATTTCCCATCATAGGGTGTAAACTTCGGTGGTGTGAACTTTCTTGGAGGTTAGTGGGCCTCAATCTCTTCTGTAAAGGGCGTGGACGCAATCTGATCAAAGGCTCTTTTAGCTATATCATGGGATGTTCGTCCTTTACAGTGCTTATCCCTATTGTCTAGCCACTCATTCAACCATCAGTCCCAGTCTTGTTATTCTGGATCAACTCTTACTGGATCTCTTATTGGTGTCTGATTTTTCCTATGCTGTTGGTCTTCCTGTCTATTCTTGTAGTGTCCTACACTGGAGGCATGGCTCATATTCAAATATGTAGCAGAGGGGGCTCGTACTTTTTAAATTCATCCTCCTTCCTCTATGATGATCTGGAGATCTGTCGGGAACTTGCCTATCTATTCTAGTAATCGCCTCCCTCATAGCTTTAACTTGTGACCTGAGGTGGGCAATCTCTTTGTCACGTTATCAGAGTTCCTGCTTGGCTGCTCAAGGTGATAAATTACTAAGCAGATGTCCGCTGAAGGGCGAGGGTTTAAGTTCCTGCGATAGCTCCTTTGGCAATTCAGATTTCTGACATATTGTGGAGCCTGCCGTAGTTTTTCTTGTCTTCCCTGACGATTACCATTAGTGACTCGTATCTCTGATCTAATCAGATGACCTCCTAGAGTTCGTGTTTAATCATCTTGACGACTTGACAGGTAATTGTCGTCATGACTACGAAAATCATGGCTATCTTCCATCTCCCTGCTGGTGGGTTCAACGACTCCTCTGAGAAAGCTGGTAGTCATCGTTGCATAGACCTCCCACAGACGGTGCCAATTGTAAGTAGGATTTTTTGGAAAGCCTGATTCAATACGCGAACCAAATTGACGAGCACGAACTATTTGCAAGAAAAGAAGATAATGAAAATGCGTCAACCCACTTTGGGCCGAAGGCACTCCGATGACTATGTTAGCAAGCATAACCACAATGAATCGAATAAAGTATTGTGAGCTAGAGCTCGAGTGAACGTACCTTGCCTCTTTAGTGCATGAGGTATTTATAGGTTTCAGAATTCCATTCTCCCTCTGGGAGTGGTACTTAATCTCCTTCTAAAAGTCGTCCTCTTTAATTCAGTTTTGTGGTAAATTAGACTTATCCTTGAATGTCCAAATCTAGGTTAGCCTAGGATTGCGTGCCCGTTGGACCTATCTTCTTAGGCTCAGTTAACCCTGCCTGGCGTTGTCCTCTCCCTCACCCAACTGATTAGATACTATAACAGCTATTAGGGCCGGGACGAGAATAATCAATCCACCTCGCCTATCGATTATCTAAGCAGATGAAATTTGAACTTTTCAATACTTATCTTAACAGCAAGAGTTTTTGTACAAGTAAATAATAATGCAATTCTACTTCTAAAAAAGCACCACTTTTGTAGCCATAGAGATGTTTTGGACCTTGGTTGTCTTCTTCAAGAAAGACGAATCCCCAGTAACTATCACTCGCATATGTTTGAAGAATTTATTTCCCATTGGAGGGAATTTGCAAATGATGCTAAGTGTTAGTGATCTCTATATTCAACTATGAAACCAAACTACTTTGATTTAGGAGTATCATAACTGTGGGCCAAAATAAACACTGAAAGCCTGTATAATCACTATGCCAGTCCCGATCTTGAGATCAATTGATACCTTGAGCTAGACTCCTTTAGAGAGTCCTCCTTCCAAGTGGTTATGCTCTGTCTTAACCATTCCTTGTAAAAAAAAACCTTAAAAAGCATTAAGTAATAGCAGATTTATTCAAATGCCGGAATAAGAGTCAAATACCTTTGACTCCAACTATGCCCCTATTAGTAAAGCTTGAAAGCCTTCATTTTTTTCCTACATAAGTCTATCTTATTTACTCCTCCTCCCTAGATGGGATAAAAGACTCAACTAAAGACTGTCTTAGATTATTAGTGGAAGGAGCAATTGAGAATCAAGCTTATTAGTGGATAGGTAGGTTAAGGATTCTCTCTCTACTGCCTCCACCTCACGTTCCTCCCTATAGGGGATAGAGGACCGGACTAGAGATTGTCTTAGATTATTAGTGGAAGAAGCAATCGTGAATCAAGTTATTAGTAGAAAGGAGGTAGGTTAAGGATTCTCTTTCTACTGCCTCCACCCCGCGTTCCTCCCTCGAGGGATAAAGCCTGCTGACTCAATGCCTTTCTACTAATTAGCAGAGATTGGAGAGGACATTTTCTCATTGAGATATACATGTCTTTCCCCCCCCTCCCCCCCCCCCCCCCCCCCCCCCCCCCAACCCAAAAAAAAAAGAAGAAAGAAATTACTACAGTTCAAGAAAGAAGGCCCCCCTCAGGCTTAACTATTTTGCTAGACAAATTGGTTTTCGTAATGAAATTTGATATTAAGCACATCTAGTAAAAAATAATTTCATTCTTGGATGTCTATCTAGAATTTTGAACTATTTTTAAGTTCTCTATGTTGTTTTTACCTTGAAACCCATTGATTTCACATTCTATCCTTAATTATATATTCTTGACAAGCTTAATTATATAAAAGTATTGACCAACTTTTTGCTTTCCAAATAATCTATATTTCTAGATATGGTCTTGACCCGCATCCTATTGTTAATCTCACTTTTCCAGCATGTCTATAATTTTCGTATCATCCTTGAGTTTAACTCTCGTCTTACCAAGAGTATCTTTAGTTTTATAGATATTCCTATAGAAATATATGCCTTTTTGGTAGGGGGCCAGCCTGAATAGTATGGTTGGGCCTTCTTACAACACAAAAATATGCAATTTTATGCCTCTTTTGAGTGCACAATTTAATGCACTATTTCGGGTCACTGCAATGACCTAATATGCCTTCACTTTGTTGTATGTATCAACCCAATTTGAGTTCATATCTTCATGTATATTTTTTAGGACCTTTTTTGTAAAATTTAAATGTTATTGTACCTATATGCTATATAAGGCGAATAGGCTATAAAAATTTGAAAAATAGGTATAATATGTGGTAGAAAAAAAAAAAAAGCAACAACAGTGGCTGAAAATCTATTAAAAAAAGAAACCAGAAAGCTCTTTTGTAGCTAAAACCATATAAAAGCATAAGGGGAGAAAAAATGTGTTTGAGGTGTCGCGCACCAATTTTTATTCCAAGCCATCTTGACTCAAGAAAACCCAATACTCTTTATGTTAGAACTCATCCTTTTGTAAAAGGACAATTGCGATGTAAGTTTAATCTTGAAAATTGATTTGAATAAGAGCTTTTTGAAAAAGGTTTGGAGTTGCCACTTAAAATAGTTAAAGATGTGCTAGGTTATTGTAAGCACCCCATTTCTGCTTGCTTGGCGATCCTTGGCCCAGCTAGACTGACATTCAAATCGACACAGACACATTCAAGTCTAAATCAGTTTTTCAGACTAATTCTAGTCAATCAATCGCTTCGCAGGCCCAACAGGCCCAATAGAGGCAAAATGACCAAAATGCTCTTCCGACATTGCTTGGTTCAATTCCAGTTAGTAAGTCTTCCTAAAGACTATAAGTTCGTAGTTCAACTTTAATTCTAGTTCCAATTCTAATCCAAACCAGTCAAGCTCAATCTGGCATGTCATTCGAGAAAGTTGATCCATCAAACGATAAGTCCATTTAGTCCGGCACGTTTATTGAGAAAACTTCTCAAAATGAAAAATCCCTTCAAACCTATCGACCGGGATGAAACCTAAGTCCCTGATATGGTAGAGCGGTTCACTTCTAGCACCTACTAGCTCGCCAATGTAGAATGTTCGCTATCTAACACGTCTTTCAAGAAAGTTAATTCCTCAAGCGAGAAGACTATCCAGTAACTTTCCAAGATCAAGCAGTCTCTGGAATGAACGCACGCCTTCAGAGTGATGGAAATACTCACAAACATCGTAACTGTTAGAGTAGTAGAAACACTCACAAATAGGTCGATATTGGGAATTGCTAACAAAACTCCTATGTCACAGGACCAAACATGCCTCTTGGCTGTGACATGTTTACTGAAGGACGAGATACCTTTGGAAACTAACTCGGCACACACCGTCAGAGTGAAAAAGTCAACACTAGTGCCTGCTAGCCCACTCTAGTGAAAAATGACCAAACTGCCCCATGGCCCTTTCGGCACGCTTCTCGAGAAAGTACCTAAGTCCTCAGAGTGGTAAGTCCATCCTTCTAAGATTTTTCCAAAGACAATCCAGCATGTTCAAATGCCTTCCAGTCGGTTCCGGATCAATTCCGAGACCATCCGGTCAAAATGACTATTTTGTCCCTAAGCATCCTATAGCCTTCGGGAACCACACCGGCTCTGGATATCAAACCGGTAACCTCTTGCGGATGTGTCTAATTGTATTATTGACATTCCTGCACCTTTTCGGATCATTCTGAGTCTATTCCAGTAAGCCTAGTGTGAAATGACCGTTTTGCCCCTAGTGAGCCAGTTACCTTTTCTAACCACACAAGCTTTGGGTATCAAATCGGCAACCCCTCAGAACACTCTCGATAGTGTTTCCAATCTTCAAGCCTTCTGACGGGTCACTCCGAGTCCATTTTGGTGTTTTCTCGGTCCAATTGACTGTTTTGCCCTTAGTGGGCTGGTCAACCTTTTCAAATATCTCGGCGCTGTTTCTCAAGCTAGTTACCTCTAGGACACTCTTTCAAGGGTTCCTGTCTGTCCCCAGTCTTTTGGATCATTCTTAGACTTTCCAGAATCACTACTAGTGAAGCCAAGCCAAAAATTGCATAATAGTCACTTGGACAAGCACCCAAATCTTTTGCCTTGCATCCTAAGGGTCAAAAGATACATTTCTTGCCGCTTTAAAACTTTCCTAAGTGTCTAGTGGCGCCAAGCCAATAAATGGTCTGGCGCCACTCCTAGTGGTGCCAAGCTTCAAATAGAATTGGAGCCACTACAACAGGCGCCAGTTCCTATTTCAATTGCTTGTAAATATATACCCTCTCTCTATGAAAAAAGGGTCCGTAAACTCAGTCCAGAAACTTTGCATCACTAAAAACAGAGCTCGAATTCTCTCAAGACCCTAATCCTCTCAAGCCTCCTCAAACCCTAGCCTTCATACACTGAAACCCTAGCCTTTATACATTCTACACACTCAAACACAAGCCTCCAAGCATCCATTGAAGATCAAGTACATCATCTTCAAGGTTCTTAAAATCCAATTAAGTAAAGCAAAGAAAGCAATCAAAGCAAGAAGAAGACAAGGCTGATTTTTTATTTACTTTTATGTAATCCCCCTCTCTCTTCTCTCTCCTAACCCACTTGGGTTTTCTTCTATTTTAATCTCCATCTTTTACCTCCTCTTCTTGCATGCTTAAAATAAGGGACTCCCCGGTTCATGCTTAGGAATAATTATTGAAAGTCACTGTGTTGGGGGCTTTCTTCAAGTTCGACCTACGACAATGTGGGTTCGGCCCCCTTGGTTATATGGTGAAGCCTAACCTTGAATGTTCACGTCCCTATTGCATTATGGTTATCATATTCATACATTGCATTCAAGATTGCATTTAAAGTTATTTTCAAACTTGCATCAAAGCTCTCTTTCAAAACTTGCGTTCAAAACTTCCTTCTTTCAAACGTGTTCTCAAAATCACATTCCTAGGATGATTCTAACCATTCCATGGCTAGGGTTGTTTTAGGGAAGTGTTATATTCAATGTAACCATCAATGTCAAAATTTTGGGTTCAAACCTTAAATTGTTTTTATCAAAATCATAATCCTAAAATGATTCTTGTCATTTCTTAGTTAGGATTGTTTTAGGAAAGTGTTAAATTCAATGTGATCATTATGGTCCGTGTTTCAAACCCTATTTATTTTCAAAATCACAAACCTAGAATGGTTCTAATCTTTTCATGGTTAGAAATGTTCTAGAAAAGTGAGATATTCAAGAGACTTGTAAAAGTCCATATTCAAACTTCTTTCCAAATAGTTTTGCAAATTTACTTTAAAAAAAAAAACAAAACACTCTTTTCAAAGATTTACTTTCTAAAAACTTTTTGTCTTAAAGTCAAAGTCAAGCCCTAGGGTCTGTGTTTAGGAAACACTAGTTTTCTCACATAAAATCATTACTTTTTATTTTGCCTTAAATCATAGATTTTTAAAACCCTTTTCCCACCAAACCATAGATTTCGAAATCAAGATTTTCAAAACTCAACCTTTGCAACTCTATGCCAAATCAAATCTTACAATTTAGGAAACCAAACCAAATCCTCCAATTTGGAAAACAAAATCAAATCATTTATTTTTGGAAATAAAATCCAATCTTCAAGTTTAGGAAACAGAAATCAAATCTTTCCTATCTCTAATCTTTTCTAATTTCAAACATTTCCAATCCCGACTTTCTAAATTTCAAACTATCAAATCTTTCCTAATTCTAATATTTCCAAATTTCAATCTTTCTTAATTTTAAACTTTCAAACCTTTCTTAATTTCAAACTTTCAAATCTTTCTAAGTTCAAATATTTCTAAATTCAAAACTTTCCAAATTCAAATCTTTTCAAAATCAACTCTTTCTTAAAAAGGAAACTTTCCTTATTCAAAACTTTCCTAATTTGAAACTTTTCTAATTCGAAAGCTTCCTAATTTGGAACATTCCTAATTCAAAAATTTCCTAAAAGTCAACTTTCTAAAATCAAACCTTTGCATTTCAAGTGCATGTTTCAACCCTTGGTTACCTAAGTTCTAAGATGTCTAAACACTAGTTCAACCATAACCCTAAGTCAGGAAGCTTCAACTCTTTTCTAAATCAAGATGGTTTTCAAACTCCAATTCTAGTCAAGATGATTTCAAAATTTTATTCAAACTTTCCAAAACAATTCCAAGTTCTACTCCTCAAGTTCATTTTCAAATCAAAGCTTAATTTCAAATTCTCAAGTTTAATTTCAAATCAAAGTCAATTCCAAGTTCTATTTCAAATCAAATTTCAATTCAAACCCTCTTCAAATCAAGTTTCTAAAGGCCCCAAAATGTCTTTTCAAGTCAAACTTTTCAAAGACCTTAAGTGTCTATTTTCAATTGGACCTCGAGTCTGAACTACGATTGACCTGATTCCCAACAAAGGGATATGTAGACAAGCCTCATGAGTGTAGTCACAACCTTTTTTCAAGCTACCCATTTCCATAACCTTTTTCAAGCTTCAAATCCTTTCATCAAATCTATTTTCAAAATCAAATTCTTTTCTCGCACTTGCATGTCATACATCATGTAATTCTTTTTAAAGTGGATAGTATTGGACATTGGAGATTTTAAATGAGTGAACCTAGGGGGAATAGACGTATAGGCACCACAGGGGTCGGATAAGGTGATAGCCTAGTACATCTTCCCTATACATAACCAATCTCCGAACTTAGAATCACTGTTTTTGAAAGACCAAAACTGGAGTTATTTTCAAAAAAAGAGCTTAAATATTTTCAAAGGTTGCCAAACAATCTGTTTTCTCTAAAAAAAACCTCTCTTGAGGAAGTTTTTCAAAACCTTTTCAAAAATCCTAAGTTTAATCTTTGGATTGCACTTAGTTTTAGAAAACCTAACTCACCTTAACAAAGTTAGGTGGTGACTCCAAAAAATTTTTCAAAAGCTCTTATTCAAATCAATTTCTAGTTCAAACTTAGTCGCACTCACCTTTCTAGGAGAATTGAATTCTAACGAGAGAGTACCGTGTTTTTCTCACTTGTGTGTTCTCGAGTGTAAAAAATCAGGGCACGACAGTCACCTAAAATTAAGTGTAATCCAAAGACTATACTTAGGTTTTTTAAAAATATTTGAAAATGTCTTAGGGAAGGTTTTGAAAAACAAGGTTTTTAGCAACCTTTTGAAAATGATTTAAAGCCTTTTTGAAAATGTGACTCCATGTTCGTCTTCCAACTAAAAATCTATTGTTCAAAAGTTGGTTGCGTACAAGAAAAATATCCTAAGATCATCACCTTACCCTACCATTTTGATACTTATATGTGTGTTCACCCTTAATTCACTCACACATCTCTGGTTACTTAATATCCACTTATATCCACTTATTAGAGCTTTGAAAATGGGGTTTGGTCATCACTTTGAAGATGAATAATGTATGATGCATGTTTTTGAGAAGATTTTAGGAAGTTTAGGAAGTTTTTAAATTTTGATTTTGAACAGAAATTTCGATAGAATAGATTTTTGAAAGGACACTTGAGTTAAAATGAGCATTATAACCACACCTATTTAGATTGCCTATATATCTCAATGAGCAAGAATCAAGTTATTTGTAGTTCGTTACCTCATGCAAGAGCATGATTGAAAATTATTGAAATTAAAAATCAAGAGAGTTTTTTACTTGACATTGAACTTGAGAGAGTTTTAAAATGTTTTTGAAATAGAACTCAAGAGAGTTTTTGGAATTTTTTTGAAATAACTCAAGAGAGTTTTATAATATTTTTGAAACAAGGAAATTAACTCAAAGGAGTTTTAAAAATGTTTTGAAATCTTGATTTGAAATTTTTGGAAAGGGAATCTTAGATTGGATTAAAGTGAAAGTTCTTATGAACTTGTCTTTTAAAAGTTTTGAAAATTATTTTTGTATACCTTTATGAAAGGTAGGTTGAATGTTTCATCACATTTAAGAGATTAGTTATTGAGCAACTAAACTCCTTTAAGGTTGTGATTTTTAGAAAAAGGCTAGAAACTACTTCCATTAGGGTTTTGAATTACTTTAGGGCTATAGAACCCTACTTGACATCTCACTTTTCTTGGGAAACTATAACCATCAAAGGACTAAGATTATCCTAATAATGTGATTTTTGAAAATCTTTTTTGAATGAAGTTTTGAAAACTTTTAGGGTTTGAAAATATGAACCATGAAGGTTCCATTTAATGTATCACATTCCCTTGGAAACCATAATCATCACCACTCTCTTGAGTGCGGTTTTCAAGTTGTTTTACAAGACCTACAACTCTCTTGAGTTAATTGTTCAAAAAGAGTTTCACATAAAATCATAACTTTCTCACATGAAATGACACTTTTTAAGATGTTTCCTAAAAGTTCTTCACATAAAATTATAAGTTCTCTGCATAAAATCATAAAGATTTTTTTACATAAAATCGTAGTTTTCAAAGTATTAATTTTTGTGCATAAAATGACACTTTTCAAGTCTTCCAAAACCACTAGATTCAAAGCCCTAGTTGAAAACCACCTTTGAAAACACTAGGTTTCAAAACTCTAGGTGTTGTTTGGATGGGGTCTTCGTTTTCGGTTTCAGTGGTTTTGGTTTGTGGGACTATATTTGGTAGTTAGTTTTATATTTAGTTTTGTGAGAACTAGACCCTAAAAAGAGAAAGCACGGAGACCAAGTAAAAGATGTTTGGAATGGTTTTGAGACCAATCTCTGGGACATTTGAAAACACGGGGATACGTTCACTGTATACTTAAACGAAAACACGGGGATACATTCACCTACTCACAATTCATCTTTGTTGATAAATTGAAGCTGCGTTAGCTCCCAACCAACCATCTAAAAGTCACCGCTCCCACTCGTGGCAATGGCTATCGTTTCTAGAAAGAGGAAGAGGCCAGTGGTGTTGTGCAACAAATCATCTTGTGGCTCTTTGGAATATCCCCCTAAGTTTTTTCGAACACCTCAAGTGTGAAAATCCATCACAAAGGCTCTAAATAAATTAACTATTTCCTATAAATTTTTTTGGTTCTTGATTATGTGTTTGTATGCTTCATAAGCTACCGATCTAACTTTTTTTGGTTCTTGATTTTGTGAATATATGCTTCATAAGCTACCGATCTAACAGATCTATACCATTTTCAGGTTATGTGTGCATGTTTCCGTCTATTTTGGGTACTTCTACCATAAATCTACATTTATGTGCATACTTTTGTGCTTATGAGTTAGGGTTTTGGCCTATTATTTGATTTTGTCTTCAAAGCTCAGGTTTCAATTATTTCCACTGTGGATGGTTAGCATAGTTACAAAGTGAAGTTATTTTTAATTTTTAATGTTGTATTTTTATTGAATTTTTTTTGTGTAATTTGTATTATACTCTTGAAGAAGATCTATTGCTACCGAGTTCATTATGCGAATAATTTGGCTATTGTCCTACATATTAGTTAGGGTTTGATAGTGCCTTTCACTTCTGCACTTATGGAAATTTTTGAAAATTTGTTTTGTTATGAAATTTTTGGAGAAAACATAGCCTAGGATAGCCATACTCTAAGACTACATCATATTTTATGAATAGATGGCAAATGGTATTGATGATACCGATGATGCTAAACAATGGCCTCCGAAGGTTGAGGAAGCATTCATTATGCTAATGCCCTAGGAGGTAGAAAAACTGAAATGCAAACATCCACATTTCCTACAAGGACGTGGCAAATGTTTGACGATGCATTGTTCGAGCATACAGGGATTTGGTTCACATCTAACAAACTCTAGCAAAAATACAATAGGTTGAGGCATAAACTCTGAGAGTTTTCCCAACTTATAGACCATACTGGATTTGGATGGGATACATTGACAAACACTATCACTGCACCTGATGATGTTTGGCATAATTACCAAATGGTAATCCCACCACTACCTTTGTCATTTACTTGTGACCTATTACAACCGATGTCGTTAAAATTAATTATTATTTTAATTACTTGTTGTAGAGCCACCTAAATGCCAAACAATCTAAAAAAAAAAAAAAAAAAGGATTATAACACTACACTCTGCTGGTGTGATATTTAACAAATCATCTACCACTGGTGCACTATCTTGTGCCTCCACCCATCCTGCACCTGCCTCAGAGGAGGAATGAGAGATGGAAGAACGCTTCATGAATGGGTATATTCATGTCAACCCTCAAATAGGATTGCATGATAAGCCTACGATTACCCTTTCAAATTCTAAGTTAGGGAAGCGTCATTGTCAAGATAGTACAAGCTTTGAAGGACCCAGGTTTAAGAAAGAAAGCAAATCCTCTAAGATGGAAAGTGCATTTGAGGCATGGACCTTTGCCTCAAAAGCACGTGCAGAGTATTATGACAAGAAGAACCACCCCAACAATGAAGCTTCTAGTTCACAAACTGATCAATACTCGATTGATGAGTGTGTTGAATTGGTGGGTGCAATGGAGGGGGTGGACACATATCGTTATGTGAAGGCATGTCAGGCATTCATGGATAGTCAGTGGTGAAATTATTTATGAAGATGCCTATGGGTGGGAAGAGGCATTGGGTGGACTCCCTGTGATGTACCTGTGGTTAAGTGGTTTTGTCCAGGTTCTTCTTTGGTGGTTCTTTTACTTTTTGGGGTGATGGTCCTGTGGTTCTGTTATGGTGTTGGTTTTGTGGACTTGTGGTTTTGTTATGGTTCTAGTAATGTAGTATTTTTTTATGGTGGTGGTCTTGTGGTTCTGTTTTAAGTAGTGATGTAGCTGTTATTAGATCCTTATGAGGTTATATTTAACATGGGACTTTTTTTTGTTATAGTAGGTGGTAGACAATGTGCCACTTATCCAATATTATTAGGTATAAGTTAAAATATGTAATCTATTAGGTGGTAGACAGTTTACCTATGTTATGCTTTGTAATATATTATGTATGTATTGTTGGCTACAAATGGGTGTGGTTTTCTACCATCTATCTATTCTTCTAAATATTATCAATGGGGGTGTGATGCTAAACTTTAAACTGGCTTAATATTCTTTGCTTTCATATTGTTATCCATGGTGGTGATTGGTGAATCTCAAGGTATTTTTCACACTACATAATTGATGATACACATCTAACATAATTAATGATATCTTCCTCCCATAATGGACTTCCTTTTATTGCATTCATCTACTATAGTTAATGAAGGGAATTTCTACTTAGTATTCTCAGCTGACAACTTAAAAGAAGTGGACTTCCACTTGCCATAGATAAAAGAGTGGACAATCATTTATTGTATCCACTTGCCATAGTTAAATTTATTGTATCCATCTACCAAAGTTAAAAGAATGGACATCCATTTATTGTAGTGGTTTTCAATTACATCTGAGAAGAATTTCATTAAATTGCAACTGATTTCTTTTACGTTGAATTGCATGTAACTTCAGTTGCATTTCGTGGTTGCTAGTCATATTATGCATTTGACTTTAATTACCTGTATTGGCATATATATACAGAATGTCGTCAAGTCAAGGTAGGATTGAGACTAGTGACTCAATTGAGGACAGTGACATGGTTGATGACACACTTGATTAGGTAATGGCACATCAAATAGCTTATAATTTTCTTGACTTCATAAGAAAGGAACCCTAAACATCTCCCTTGTCAAGGTATGAGTGCACTTTACAATTAATATATGGGGTGTCTAGCAACAATATATGTTGCGTATGGATGCACATACATTTACCTCTCTAGCAACCGAGTTGGTTAATCAAAACCTAGTTTAATTAAACAATATGCACTTGTTAGATAAGGAATCTTTAGCAATATTCCTATACATCATTGGTCACAACAAAAGGCATAGAGCAGCTGTTGATAGGTTCCAACACTCCACTGAGATGATTAATCGACATTTTAAATTCATGATGTATGCACTAGCTAATCTGGGGACCGTTATGATTCAACCTCCTAACCTAAACCAAATACAACCACAAATATTGCACAATCCCAAGTATTACCCTTGGTTTCAAGTAGTAAGTGCATAGAATCCCAAGTATTACCCTTGGACCGTTGTAGTAACATGTTTTAGTACTTACAATTGATGACATATGATTGTATTGGAGCAATAGATGGGACCCACATTGTTGCTTGGGCACCCGCAGTAAAACAAACTGCATTTTGTGGTCGAAAGGTTAACATAACTTAGAATGTCATGGCGGCATGTTCTTTTGACATGAAGTTTACATTTGTTTATGTTGGTTGAGAAGGTAGTGCTAATGATTCAAGAGTATTTTTAGAGGCAATTATAAGAGGGTCACTATCATTGCCATATGCGCAACAAGGTCACTAATTTTGTTTAAGCTACTAATAGCGCTTCATGTAATCATAAAGGTTTACATAATTATTACTACCAATTGTTTGACATTATTTGTATAAATTAGGTAAATACTATGTTGTCGATGCGGGGTACACAAATTGCCCCGGTTCCTATCCCCTTTTAGCTCAAGACGATATCACTTATGTGACTATTATGGTAGAGGTAGAGGCCCACGAAGTCATAATGTATTATTTAACTATGGACACTCTTCTTTACGGAATGTGATTGAAATATGTTTTGGAGTTTTGATGGATCGATTTCTACTACTTAAACTTATGCATAATTACAAGAATGTATGACAAGCACCAATTGTGACTGCATGTGGTGCTATTCACAATTGGATATGTTTTTTAGTGAATATCAGGGTGAAAATATGGAAGATGCAAATAAGGGAGGAGGGGAGACACAACAAACAGTTCCTAACTTGTCTCAAGCACAAATAGCCTACATGGCTGAAGTTCGAGAAAATATTGCAGACTCTATGTGGGCAGCTTATAATAACAATATTTAGAACTTGTTTGTATTGGAATGTACTTCTATTAGTATTGATGACTATGCCACTTATTCGGATATTATTACTTTGTTTGTGCTAATTCATAACTTGGAGTATGTATGTTATTTTATTAGATAGACATGCATTTTATATTCCATAATATTGTGAGATTAATTTACCTCCCAAAGGCAGTTATTTGTATGGAGCACAAGCGCGGGCCCATGTGTGCGTGTGGTACTGGCCGGATGTGAATATGTATGGCTCATACAGAAGATAACTATGGGAGATACTTCTTTCGTTATCCTAAAGGCGGTAACCATACCCATTCTTTTTCGTGGGGGTGGACACATTTGACCTTAACAGGCAAAATGATGAGTTTCTTCCTATAAGAAATGTAAACCCATTGCATCATGGTCACAATTGGATGATTTGTGCTTGTTGTGGGGGTAACATCTTAATTTGTATCACTGTGTTAATCCTATTCTTTCTACTTCTCATTACCGTGGTAGTAAATGAAAAAATATATGAAATGTGCAATGTGCCCCCTTTTGGACCTATTATATAGTTTATAATATCTTAACCTTGTATTAAGATAAACACTGTTGAATATGTTTCGTAAAATGTGTGCTTTTATAATTTTTTTTTTTTTGTAAGTTTTGTTTGTTTTTGGAAATTCTTAGCCAAACACATTTTCATTGGTTCTAGTATCAAAAACTAGTTTTTGAATGCATGTACCAAACGCATATTCGTTTTTGAACCCATCTTCAAGAACAGTTATCGAAAACTGGTTTTCCATACTAGTTTTTTAGGGTTTGTATCCAAATGAAGCCGTAGTTTCTCTCTCTAGGTTCCAAAAACCCTAGTTTCTCTGTCTAGGTTCCAAAAACTCTAGTTTCTCTCTCTAGGCTCTAAAACCCTAGTTTTTCTCTCTAGGTTTTCAAAATTAGGTTTCCAAGACACTAATTTCTCTCTCTAGGTTTTTAAAACTCTAGTTTCTGTCTCTAGGTTCCAAAAACCCTGGTTTTGCTCTCTAATTTCAAAACCTTAGTTTCTCTCTCTAGGTTTCAAAAACCCTAGTTTCTCTCTCTAGGTTTCCAAAAACCTTAGTTTCTCTCTAGGTTTTCAAAACCCTAGGTCAATATAACCCTAGTTAGTTAACCATAAGTCAACTTAATCCTAGTTAGTTAACCTTTGGTCAATCTAACCCTAGTTAGTAAACCCTAGGTCAATCTAACAATAGTTAGTAAATCTAGATCAACCTAACCCTAGTTAGTAAACCTTAGGTCAATCTAACCCTAGTTAGTAAAACCAAATTCAACCTAACCCTAGTTAGTATACCCTTTGTTTACTTAACCCCAATTAGAAAAACTAGCCTAAGTTGTCTAACCAGTAGTTTCAATTCCAAGTCTTAAATTCAAAATCATTTCTACACTTGTTTTCCAAAATCTTCTCTCTTGAGTATTAAAAACTGGTATTGATAAAACCTTTTCAAATACCTTTGGAACCCTCTCAAATTATTTTTAAAAGTTCTCTTAAGCTTGGCTTAACAAAAAGTGGCTGGACTCTTGGCATTGTCAAAAACTATTTTCCAAAATATTTTCTGAAAACTAACAACCCTAAAGATGATCCTAACTCTCCCATGGTTAGGGTTACCCAAGGAATGTGATGTATTGATTGAAACCTTCATGGTTCATATTAGAGTTCCATACCTTAAATGTTTTCAAAATCTCTTTCAAAATGGATTTTCAAGAGTCCCATTTTTGGGACAATCTTAGTCTTTCTATGATTAAGGTTTCCAAAGAAAATAAGATATCAAGTGGGACCATCATGGTTCACAATATGGTCCTAAAACCCTAAAGTTATAAAATATATATATATATATATATATATAAAAAAGAAAGTTTCTAGCCCTTCTTCTAAAAAGCATTTTCTAAAAATCATAAGCCTAAGGGAGTTTAATTAGTTTGATCAATAACTACATGACTTTCAAAATATTTTCAAAGACAAGTCTTCAAGAGTTCTCATTTTATTCCCATCCAAATTCCTTCTTCAAAAATCTTAAATCAAGATTCCAAAACAACTTCAAAACTCTCTTGAATTGATTTCAAAACTCTCTTGAGTTGATTTCAAAACATTTCAAAATGCTCTCAAGTTCAATTTCAAGTCAAAATTCCCCCTGAGTTCAAGTTTCAAATCCCTCCAAGGCTCCCTTGAGTCCACTTTCCAAATCATGCTCTAGCATGAACTATGAATTACCTAATTCTTTCCAAATGAGATACATAGGCATCCTAAACAACTTAGGAGCGGTCACATCTTTTCTTTCAAGTCAAACATCTCTTCAAAACATCCCTTTCATCTAAATCATTTTTTAGAATTCATTTTAAAATTCCATTTTTAAGGAATCATTTTCTAAAAACGTGCAGCATACATCATTCATTTACAAAGTGATGACTAAACCCCATTTTCAAAACTTTAATAAGTGGGTATTGTGGATGTTAGGTCACTAGAGATAAGTGAGTGAATTAAGAGTGAATCGACATATAGATACTGAGCATCAAGTGAGATAAGGTGATGATCTTAGGATATCTTCTCTATACGTAACCAACCCCCGGACTGCAGATTCTAGTGCGAAGGCCAACATAGAGTCACATTTCAAAAGGGTTTTCCGATGTTTTCCAAAGGTTTATAAGAAAATCTTATTTTTCAAAACACCTTCCTAGAAGGCATTTTCAAAGCATTTCTAAAAAGCCTAGGTTTAATCTTTAGATTATTTTTAGCATTAGGTGACTTAGCACATATTTAATTATGTTAGGTGGCAACGCCGAACTTTTTCTAAAAAATTCTTATCTAAAATCAACTTTCAAGATTAAACCCCCGTCGCACTTATCTAAAATCAACTTTCAAGATTAAACCCCCGTCGCGCTTATCCTTTTAAGAGGGTGAGTTCTAACAGAGAGAGCATTGGCCTTTTCTGAGCTAAGAGATGCTTTGTTAAAAGTCAGGGTGCTACAAGTGAAAACTTTGATAATGTGATTGTGATGGAGAAAATTCTATGGTTTTAAAGCCCCAAGTTTGAGCATGTTGTTGTTATTGTTAAAAAGTCAAAGGCTCTTAGCACTATGACAATTGATCAATTGGTGGCCACACTTGAAATCCATGAACAAAGGATAAACAAGAAACTTTTAAGTCCTCTTGAACAAGCTCTCCAATCCAAGCTTTCCTTGAAAGAAGGAAAAAAGGAGAAGGAAGGATATCTCAAAGAGGAAGTGAAAGGTGTTGTGAAGGCCATGGTAGAGGTTATGGAAATCGTGGCAGAGGCTATACAGGCATGGAAAAGGTCATGCAAATAGAGGTAGAGGTGGAAGAAACACTAGTGGAGGTGGAAGAAGTCAAACTTCATAATCTTTAACAGGAAGAGGAGGAGACGATTACAACTGTTCATTTAACCGGCCTAGATATGACAAGAAAAATGTGATATCCAATAATTGCACTGATATGACAAGAAGAATGTATTATCCTATAATTGTCGTAACTCTAGGCACCATAGATATGACTATAAATCAAAATCAAGTAATGAAGTTGATAAGCAAGTGAACTATGAGAAGAAAGAGAGCAATGATGTTGGACCTATGTTGCTAGCTTACAATAGGTCCAATGGAGATCAAAACAATGCATGGCTTCTTGATGTAAGGGCAAGCAATCACGTGTAGCAATAAGTATATGTTTGTTGAACTTGATGAGGCGATGCAAGGCCAAGTTACATTTGTTGACTCCTCCAAAATTCCGGTGAAAGGCAAAAGTAAAATTCTAATCAACCACAAGAATGGAAATCATTATTTTATTTTTGATGTCTATTATATTCTAGATATGAAGAATATTATTTTAAGTTTGGGCTAACTTTTAGAGAAGGGTTATGATATTTGTATGAAAAATTATCAATTTACCATTAAATATGCTTGTGCTAATTTGATTGTTAATGCGAAAATGTCTAAGAATATAATGTTCTTTGGATATCCACGTGATTCTATGAAATGCTTGAATGCGATTGTCGAAGATATAGCTTGATTGTGGCACTTATGGCTTAGGTAACTTAACTTTGGAGGTTTGAAGCTGTTACCATGTAAGAACATGGTAAGAGGTTTGTTAATGCGAAAATGTCCAAGAATATAATGTTCTTTGGATATCCACATGTTTTATGTTACCATGTAAGAACATGGTAAGAGGTTTTACCATGTGAAGGATGCATTATTGGCAAACATCATAGAGTGTGTTTTTTAAAAGAAGTATAGTGGAGAGTATCAAAACCATTAGAGCTTGTGCACACCAATGTTTGTGACCCTTTGAAGCCTATGTTAGATTGGAATAATAGGCAGTTCCTCACTTTCATTGATAACTACAGCTGGAAAACTTGGGCATATTTTCTGAAAAGGAAGTTTGAGGTGTTTAATGTGTTCAAAGAGTTCAAGACTCTTATGAAGAAGTAAAGTGGCTACTGTATTAAGGCATTGAGGTCCAATCAAGGTGGTGAGTATACTTCTGATGCCTATGAAAATTATTGCAAAAAACATAGGATTATTCGTCAATTTACTCCATCATATACTCCATAATTGAATACAATTGCTAAAAGGAATAATAGAACCATCTTAAATTATGGCTAAAAGCATGTTGAAAGGAAAGAGATTGCCTGAGTTTTGGGCTGAAGGCGTTGCATGTGTCATTTACTCGATAAATCATTGTTCACTTGAACACAATGGAAGAGGATTGGAGTTCATTTAAGCCAAGTGTTACTCATCTTAGAGTGTTTGGGTGCATTGCTTATGATAAGACTTTGAAAGCTAGGAAAACAAAGCTTGATGACAAATGTGAAAAATGCATTTTTCTCAGGTATGTCAATAGAATAATGGGTTACAAGTAGTACAACCCATTACTAAGAAGGTGATCATAGGTATATATGTGATCTTTCAACAAGATGGAGTGTGGGAATGGAATGAAAAAGAAGCCTCCATTGATGTTACTTGTACTTGAAGACTAGAAGAGCCAAAAGAAGTTAGACGGGAGCCACAAACTCCTACACAAAGGTCCCCCTCATCTCATGGAAGTGCTTTATCATCACCATCATTTTCTTCATTAGAGGCTAGTTCAAGTAAAAGGCCAAAAAGAACAAGAAGCTTCCGAGAAATCTAACAATTCCACAAAATTGATTTCATGGATTATCATCCTCTTAGCTATTAAGAAGCCATTCAAGAAGAGAAGTGGAAGCAAGCTATGGAAGGAATGCAAGCTAATATTCAACAAGTGCAAAGATACAAGACAAGATTGGTTGCTAAAGGCTACAAGCAAAGAGCAGAATTGAATATAGAGAAGTATTTGCTGTTGTTGCTTTGTTAGAGAATATTAGATTGATGATTTCTTTTGCCCCTCAACATAAATAGAAGATTTATCAACTTAATGCAAAACTAGCCTTTTAAAATAGCTTCCTTGAAAAAGAAATACATGTGACATAACCCTTGGGGTATGTCAAAGAAGGGGATTAAGATAAGGTGCCTAACTTGAAGAAAGCCTTTTATGGGCTAATGCAAACTCCAAGTGCATGGAATGCTAGAATTAACAAATACTTCAATGAGAATGGGTTTGAAAATGTCCTTATGAGCATGCATTGTATATGGAAGTGGATACCGATGGAAGTATGTTATTTGTGTGTCTTTATGTTGATGACTTGATCTTTACTAGAAAAAATCCTACTATATTTAAGGAATTCAAAAAGAGTATGATTATGGAATTTGAAATGATGGATATTGGCTTGATGTCACACTTTCATGGCATTGAAGTTGTGCAAAGTGAAGATGGAATTTTTATTTCACAAAGTGGCTATGCAAAGGAGATCCTCAAAAGATTTGGAATGGAGTCCTCTAATCCGGCAAATACGCTCATGGAGAGTGGAGTTGAGGAAGAGCATTAATGGTGACAATGTGGAACCAACTTACTTTAATAGTTTAGTTAAAGTCTCCGGTACTTACTTGGACTAGGACGGACATATTTTATGGTGTTGGGTTGACTAGTAGATACATGGAAGCATCGAATCATTTACATCTCAATGTGGCAAAGAGGATTTTTTGTTACATCGAAAGTACTCTTCATCATGGCTTGTTTTATTCTTGCTCTAATGATTTTAGACTTATTAGTTATTCAGATAGTGATTGGGAAATAGACTCAGATGAAAGGAAGAATGCATTGGGTTTTGCATTTTTCATGAGAATTACGGCATTCACTTAGTCTTCTAAAAAGCAAGCCATTGTCACTTTGTCTACTTTGTGAAGCGGAGTATGTAACAGCTAACTCCATCGTTTGTCATGCTATATGGTTGAGAAACTTATTGAAGTGTTTGGGATTTTCACAAGAAAGTCCCACAGAGATATTTGTCGACAATAGGGTGACAATAGATTTGGGAAAGAACCTGGTGTTTCATGAAAGGAGTAGACACATTGACACTCGTTATCATTTGAGACCACGTGAAGCAAATGGAAGTGGAACTAGTTCATTGTAAATTTTATGATCAAATTGCTGATATATTCACAGAGCCTTTGAAGCATGATGTATTCAAGAAATTGAAGATAATGCTTGGTCTGAAGACTTCTGGAAATTGGGGTTAAGAGGGGTTGTTGTGTGTAGAAACCCGATTTGGGTTCATTTCTTCATGTATATCTTTAGGGATATGTTTTTGTACCTAGATGTTATATGGGGTAAATAGGCTATAAAATCTGAAAAATAGGTGTAATATGTGGTACAAAAAGAGCCACAACAGTGGCTGAAAATCTGCAGAAACACAAAGCAAAAAGTGCTCTTTTGAAGCTGAAATCGTATAGAAACTGTGTTTTTGGGGCTGTTGTGAAGAGTGCTTTGAAGGGGAAGAAAAGTATATGTAATGACTGATTTTTAATGAAGAAAAGTCCAGATTTCTTGCCAGGGAAAATGTGATTTGTTGCATGTTATTATGCGCTCCGTTTTTTGTTTTATTTTTATGCATGCTTAAAGCTCATGTTTTGTGCTGAAAATTTCAGACTGTGCCATGCGGTGCTCATACCCTATTTGTGCTTGTGTATTGCATGATTTCATGAAGATTTTGTCCCAAATCCCCCTAAAAAACTCTTTCAATTTGTTTTTTTTTTTTTTTTTTTTTGGGGGGGGGGGGGGGGGGGGGGGGGGGGGGGGGGGGGGGGGGGGGGGGGGGGGGGGGGGGGGGGGGGGGGGGGGGGGGGGGGGGGGGGGGGGGTTGGTGATCTTAAGGGTTTAGTTGCTCGTAAGGTATGGAGGTCCCCTTAAGGTGCACAAATATTGCACATTTTTATTGCACTTTCGAGCACAAAATTTGATGTGCCATTTTGGGCTAATGAAATCACCAAATGCACCCTATCTCTTATGCTTGTGGGAGTTCTTGGGGCGCAACAACATTCTTGAATGGTAATCCAAGTATTTGGCCTGAAAACAAAGATTGAGAGAGGATTTTAATCTTTGATGATCATGAACCATAACTTAAAAAGCATGTTAAGTTATCCTCCTTAGCTTTCCTTAAACCCAGACACTACTATTTGTTTACCATTGCAAACCCAATCCCACCTAACATGGTGGATGTTTTTGTTTCTTTTATTCACCGTGAAGAAAGTTTCTATTGAGTTAACCAATTGAATTTCAACACAACTTATGAATGCATTGATTTCCATTATATAAGTTGGATAGTAGCTCTGTCTACTCTTGATAAATGTCTAGTTTTCAAACTCACCAAGACTTCTTTCAATCTTGTCAATCATTTAGGCAAAGTAGTTTCTAGCTAGTGAGCCTGGAATGAAAAGGAGAAATTCTAATAAACTTTTCCAAAACATCAGCAATTCAGATCTCAAAACTAAAAAGTTAATAATTATATATAAGGGTAGTTTCTAAGGAACTCGGAGGATATAATGCGTCTAAGACTTTGGAAATTAATTAACTTTTTTAATACAAAATATTCATAACAGTGTAAAACTGGTTTCCTCAACTTTACGAAACAAAATCTGGTGGCTCTCATTCCACTAGGTTCTATTCTTAGTGGCTTGTCCAATAATCATGTCAAAGAGCCTTTCCATGCACAGAATAGAGAGGTAAACGGGAGAAGCAGCTGCTCTCTTACCTTCACCATTTAAAATGAGATTCATTGGACTGAAGTCATGGCAGAAATGGCACCAACAGTCTATATGACAAGTAAAAAAGATTTTCTTTGCGCCCAATCTACCACTATATATCATCACCTGGCATTGGCCAGGGTAGCACCAGGTAAGGGACTTTGTTTTTTCTTTCTAGTTCCATTAAATCCTAAAAAGGATGTAAACAAAGCTCGGCAAAAAACTAAATTTGCTTCAAGGAGATTGATAAACACAGCCATTTTGCTATATCTAGAGCGCTCCCTCACGATCCCCTATTTGAGGAGAATTGTTAGGCTATGGTTTAATATCTCCTGCTTTGAAAACTAAATTTATCTTCCCGGTTAGTCTCATTTGTACTAGCGTTTCAATCCCCATGGTCAGGCCCGGGAGTTGCCTAAAAACCAAAACACAAGTTGAATAGCTTGATGACACAGTAAGCTAGCAATCTCATACCATGAATTCATTTGATTATAGCATCATTGTAGCTCCACAACTTTGCTGTATAAGGTAAGCAGCCTTCTTATGTTGCAGAAGTACACAAGTGAAAAAAGCACAAGAAACTGAGAAAATATAATCAACTTGATCAACAACCAATATAGATTTCATACAGTAATTTTTCTTTTTCTGCTTTTGCAGTGAAAGTTTCTTCCCGCTATAAACCCTCCATTAAAGTGTATAAACTGAGAAAAGAAGTAAAAACTGTCTACGTTGTCGAGAAAGTAAAAAGGAAAATGCAAAGGAAAATTGGAACAACTGACTGAATTGCTTACAAATGTCTTTTGTTTCTATAAGATTACCAGCATGAGTTCACATATTTCACTGTCCACCTATATCATTTCCCATTGAAAACCCTTAAGCAGCCTCGACCACACTCATATGGATCATGTTCTGATTACTGTATCGTATACCATAATAGAGCAGCTGAAGAGCAAAAATAGTCACTAGGAAGCTTTGATGCTCCATTTCACACTTCTCATCATTGAGAAAAAGAACTTGCGAACGGTTTCTCTATCCCACTAGTTGTTGGTCGTCTGAAGGCACCTGATTTGGTTCCTGTAACAGAAGTCAGCATTACATAACAGGTACAGAAAGGACCAAACAGAAGGCTATCTACAACCTATCAAATTTTAATACCAGTGCATAATGGCAAGCACTAAAATTTTTTCCTCTGAAACCTTAAATACCTGTTCCACTTTCCTTCTCTATAGTGACTTTCCTTCTTGATAACAACTCTGGTTCAATAAGTGGTGAAAAAGCACTTCCTTTTAATTTCTTTCTTGGTCATGCTTCCTTTTAATTCCACTTTTAAAAATACAATGGAGACACCTGCTTTAGTCATTTTGTATCCCCAAGATACAATCATAACAATTGCAGCCTCAGGCAACAATAGGAAGAGATTTATTTATCTGATTCTTTTCTCCAACGAAGCCTTAATGGTATGGGAATTTCATGGTCAGGTTCACAAAATATTGAGTCCCTTACATTTCCAAACTATGATTTGTAATGTTCCCTTCTATTTATACATTGCTACAAGGAACATGACATGGTGATTCGCAATTTCTTAAAAATGTCCACAAAGCTAAAGTCATATAGGGGCATGAGAAATTTGGTAAAACCTACCAGAGCTACTCTTTGTCATGTTTGATTTTCTGTCCATCCAACTTGGGAAGTTCTTGCCAAAAAACCATTAGACCATCGTCAAAATAAATTTGTCTTGACATCTGGGCTATGATAACAAAAGATCCCACCTAATGCTGGCTGAGGATTCCCAAAATCATGAAGATTTGTGGTATTATTAGGAAGGCATTTTTATAGTTTTTGTCAATCTCCATACCAGAATTACTCTTTCATAAGCTTTGGTAGCAAATAACAAAATGCTTTACAAGTAAATTGAAAATATAGGGAATTGCAAATAATTTACCAGATATTTTTATTAGACACACTTTTTCGTCTATTGCAATAAATGTGCAGTTTGTTTATTTCATAGGATTTAAATTTGACTTCATTGCTATTGACAAAATAAAATATGTTCATAATATTTTCCTACGAAATAAGTCGAGGATAGGGAGAAAATGTAGAAATTACTAGTTTACCAAAAGGAAAAGATATCAATACTGATAAGGAGAGTCAACTTACGAAAAATCTAATTATATGACATGAACGTATATGTATAAAGCAGAACCCTCTATTACCTCCTATTGCCATGTGTTGCACTTAGAATTCATGATTTTGCTTTCTTAAACTTTAAATGTGATGCTAAGTAGTAACTCTCATTTCCTTCCACTGTTCTTTCTGTCCTCTCCTAAAACTCTTTCTCTCCCCTTTTAAATATGGCTCCAATCAAATAACACGCTCAGTATCTTCGTTTCCCAAACAAGCATTCAAATTCCACATATTTCAAACTCTCTCTCTCTCTCTCTCTCTCTCTCTCTCTCTCTCTCTCTCTCTCTCTCCATTTTAGTATTCTTAGGTGATTGGGATATTCTCTCTCTCAATAACTAGACAAATTAGCTTGAAAACAAAAAACAAATACTCAACCAAAATAATCATGGAATGTGATTTAAGTTTTGCTCGAACATAATAAAGTTAACACAAGAACAACTGCTCTAAAAATATTCACAAAATGCTTTAAGAATAACTAAAGCAATTGGCCAAGTCCTAGTAGGCTACAAGAAAATTTTATACCTGTAGTAGAATATAAAGGGAGAACACAGTTTGGTGTCTCCATCAAAATTAGCTGTCTCTTTTCCGAACTCCCAAATTACAATACAAGAATTATTAAATTACAGTTCAAATCACTTTGGTAATCAATCACTGTAAGGGCAAACACGGAAGATCAATCCATCACAAATTCCCACATTTTGCTAACCGCTTCATTATTTGAAGCTTTTTGTACTAGCTGTCAAAAACCATCAGGACATAAGACGATAGAATTGAATCTTGGCCAATCAAGACAATCACATACAGGAGATGATTATCTTCCCTACCTATGTGTTTCCGTCTCTCAGTTTCTCTATATATACATAAATGAAACATGTTAAAATACACTTAGATGTATGCATAGGTTGCATGTAAACACTGCCCCTCCAGTTTGTTGTTTGCTCAAGAAAAGGAATTACGTTTCATTGTCTTCTGCATCACTCTGTTCTAGGACAACTTTAACATATGAATCCATCACGTAGTGCATACTTAGTAGGATAACTTCACTGTAGGAATTATTATTGTGACTTTGACAGCTGACGGCAGAAAAGCTTATGTCTAGTGGGGCCTGGGTTATTGATTTATTTGTCTATGGCCGGGTAAACCAATTAACTCTTACTCTTCCTTTCTAAATATGGCTCCCATCAAATAATATCTAGGAAGTATGGACACATCATTAAAGGAGCCATCCAACATGCGTGGACAATCGTGGACGCGTGGACACTCCATTTTATGTGGACATTTTTTTTATTACATTAAATTAGACACTTCACGGACACAACTTGGACATGCATATCCCATTTTGGACACTTCTAGGGGCAGATCTGTCAAACTAAATTGATCGTGAGAGAGAGAGAGAGAAAGAGAGAGGGAGAGAGAGGCCCTAGTCTGTTGGATCGAAGTAGAATAAGAGGTATGCTAGTGATATCGATGCTTACTTTGTTTTGTGTGTTTTTTATGGATATCATATTAGATGATGATGGATGGTTGATGAAGTGTAATAACACTTTAATGTTTTGGATAGTTTATGACTTTATAGTCTTATGTATTGATAGAACAACTTTTTTGTTATTGATGTGTTTGTTTGCTTTATCATATTTTATGTAATGTAATTAACTAATTGTGAATAATTTGTTGCCCGATTAAGTACTAAAATATGTTGTTTTTTTTATTTTAATTGGTGTTATCTTATATACTTTTTACTTTTTTTGTAAAATATTTATATGTATGACATATAAAAAAATATAAAAGCATATTATTTTGTCGTATCATGTCTTGCATTTTTTAAAAATTGCCGTGTCATATGTCCAATACGTGTCGTATCTGACACTCGTGTCTATGTCCGTGCTTCTTAGAATAATATAATTAATTAGTCTCGTTGTTTCCCTAGCAAGCGTTCACATTCCACAATATTTCTCTCTCTGTTTGGGCATTTTAGTATTTTTAGTTAGTTTTGACTTTCTATCTGTCTCAATAACTAGATAGCTTAAAATATAAAAATAAATACTCCACCAAATTATCATGTAATGTGACTTAAGCTTTGCTAGAATCTATTTAAAGTCGACACAAGAAAACATACACTAAAACTATTCACAAAACGCTTTAAGAATTGCTTGACCAAGTAGGCTAGAAGAAAGATTTATACCTGTACTAACATACTAGAACTAAACCCGTCCTATGCACGGGATAAAAAGAGTAGATAATAAATTTAAAAGGTCTAAAAAAAAATAAATTATCGATTGCATATGTTTGAATATGATTCATGTTCAATTATAATAACCAATAGTCTTTAGATAAATTGTAAAAGTTGATTGTGAAAAAAATCTCTAATTTGCAATAAGAAAATAACGTTCTAACGTGAACATTCCAAAGTTGTTTTTCCTCTTAAATATGACTCCCATCAAATAATACTCTCTTACTTTCTTTGTTTCCCTAACAAGGGTCCACATTCCATAATGTTACAAATCTGGGTTATCTCTCTCTCTCTCTCTTGACATTTTTGTATTTTTAGTTAAGTTTGATTTTTTGTCTCTCAATAACTAGACAAATTAGCTTAAAAATAATAATAAATACTACGACTACACTTATAATGTGCTTTGCTTGCAAGGAAGAAAATTTTCTTTGAGCCTTCTTAAAAACATGTCATTGCCAGAACCTTACAAGCCATTTTCAAAATAAAGTAAGCAAGAGGCCTCTTGCTCAAGTTTCACATATTGCTATTCTTATAAGTACCACAAAAGCGGCATGCTAAAGAGCATCTTTCCACCAGCATATCTTCCTCAATTACTATCTACTTTATGTTGTTCGGAGTTGTGGGTGTACAAGAATCTCTTGATCTTTCTTCCTTTGTTTCTTCTTTTTTTTGAAGCAACTATTGATGTTCTTTGTCGTTTCATTATGACAAGGACATTACCCCGTTGTTAGCCCCCATTGTTTGAGGGTTGTGGGAATGGAAACCGGTAAGGCTAGAGACAAACCTAACCCTTCATAATATTTGCACAAAATAGTCGCTTTCAAACTTCAAAGTTGAAACCGTATGCTTGGCAGCCTGATCTTTCACCATTGCACCAGCCAATGCCCCTTATCTCATTACTAGTGATCCAATTTGATATGCATCATTGAGTTTTAAGAGTCAAATGTTATTGTAGTAATTCCAAGATTTGCAACAAATGGGCTGTATTAACGATCCAAAGGTCGCATTTTGGGTTGATTTCTTGTATTCAATATTTATCCTTGGACTTTAGTGGTTTTGTATTACTTCTACTATATAAAGACTAAGTTTACAAAATAAGGAGTCCAAGTCTTATTAGAATTGAAATTAGGTGAAAGTCCACATATAGCTATTCAATACTCTTAATCCAATAGAGATGAGGTTTTGGAGAATATATGCAGCAATTATGGTTTTTTGAGTATTGTGCAACAAAATTCTAATCCACACCCATCAAGTCCTAAACCTTTCTTAATCAGCCATGAAAGCCCACAACTAGGCCTTCTTAACTGGTTTCTCCAGCCTAAAACTCCAATTTGACAAACCTACCTCTTCTAACCATTAAACCTTGGCACAAAAGAATCTGAAGCAGCGCCAAATCATGTTTGTAGGTACTTTAAACAGCCCTGAAACAACCTAAAAGTTTTGTTTTTCCTATTCAAATTAAGCCCTACCTTCCGCTTTTATACCTTGTTCCATATCCTAAAGATACATGCTTTGACTAAGATTTTGGCCACAAAATACAAGATTATTTATAAAAAAAAATGGGGTCAGCTTTGTATGGTCTTTTGGGTATAAGCTCTCACATGCTAAAATTACCTTCTAACAGCAGAAGCCAAAATTACAGACAAAGGGATTGCAACTATGACATGGTAAGGTCAAGAGGTACCATACAAATTGAGAAACAATAAAGCCACAATTACAAGCATGTTATGAAAGATAATATATACTAACTTTTTCCTCTCATGTCTCGACAAAATGCACTTCCACAACAACACTGAAAAGCCCTTATAGGATGATTATGATCATCAAAGTCAATCCCATAATCCTGCAAGTCCAATGGGAGATAAATAGTTGTTTAAGGATGAGTACTCCAAGTATCTCCACCAGTTATTACAGATAATTAGCATGAATTTAATAACATGAAGCAAGCCCAGAATCATCACAAGCAATACCATATCAGTAATTCTGACAATTGATCACAATTTCTAGGACCCAAATTCTCCATTATTTTTGTTCCTACTATAAAAAAGGGAAAAGAAAAACATGTTCAAAAGTCTCATTGCAGACTAAAGATTCAAGTTAAAAGCAGATGGATTCATATACTCCAATGCCTCAAAACTCAAGGCTGATTTGTTTTCCCCGATCAGGGGAAAATGGTGCAACGCATAAGAAGCCTAACAAAAAGTGGATTTAAACAAGAGAAAAGTATTGGCAATTAGTTCATATTTAATAATGGGCCACTTGGGAAATTTTATAGTAATTTTAGCTTTAATCAAGCCCATTTTATGCTTTCTTCAAGTTAATTTGCTGCTCGGGCATGTTTTGCAATGATTTAAGGATCAATTGGCGATAATTTAAAATCAGGGGCTGTAGTGGTGATCGATATATCTTCTTCTGGGTCAAGATATGTTATTGGGTTTCATATATGCTTTTAGCAGGTTTATATTGGTTTTACTAGTCTGAATCTCGTTTAAGTTTCTATACATGGAGCTCAAGTCCTTTTAGCATTAGTACTCTGTAGAAATGTATATAATACCAGTACTCCAGATCAGTAGAGCTAAGTAGCTTTTCAAGAGCTATTAAGCTGCTTTGAGGTTGTGTAATGCAACAACCTTAATGCTGAGTTTAGAATCCGAATTTATCAAGGAAAAAGCAAAGCAAAAGGAAAAGGTGAGAGAAAAGAGAACAAAACCAAAAGAGTATTTTTGTTCTCTTTCCCCTCGCCTTTTTCCTTTTCTTTTCTTTTCCATAACCAAATTCTTGATCCACACAGCCAAAGTGTGATGCAATGCTAAATAACTCCTAGTTGATGATTCTTCTTATGTACTTTATTGTTTTTTAACCTTATGACCAGACCTTAGTAAGCCCTTTATGCTCTTAAAAACATAAATATCCTATTTGACAAGCCAAACCCTTCCCTCTCCACTCATTCAACTATAGTACACAAACTAACATAAACTTGCCAATGTAATATCCTTGGCTATCATTCATAGCCTGCTTTGCTTTTACTTGCTGAATTATAATCCCAAACACCAGCCTTTTGCCGCACTTTTACAAACCAAAAAAACCCTAAGCGGAGACCTTTAGCCAACAAAAAAGCTATTTTATTCAGCGCCCCCCCCCCCCCCCCCCCCCCCCCCCCCCCCCCCCCCCCCCCCCCCCCCCCCAAAAAAAAAAAAAAAAAAAAAAAAAAAAAAAAAAACCTTTTTACATTGCTCTACATCTAAATTTGGTCCTCTGCGCTCATCACATATAGCATCCATTTTAGTATTCTACAGGAATTTATGTTCACATTAATTTTAACTATCACTAGTAATGACCATTGTTTTCATATTTCTAGTGATGTAGGACAGATTAGGTAACTAGAGCCTAAGGCTGCCTATAATAAGAATTGTGGTAGGGTTTGGATATGGAAAGCTTCTACGGTTAGGGTCTTAAGAGGAGAAAAAACAATTTAGGATTTAAAGTGGGAAACGGTTGAAATTTGGCTTGATTTCCAAAATTTCAGATTCCTGAATTTTCAGAAAAAGTGGTGCTGGAAGCTTTGTGTAGCAATGATTTATGGGGTTTTGGTATCAATTTAAAGGGCCAATGATAGGATGATTTAACGCCCTTGATGATCATATTTTATTTCATGCATATTGATGTATTATGAATGTTAATTGGCAATGGTTTTTGTATAGTTTAATTGTTAAAATTGAAATGAATTGGCATCAATGTGTACATTGAGTTAGGGATTTCTCATAATTGACTAAAAAAACTAAATTTGATGACCTTAGAGATGTTCAAATATAATAATTGAGGAGCTTATCCAACTTCGTTTAATGTATATTGCATTTTGGAACCTTTTTCTAAAAGTTGATTTTAGAAATTTGATGTTTAAATTGGATGACCTTTGCATGCCTACGTAGAGAGAGAGAGAGAGAGAGAGAGAGAGAGAGAGTGGAATGTGTAGAGAACTCAAGTTCAGCTAAAAAGAAAAGGGAAGAAAATAGAAGAGAAAGTGGCAGAAAACTCAAAGAAAATTTTCACCAGCTTGGAACCAAGGCACAATCTTATGTTATTATTCTTTCAATTAATTGGTTAAAAACCTCTCTAAGTTCATTCAATGTTCAAAAATCATGAATTTGAATTCCATATAGCAAGGTTATGTTGCATGACACAACCAAGATCCCAGAGACCAATCCGGAAGGGAATCCTTTCATGTTTTTTGTGAATATTTGGTTATGTTATGATTTTAATGCCCTAATTAAGACCCTTGTATTCATGTTTGAGACCTTAAGTGACCACTAATTACTTGGGTACAATTGCACACATTTAAAAAGGTATTTCAGACCTATTTTGTCAAAGACTAGTAGTGCGTGCCATAGCACAGTCCTGATATGGAGTTAGAACCAAAATCCAGTAAAGTGCGCCATTAGCACACTAGACCAGTGTATGCGCAAGTAGCTTGCCATGTTGCAGTTAGTCAGACAGTTTTGGGGTATTAACTTCAAAAAAGCATTCATCACTCATCCGCAATCAGATTTTCGCTCATGACCTACTGTTGGAAAAGTCTGGAAATCTATTTTGCAATGGTGGTAGTCTCACACAGAAATTCTGAGTATAGAAAAAGTTACAACCAGAAAAGCACAAGCATGTCTAGGTTTCAATCCTAAATTTTTGTTGGTTGATCCATTCTTGCACATAAGCCACACTAAGCCACCATTTCAATACTCAAAACTCACCCTAGAGTTTTCTAAGGTCTCATGCATAGAGCAATAATGATGTGATGATTTCAATGTGTAATATTAATGTATAAAGATGAAAGTACAATCTTTTAAGGAAGTTAAGGGGACCTATTCTATGAGTTTATTTTAGCTATGTTTGGTCTCATGCATGCTTCGATTGTGTAGGATTATTAATTATCAAGTGTTTAAAGGTTCGAGGATCAATAAATCAAGGAACTAAAGAGGAATTCAAAACTTTTAAAGGCCTAACGTGAGTGATGAGGATACTTGGAGCTATTCTTTCCAACTTGATGTGCTATTTTACTATATTTCAACTATATATGTCATGCTATGATACAAGTTCTATGTTTTCAATGTGATTTAAAAAATCCGTGGACTCATTTATTTGTGAATTGTTCATAGATGTGTCAAACATATTATGTGCCACACTCGGGGGTCCTATTTCGGAAGACTCAAAATAAGCCAATATGATTATTCTGGTGAAAGAAACAATGGTCCATTGTTCATTTAACATGTATGAATCAAGTTAGGGGTGAAACCCATTGTGCCTAAAGGGTGTAAGTACCTTATAATTATGTTGATTATAGGATGAAAGCTATCCATTGCGACAAGAATGCAAATGTTGCATGACTATTTCAAAAGAAACTAATTATGCATGTGGAGCATCAATGTATTATAAAAGTATCAATGGCTAATTATGAATGCTCCTTGTATCTACATTATTCACCAGGCTTGTTTTGCTTAATCCGTTGTTCAACATCTTACAAATCGAAGATTAAGGCTAAGCATGTGACTACTTCTAAGACAATTGCTATAAGTCAAATGAAAATGGCATATCTTGTGAAGACTTTGGTAACTTTAAGACTATGACATGTATTTGTTGTATGGCTTCATATATGGCCTAATATTTGTATCAACTCAATGTATTCATTTTTGGTGTATCAAATGAAAATTGAGACTTAGGAACTTCCTATTAAAACCATATAAAAGACCCAAAATCATAACTTGACCCAGATTACAGCCCATGGACTAAAACCGAAACCTGAATCCAGCAATTCTGTAAATTACCAAATTACCCTTGACTCCTAAAATGTAAGAAAACATAAATGAAAGCAATCAAAGTAGACTAAATCATACAAAATAAATTAATACTAAATACTACCAAGGATGCTTCCCTTTAAACCAAAATGTCTTCTGGCAGTGTTTAGAAGCCTAAGGCTTTCTTTTGAGCTACTAATGTGGATATGCCTTGTCTAAGCTATAGCTTCCGTATCATTTGGACTTCTACACCAAATTGCATAAAGTAATATTCCAAATATATAGTGAGGGTTCACCATATATTATGAGGGCCATATATAAGGGTGTTCCACCATATATGCTACATTATTTGATTAATCTAGTTTTAATGAAGAGTAAATTATATCTACCTAACTTAAGGTTCTGGTCAAGTACAGTCTAGTTCTAGATATTACAAAGGCCTTCCTTATTTCAAAACTTTTATAAAAGAATCTCCCCCTCTGTTAATCTATTACCAGTTGATTGAATGGAATATGCTAATAGCCTCATACATTTATTTCATAATACCCATATTGCCCTTCAAAAGTTAAAGAAAAATTTATCACTCTTCAGATTTCTCTCTCGTTCATTCCTTTCTATCTCTGCTACTGAACAAGAGAACCACCACCAATATCTCCACCACCATCTCTATAACAACAGCCAGCTACAGCCACAATAATTGATCCCATTAACACATTGCCTCCTGCACTGTCATCATTCATCAACTTTGCCACCCTCGCACTCACCACAGTTGTATGTGGATAACTGTTTATAGATACATATAGAAGTAACCATTGCTTTATAAGTACATATATATACAACTATATTTATATATAAACACACACACACACACACACACATATATATGTGCACAATCTCACTCATTCTCTCTTTCTCTCTTTACCCTTCTCCCTCTATCACACCACACCCAACCACCACCACAGACTGATCTCCCTTGCCTCTTTGCTATACTCGACCACTGCCTACAACCACAGACACATCATCCCCTCCATCTTTGCTATACTTGATCACTGACCACTGCTGTTGAAGCCCATTGTCCCTCTCTCCATCTCCATTGTCAGTATTCTGCCTATCAAATGAACAACCATTCTCAAATCCATGCTCCACTGCCAATGCTAATCGAACCACCCAATTAAATGGATTACCATTCTCAAACCCCATTGGAATTGGTGTGAGTAATAGTATGATATTAATGTTTGATGGAAATTTAATCAGGAATCAGTGAGAGTTGCTAGAATTGTCTATCTCTATATCTCTCTCAATATATATATATATATATATATCTTTATACCTCTTATGGGTAGTAGTTATATAAGTATGCATGTACATGTACAAATGGAGACCCCTTCTTTATTAAACACTGATTGCAGAAAGCCATGCATATATAGAGAGAACCATACATACATATAAATAGGGAGAGAGAGAGAGATACATAAATGGTTATGCTCTAGTTAAAGCAATAGATAAAGGGTTTGCGTGCGTTGAGGGCTGGTTTTTGGTGCAAATGTCTGATACAGTTCATATAAAGAAATTCAAGTAAAGGACTGCCAACGGCTAGTAGGCAGTGTTTGGGTATAGAGGATTGCCAACGGCTAGTAGGCAGCATTTGGTTATAGGTGAATAAAATGGTTAGTCAGTTGCAGGAGCATGCAGGAGTGTACTGACGTGTCAAGTGGTAGTTGAGTAACTGCTTATTGTAACTGCTTTGTTCAACAACTCCGTTTCTAGAGTTACGAACAGAGCTCAGGTTGGTTAGGCAGTTAGTTGTTACACAATTGGTTAGGGTGGGTTCATGAAGGCCTATAAGAGGCGATTGAATGTAACTCAACGCATATTGAAATATCCAAATTGTTTTTTCTCAATTTCTCTTTCTCTCTGAACTTGTTCTTCTTCTTGACCAAGTTCATATCATTTGGTATCAGAGCATTGGTCCTCAGGCCGGAGATCCGCCATTGATTGAAGATGGTTGATGGGACTAGAGCAAAGGACATCCAAGCTCTGCGGGAGAGTTCGGATCGTCAAGTGGAGGCAATGAAGGAACAAGCCGAAGCTATACAATAACTCAAATGAATGATTGTCACCATGAATCTCAAACACGATCAGCTGGCCACAAAGATTTCATCTTCACCTACAGATCAAGGAGAGTCGTCCCAGCCAGTGAATGTTTCGAATGCTTGGGCAAACACTCAAACCAGGTATATGAAGCTAGATTTTCCCAGATTTTCTAAAGAAGATCCTTCGGGCTGGGTCTATAAATGTTCCAGGTTCTTCGAATTCAACAAAGTGGAAGAGAACTAGAAGGTCAAATTGGCATCGATGCATTTGGAGGATAAGGCCTTATGGTGGTTTCAATGGTTTGAAGGCAGCCACGACGGGCTTATCTGGGAGCAATTTGTAAGGGCACTCAACTCAAGGTTCAGTGACAAGGTCTATGAAGATGCTGTTGGCGAGTTAACTAAACTCAAACAACTTTCTACTGTGAAGAATTACCAGGAGAAATTTGAAGAACTGGCCAATCGAACGAAAGGCTTGTCGGAAGCATTCTTTGTGAGTTGTTTCACTAACGGGCTCAGAGAAGAAATCAAGGCAGGAGTGCAAATATTCAAGCCCCACAGCATTGTACAATATACAAACTAATCAAGGTCTCTCTTCCATACCTGTCAAGAGGTTAACCGAAAAGGAGATGGAGGCCAGGAGGCTGAAAGGCCTCTGTTACAATTGTGATGAAAAATTTGTGCATGGACACAAGTGTCAAAAGAGGCAGCTGTATCTGCTAGAAGGAAATGAAGAGGAGACTGAATTAGAAGTCCAGGAAGAACCACAAGAAGAGGTACTAGAAGAAGAAGACACAGAAGGTACACCACAAGAACCTACACAAATCTCAGTTTATGCATTATCAGCGATTATAGCCTTCAAAACTATGAAAGTAAAGGGAAACATTAAGAAGAAGTTGGTTATCATTCTGGTGGACTCTAGCAGCACTCATAATTTCCTAGATTCGAGCATGGCCAAGAGAACAGGGTGTAAATTGCAACCCACTCAGCCCCTAACTGTAGCAGTAGCTGATGGCAACAAGATTAGCAGTAAGTTCATATGTAAAGAATGTGTTTGGGAGTTACAACGTACTCAATTCACTTCTAATATGAGGATCTTAACCCTAGGTGGTTGTGATATGGTTTTGGGGGTACGATGGTTATCAACTTTGGGGCCTATCATTTGGGATTTTCAGAATATGAAAATGGAATTCAACCTTAAGGGGAGAAGGCATGTATTAAGAGGGTGTAAAAATGGGGAAGTTCAACTTGTTGGAAGTCAGAAAATGGGGATATTGATCAATAAAGACCCTCAAGGAATGCGTGCACAGTTTTGCCTGATTCAAACTAAGGAGGAGGAACCTGGTCCAAATCCTAAAGCAGATTCAAATTCTGAGATGGAGCAACTTCTTAACAAATATACAGACCTGTTTACAGAACCTAAGGGACTACCTCCACCAAGGCCTCAAGATCATTGAATTATGTTGCAAGAGGGAAGCACTCCTGCCAACATCAGACCTTACAGGTATCCCCACTTCCAAAAGAATAAAATTGAAACGATTGTCCAAGAAATGCTTGATGCCGGGACCATCCAGAATAACACTAGCCCTTATTCTTCTCCTGTATTGATGGTCAAGAAAAAAGACGGCACTTGGAGGTTATGCATAGATTATAGAGCTTTAAACAAATTGACCATCAAAGACAAGTTTCCTATTCCCGCCATTAACGAGCTACTTGATGAACTCCATGGTTCAAGGAACTTTTCTAAACTGGATTTGAGGTAGGTTATCACCAGATCCGGGTATTCAAGGAAGGTATTCCCAAAACAACCTTTAGGACACATCAAGGACATTATGAATTCCTTGTTATGCCTTTCGGCCTCACCAATGCCTCAGCCACCTTTCAAGGATTGATGAACGAAATCTTCAAGCCCCACCTTCGAAGGTTTATCTTGTTTTTTTTTTTTTAATGACATCCTGGTCTACAACAAATCTTGGGCTACACATCTTCAACATCTCAGAGTTGCTTTAGATATCCTAAGGGATCATCAACTATTGGTCAAAAGACCAAAGTGTGCATTTGGTCAGAAAAAGGTAAGAGTATTTGGGCCATATAATCAGTGATCAAGGGGTTTCAGCAGAGGTTGAAAAAAATTAAATGCATGCAAGAATGGCCTAAGCCTCATAACTTGAAATCATTGAGAGGATTTTTAGGCCTTACTGGGTATTGTAGACGATTTGTTAAAGG
This sequence comes from Euryodendron excelsum, assembly GCA_033060915.1. Taxonomy (NCBI): domain Eukaryota; kingdom Viridiplantae; phylum Streptophyta; class Magnoliopsida; order Ericales; family Pentaphylacaceae; genus Euryodendron; species Euryodendron excelsum. Next base: position 28,842,122 of record CM065390.1, read on the forward strand.
TTATGGATAAATTTGTGCTCCTTTAACCAGTCTCCTGAAAAAGGACTCATTTCATTGGAGTATTGAAGCTGAAGTTGCATTTGCCAAACTCAAAGATGCCATGATAAAAACTCCTGTCCTTGCAATGGCAAATTATACACTAGATTTTGAAATCGAATGTGATGCTTCTGGCACAGGAATTGGCGCAGTATTGATGCAACAGGGCCACCCCATCGCTTATATCAGCAAGGTATTGTCTTCTAAAAGTTTGGGACTTTCAACTTATGAAAAAGAGTTGTTAGCTCTTGTTATAACTGTGAATAAATGGCGGCATTACTTGTTGGGTTGGCACTTTGCTATCAAGACAGATCATCAAAGCCTCAAATACTTGCTGGAACAAAAGATCACCACTCCTCTGCAGCAAATATGGATATCTAAACTGCTTGGGTATGATTATGAAATAAAGTTTAAATTTGGTGTTGAAAACAGGATAGCTGATGCCCTGTCTAGAGCTAATAAGCAAGTTGGGACTGTGGCCGCTATTACTGTGCTCCAAGGAACATGATTAACTAAACTCAAGGCCAGTTGGTAGAAAGACTCTGAGCTACAGAAATTAATCACTGATTTAGCATCACAAACTCAACAGCACCGAGATTAAGAATGGCATCAAGGATTGCTCAAATATAAAGGTCGTTTGGTTGTGGGATCAGCCTCAAGTTTGAAAGCAAAGATTATGAAAGAATTTCACCCCTCAACAATTGGAGGCCATTCTGGGATAGATAAGACCATCAAACAGATTTGGAGGAGTTTCTACTGGAAAGGGTTGAAGAAGGACATCAAAACATTTGTCTTAGAATGTGAAGTTTATCAAAGAAATAAGAATGAAAATGTTCATATTCCAAGGTTGCTCCAACCTCTACCTATCCCTTCTCAACTTGGGATTGAAATTTCTGTGGACTTCATTAACGGATTACCCAATTCCCAGGGCAAGACCTTTATTATGGTGATTGTTGATAGACTCAAGCAAGTATGGACATTTCGTACCCCTTTCACATCCATATACAGCGCAGACAATTGCCCAGACCTTTGTGGATTACATCTTCAAACTCCATGGAATGCCCATTTCCATCGTCACAGACAGTGATCCGGTTTTCACAAGTCGTTTCTAGAAAGAGCTTTTTAGGATTTAAGGGATAGAACTCAAGCTCAGCTCCTCCTACCACCCTCAAACGGATGGCCAAACAGAGGTCTTAAATCGATGCTTGGAAAATTACTTGCGTTGTATCACTAGAGAGAAGCCCAAAGACTGGAATAAGTGGCTTTCTCTTGCTGAATGGTGGTATAACACCTCATACCATTCTGCCTCAAAGATGACTCCTTTTGAAGCAGTGTATGGTCATAGCCCACCTCACCATAGCCAGTTCCTCACCCAAGAATCTCATGTGGAAGCTGTTACTCAAGTTTTGCAGGACAGAAGTCATATATTGTGGATTCTCAAAGAACATTTGTCCAATGCCCAGCACCACATGAAGAAAATTGCCGACACCCATAAATCGGAACGGCAATTCCAAGTGGGAGATTGGGTGTACCTCCACTTACAACCATACAAACAACTTACTGCCTCCATTCACCGCGATAAGAAATTGGGCATGCACTATTTCGATCCTTTTCAAATTGTGAAGCCAGTGGGTCCAGTGGCTTACAAACTCTAGCTACCACCCTTGAATCGTATTCACCCTGTATTCCATGTTTCTTGTCTCAAGAAACATTTGGATCAAGGAATTTCCGACCAACCCACTCTGCCTCCTACCGATCACGAAGGCAAAATTCAACTCAAGCATGTTGCTATTTTGGAGCACCGTTTGATCAATCGCCGCGGCGGCAGCCAGCTACTCAGGTCCTTGTACAATATGGTCAAATGCCTTGCCTGAGGATGCCACTTGGGAGGAGTGGTTGACTCTCCACGATTGTGTCCCCAATTTTCTACCTTGAGGCCAAGGCAGTTCTCAACACAAGGGGAATGATACAATTCATATGAAGAAATTCAAATAAAGGACTGCCCATGGCTAGTAGGGAATGTTTGTGTATAGAGGATTGCCAACGGCTAGTAGGTATCATTTGGTTATAGGTGAATAAAAAGGTTAGTCAGTTGCAGGTGCGTACTGACGTGTCAAGTGGTAGTTGAGTAACTGCTTATTGTAACTACTTTGTTCAATGACTTTGTTTCTAGAGTTACAAGCAAAGCGTGGGTTGGTTAGGCAGTTAGTTGTTAGACAATTGGTTAGGGTGGGTTTGTGCAAGCCTATAAGAGGCGATCAAATGTAACTCAACACATATTGAAATATCCAAATTGTTTTTTTCTCAATTTCTCTTTCTCTTTGAACTTGTTCTTCTTCTTGACCAAGTTCATATCAATGTCATAACCCATTCTTGAGTACTACTTTGTAGATGTTGGATTTGGCAGTCATGGGTGGTAGATTCTATGCCCAATGTATAGGGGTTGATCTGGCAATAGTGGTGATAGGGCTATAATGGTGGTGCTAACACCATTGGGATCTATCTTGTAGGTTGCTACTGCTATACAATGATGGGTACCATGATGGTGACAATGTTGGTGGTGTAGGTTTATAAGTTTAGTGGAACATGGAGGGTAAAATTATCTTTTTTACAATTCTCTGGTTACACTACTACCCAACAAACTCTTATAGATGTAATTTCTAAAACCACAGGTGGTGAACTATATTGGTTTAAACCTCAAGAAAGGTGGATATAATTTACTGGTTTATACCTCAATAGAGGTGAATGTAATTTGCCCTTGAATGAATCGATAGGAATAAATAAGTACTCAATGCATTTCTTCTTCGTATAAGAATCTTGTTTCTAAGATGGAAGCCCATAAACTAAAACTTCCTGTGAATAGTCAAGTTACTAGACGCTAAGACAATGTAACTTAAAAACATATGATATATTATCTAAACACAACTCTGGGGCAAATTTTAGTGGCAACTTAAGTTCTGCAGAACATTGTTATGGATTCATTGTTCTCTCTCTCTCTCTCTCTTAGCTTGCTAGATTGCCTCACCCTGTGTAACCAAACAATGCTAATACCCTAGTGAATTATGATTTTAGAATAGTGTTCTGAAAACGTGGCACACTTTCGTTCCAAAATAGTGAAGTTAGCAACCTAATGTGATCCTGTAAATTTTTCCTACTTATTTCCTTAAGAGGAAGAAAAAAAATCATAGACAATGAACAAAAATTCAAGAGAGAATGGAGTTTTGACAAAACACTACGGTAAAAAAAGGGATAATGCTCCTCGACATGTGTTTATACATGATTTAACTCAAAAGACATAGACCATATATTTATTAGATGTTTAATTGTTAAAAGAATATTTACCTTAAATTCTAATATTGTAACTTATACAAGTCTACTCCTATCGTACCACATTCCACGGTTGGTGATGTACCACATTCTCAGTCCACGTACCAGAACAATTTGCATTCCAAGTAACATACGTCCCACCCATTTAGACTTAAGACTAATCCACAAGTCATCACATTTGTTAATTAACCTCCCCTACTAAGTTTCTCAGAGTTCAATGTTAAAAGTACATTCCAATCAACGATAATATTGCACAATAATAACAATTGTTTAAACCAATTGTCACTTGAGGAATGACAACAAAATCTAAAAATACCATTTAGCTACACTTACCCATGTCAATTCTTCCAAAGCATCCAATTTTCTTTTAGTGAAAAAGGCGAGCTGCATAAAAGGAGCTCATGTCTGGTTTAGATGTGCTTCTCTAGAGATGGATGGATATTAATAGCCCTAAAAGCAAACTATGCATGAAAATGTGAAAATGGAAAAATTAAAACCTTACATGGTAATAATGGTGATCAGGTGTCTCCACTTCGACCGGGATCTCAAGCAAGTTTGCATCAAAGCATCTAGAATGGAGAAGAAAAAAGAAAACTGACTATATATTTTTTTTAACTAAATATTAACTTAAAAGAGAATAATCCAAAACAATTAGTGATTTATGAGTAAATTAAATGCTGACTAATGGGTAATATATCCCCGCAATGCATTTTATTATTAAAAAGAAAAGAAATAAAGAAAAACGCATGTTGCATGTAGATCAATAAATAGTTTCTTTGTACTATGGGCATCATACACCCCAAGAGGTGCAGGAATCAAAATTCATTCTTTAATATGTCAAATTCAGCAAGGATTTTCTCAATTTAACTAATTGAAAAGATTAAGAGAATCATTTATTGAATCTTAAATTAAAAACAAGAGTATTATTGTTTCTAAGCAATGCGTTCAACTTTATCCCTGAAACATGAGCCACTGCAACAAAAAGAAGCCCCATCTCTCTCCTGCAATAGTACTTCCAGAATTTCTTGTATGTGCTAAAACTTATGTTTCCGGTTTCTCCTCTTCAAGTAACTTTTGCATCTATTTAAATATTTCAAACATGGTGATTGAAGTTTGTTTGAGGTTTTATCATGGATATATAATATTAATGATGCATTCAGCTGATGAAGAAGTATGTGCCAGTGGTTATTTAGCAAAATACACGTTATATTCTACTTTGAATCCCCTTCATGCACTTACAGCTTCCTCATGAACCTGATGGAAAATTTAGTATCAAAATTGAAGGATGAGATTCTTCTACTCAATTGATGTGGCAATTGTCAGCGAATTTTGTTAACTGATGTGACAGGACTAGTCCTAACAATTCTTACTTTTTGAGGGATGTTTCAAAAATTATATTTATTTACATTGCCTCCTAATATATCCAGGAACTTAAGACTAATAATCTGACCATAAAGAGATACTCGAATACGGTATCTTTGGTAGATGGCAAGACAACTGAAGGTATTTTTTCCTTTAACCTTACTGCTAGGATTCAAAAAGATGATTTGACGGGTACAATGCGGAGTGAAATTTGGTAGTGGCTACAAAAGAAAGATATGCATATTTCCAGATAATAGACACCTTCTGTAGTAGACATATACAACTATGTATATATAATGACAGAGATGGAAGAAAAGAAACCTCACCTATGATTTATGAACCTTGCAACATTTCCATAAAATGTTGCATCCAAACAAAGTGCATCTTCGTCCTTTAGAACTCCTTCTGAACTCCAATCTGCGTCCAGTAGCACTGGGTATGTGTGTCTCTCATTGCCACTGCTTTGCTTATTCCGCTCATACAATTCCATGTTGGTCAAAATTTCCCCAATGTATTCGCAGACAAAAGCACCTTTAGGCAAGTCCTGAAGTGTTCTAACCCCCCAGCCTTTACCCTCATTTGTCAAAAACACCTGAAACATAAGAAATATTAAATAGATTCACACCAAAAAGAACTGACTAAGTTAAAGAGGTAATGATGGTGTGACACAAGTAACTTTTGTAAATGATTGGCAGGCAGTGTCAAGATCAAACAAAAATGACTAAGTAGAATAGTGTTTGATGCCTCCATTAGATGTCTTTTGAGTGGGGGAAAGTGAAGCTGAAAATTAAGTCTAATTCCGCAGAATAAAATATTTTTAAAGCTTCGGAAAAGAAACTATTGACCTCCAAGAAGTAGGCAACCTCCATTACTAGTAAGAAATGCATCCAGAGGGTGGGGATGACACTAAGCTTCTATATATATATATATAAGTCCAATAAAATAATAGTGACTAGATGCCAATCTCTTTCAAGGTTGATTTCCCACTTGTATGAAAGACCAAAAAAGAAAATATAAGTTTCTACCACATCATGGCTTACCTGCAACTTGCAGGTAATACCTCGCTGCACAACTCGATTTCCACACTGCATGTCACAGCCACATTTCCTCCAGCATTCTTTGATGAACTTTCTCACAAGATGGCCCTTGCATGGTTCAGGCTTGTTCCCATTCTTAGCCCTCTCTAATGGGCAATCTTCGCAATAAAAATGAAAATGATTTTGAGGCTCTTCATTCATAGAAATACAGGCTCTGAGAAATTCTTCCTTCAGCAGGCCTTGGGGGTTGTAGGCAAACTCTCCCCCAGTATCACGAGCACATACACAAGGTACAGATAATGATAGACAATCCCCTAAACAACTTGAACAGCAGTCATCATCCACAATCCGAGCCAACGAGAACTGAATGTATGCATTCTGATAAATAATATTCTGAGGTATATAGACGAAATTCGGTAGCTGCTCATTGCCTGTTTCGTCAAGCAATGAAATCCTTACATTCTCTGTACCTTTTGCTATGTCACTTATTCTTTGAGAAGACCTTTTACATGAAATGTAAGATTGCGAACAGTTTGCTTTGTTAATAATCAAATCCCTTCCAGAATTACCAATATTGGGAGCTTCTCTATTGGGTCCCATAATGTGAGGAAGACAATCCCCAGGCAAAGATCTTCTACATTGGATAGAACTATTTCCATTTGAAGAACCTTCCAGTTTACCTGGAAGAGCTAAATAAACCAAGGCAGGAAGGTAATAATTTGATAAATGTATAATAGCAATTGCAACATCAACAGGAGGGGTAATATAATATTTCAACATAGGGGATGGTCATTTCTTGCGTATCAAACTTATTGAAGAACTTTATAATGATACTTCTTCCATCTTTCCTCTGTCAAGTTAAATACTTAATACTACAGATCAAAGGAATTTTGTTTTTAATTCTTTTTTCCAGATTCGAAAAAACTCTCACCAATGATGAGAACTTGCACAGGGCTGCTTGATTTGTTCAACAAAAGTATCAACTGAAGAATAGAACATTGTTGCCATCTAGTGAATTGGCATGAACACCTTTCTGGAGCATGACTTTCCAGTAGGGACAACGGGTCGTAAGTTGCAAGAGTCAGAAATGATATAGGAGCCAAATCCAATGGTGTGGCCTCTCCGTTTTCATTATGTAGCCCATTGGCTGTGGCTTTGAACAAAAAGCATATAAAACCTAGGGCAAAATTTTTATATCTCAAATTTGATTTCCATTTGTACCCACCTCCATTTGTGTGGGTAACATAACAATAATTAACATGGATTTTGCACATAATTTGTATGCAGGTCAATATCCTAACACAACCAAGCATGAATGCATATAAGCAGGCACACATCCCCACATAAACCAGCAGTCTCATTATATATGATCAAATATTGTAAATTGGAAATGTACCTAAGTGGACTATAGAAATCGGTATAGCCAAATGTGGCACATCACCAACTGATGGCTTTATTTTAGGCACCACAAAACCTTCATCACAATAATCTTTACGCCTCTTTTCTGGCAGCATATTGTCAAAATCAGGTCCATCCCTCTCCTGATTAGAATACAAGGCAGATGATGCCCTGTTGGGAGACAGTTTAGTAATTTTGAGAGCCAACTCAGATGAAATGGGGTTCCCTTTATCAAGAAAAGCAGCCAGAAGGGAATGAGAACTAGATTCAGTTTCCTTATCTCTTAAACACGATTGAGATGAGTCCACCAATTTTGGTACAATTGAAGTTTGTGGTACTTCACCCTCTTCTAGATCCCAAATGGTATTCGCATAATCCAGTGTAGATGAAACCTGATCTTCCTGTTGTTCCAAGTGTAGTTTTTTCAGTGGACGTTCTGAACCATCATACTCCATAGCATCTTTCTCCTTGTCTTCCCTTCGCTAAAGAAAAGGTCAAAGGATAGAATTAATATTCCTATTAAGAAAATGGAAGATATCCGCAAGTACAAATAGTTATGAAGTACTGCTATCAATATATTCTCCTTGCCTCTTTAGCTGTTTGACATGTATAATTCTTAGACAGTATGGAGTAATGAGAATAAACCAAACCAAGCTTCCTAAAGCACATAGACAAAGAAACAAAGGAAACTACTTAAACATGTGAATCATGAAAAAACTATTGGTTAATAAAAGAGTAAACCTTATCATCTGCACACTCAAATATTGCATCAGCAAGAGTACGGTAATTATCCTCTTCAATGAGTTCCCAATTCTTATCATACAATTTCAGAAGGTTCTTCAGCACTGGTTTCACAGTTCCTGCAGGAATGCCCAAGTCCTTCATTGCGCTGAACGCCTTCAGAACTCTTGGATTGGGTGCCATCAGTTATCCAAAAGTTATCAGGAACCTCAAGTTGATAGTAATTCAGCAGCTACCTGTCCATAGAAATATGATTCCCCAATTAAGAGCATCACAAATCACAAGCAAAAATAAAAGCTTGAATCCACCCCATCAAATGGACAAAAACTAAAACATAAGCATCAATAAATTAAATGATTAGAAAAAATTGATTATATAATCATACATGAAATAAATTAAAAACAAATCACTTCATGGAAGTTCACTCTCTCACACAGTGGTAGTGGTAGGTCTCTTTCCGTGCAACAAACAATACCAATTTGTTTTAGAGTGCTAAAGTAAACATAATGGTGTTCTTTAAATGGATGTGAGAAGACACAATAAAGAGATTTCTAATCTCTGAAATCCCAAATACTCCCTAGATCAATAAACTTAATATCAATGCAAAACAACAAACCTCTGTTTGGCACTGAGAAAAAACAGAGCAAAAATGAATGCCTAAAAAATTCTTACACCAAAGCGATGTGTAAAATTCCAACTTCATTCTCTCCTTTTCGCCTAAGAATTCTCGGCTACCAAACGAAAGGTAAAAACGTAATGAAAACATCGGACGAAGTCTACCTTGTTACAGTCATAAGTTCATAGCCCCTTCTCCAAGAAAACTGGGACGAGAAAATGCGAAGCAGAGAAGGGTTTCTGAGCGACGGATTCAAACGGTAAGGAACGCCTCCTGCTTTGCCAGAGCGTGTTTCTTGGGACAGAAGGTGGCGACTGGCGACTGGCGACTGGCGACTGGCGACGACAACACGGCTGGTTCGGTAAAAAGAGGCTATGTTGCAAAACACATACAGGGAAGACCGGCGAGAGAATCAGCTTTAGGCACAGAACTATTTTATAGATATGTATGTATATATATACATGTGTACGAGAGAAAGAGTGAGGAAAGAATTCGACGTGAGTAGTTATCCCATGCGGTTAGGTGCACAGGTTTGAGATTTTCAGTGAGGTGGACTTGAAGAAGTAATAAGAATTCTATTAATCCAATTGCTAATAATAAATATTTCTCTGTTATTATTACTCAAGCATTCTGATTAGTCAGAAATTTTGTATGAAAAAATAATAAGATATTAAATATTGTGGTTCCACATTTTTTTTTAATTCTTAAATGATCTAAGATTTTGAAATTTTTTTCTTTTTTTTGTTAATTGAGTGTTCGGGTCAGTTTTTACATATCTCGACTAATCTTAAAATTCATACAATCTCTCATTCTACACAAAATAAGTAAAATTTTAAATAATATTGTATACCTTTAATGCAATCAAAGAATGAAATAAAATGTATGATAAATTATATTTTTATTTCTGAAGTTCAAAATATATTAATCTTCGAGCATTGTGGCAATAGCAAATTATTCTTTTTGGTGTTTAGTAAGCATTCTTTACTTCAAGTATTGTAACTTCTAACTTGGATCAGTTGACTCACAAGTCTAAGTATGATTAGTGCTTTTCTATGATATGAGAGGAGGGAACATGGGTTTAGATGAGCGAGAGCGCATTGGATTAGAGCTCAAGAACGATTGGGATTCCCGATGGTTAAACCTGGAGCTGAAAAGGCTTGGACCTGCCGCACTTTACAACACGTGGCGAAAAAGTATTGGTTTGAAGCCTGCAAATTCTTTTGACCCTATTTTGCTGGGTTACTGCGGCCCAATTTGGATTTTCAGTGGCACCGCCTCAATTCTTGCCTCGTTTATTTCTTGGTCCCATGAGAATGATGCACTTTAATAAGAGTTTTTATTTTAAAATAAAATAATTATTATAATAATTTTTAATTATAAAAATAATGTTGCTAATTTATTTTGTGAGATTTTATGTATAATTATTTTTTGAAGAATAGCATTGTCAATACTCGCATTTATGGTTAGGGCATTGAAGCCCAGAGTGAAAATTTCAGTAGAAGGCACCCTTCTTACTGTAGATGCTCCTTTGATTTTTACATATCATGTATTAAATAGGTTTTTTGCTATAACATTTGAATTTTATTTTACAAGATAAACTTAATGAAATTGCCTTAGTACTATTTTACCACTAAAAATTTATCTCAAAACTTGACCCTTTTTAGGTGACGATAACAATCAAAGAGAGACCCCCTTGTATTTGGTATGATCTTTATGGTAGAAATTTTGATTTCAAATATTTGGGTCAAATTTTTATAAAACTAGCTGGGTTTAAAAAAAGTAAAATGGCATTTCCCCCATAGAATTCGAAATCAAAATTGTCTAAATTTTCATGTATTTGTTATTTTTGGCCAAATATTTCTCATATCCAAATTTATACTATTATAAATAGCAATGCGGTCTTTACATTTCAAACTTTTAACTCTTGTTTCTCTTAATTTTTGAATTTATGAAATACAAAAAAACATATGTTCTTATGTTGTTGATTATAGATTTAACTCCTACAAATTATGGATTGTAACATAAGAGTTTAAACCTAACAAACTTTAATCCTTATCCTAATCTTTAATCTTTCAAACTTTGTTTTATTTTTAATTCAAATTTAAAATTTTATATAGTTTTTATATCACTTAATTATCCTCTTTACTCCTCCATCCAAACTAACTGTCTAATCCGCCCAATATTTAATATTTTCATTCACATTATTATTAAATTTGAATTATAATGTTATCATAGCTATGTTGACCCAATCTTAATTCTAAGTATGATATTTTAGCAATTTCAAACTTACAAACATACATGCGATAAAAAAAATTTACAAACTTAAATATTATCTTTATAAGATAAACATGCTAATTAGTTGTTTAAATTTGATTGTTTAAATTAGCCTTATCAATATGTTCTTATTATGTTATCGTAACTTAAATCTCTCTTATCTTTACATAATCTTAATCTTAATAATTATGATCTTTTGACAATATCAAACGTACAAAGTAAATGTAATAGACATAAAGGTATCACATGAGATAGAAAATATATATATATTTAAATGAGATATATACACATGTAAAAACGAATAAGATAAATATGTTAATTAGTTGTTTGAAATTGATTGTTTAAATTAACCTTATCAAGTTGTTGGATATGCTTCCTATAAATAAGAGAAATGAGTTATACAAGAAGAAATTTTTTTTTAATTTTTTTTGATTAAATCACTCTTGAAATTTATGTTTATTAGTTTCAATTTTATTTGTGACAATTATTTCGATTGTATCTAATACTTATATATATATATATATTCACAATCTATTATGATTAATATTGTTATTTCTCATTGGATGGACTTAATTTAAATGGAAGCTCGCTGTGAGATTGATTTATGTACATAGCACGGACTTACTGCTAGTTTTAACTAATTCAAATTCGGTCACTTAAACTGCTTCAAACTTCACTCACCTTTCATGTAAATTATCCATTTTTTAATAGCATCCTTACACTCTGTTTAGAACCCAGATTTTCGGGTGGAAAAGGAAAAGGAAAAGGTGAAGAAAAATAGAACAAAATAAAAGAGTAATTTTGTTCTATTTTCTGTCACATTTTTCTTTTCCTTTACTTTTCCAACTAAAAATCCGGATTCCAAACGAAACATTAATGTTTTTGCTGCAAAAATTTATGGCTTAAAAGAAAAAAAGATGAGTGTTAGTTTCAATAAAATAAAATAAAAGGGAGAATCTCTCTCTTTCTCATTTTAAAATTTTAAAAATTTTCAAATAAGATGAATATCTATATATGCTCCATTTTATGTTTATTAGACAATCAAATTTTCACTAAAGTATTAGAGAGAGGTTTTTAAAAGATGAAAAATAAGATATTTTTTAATATATGAATAGCATAATCAAATGTTTGAGAGATTTAGTTGATTCCTATTAATGTTAATAATAGGAAAGTGATGACTAACTCAGGAAATTATAAAAGATTCTCCAAAAAAAAAAATTTTTTTTTTGGGGGGGGGGGGGGGGGGGGGGGGAGGGAATCAACGGACTTTAATTATCTCAATGGTATTTAGGAATTAAGCAACTAATAGGGAAAGTTTTAACCGTTACAAGATAATTATTTTCCAAATAAGACTTATCTATCTATATAAAAATAGCAAAACTTTGTTGGGTCTCTAAAGAAAAATTCTCAACGCATTATTCTCAAATTTTTATATTTTCAAAATATTTATAACAATTGTTGCAATCTAATTGTCATAATATCATTTTTATAAAATTTTAGATTTTGATAGTATCAAATGTCCATCATCTCTCTATCTATACGATTCAATATACTACAACAATACGTTATAGGGTCTTTGAAACCGAAAATCCTAATGCAATTTTCTCAATTTTTCAATTTTTAAGATACAAAAATACAATGCCATGATACTACTGGTTGTTTCAAACTTATTATTTTAGCTCAAAGTTTTTTTAATACTTAAAATTAAAATATCATTAAGTAAGATATTTACCTCTCTTAGTTCAGTTAAACTTACAAGTACTCTTAATCTTATAATGTGTAGTTTGAGTTCTAATCTAAGTGTCCATAGCAGTCGTAAAAATAGTTTGATATTCCAAATGAACTACAAATGCATAACGTTAAAAGTTTTAAGAACTTGAATTTTATAACTGAAATTTTAATGATAATTTTTTTCAATAAAAGTAAATGGCAAAATGTATTTCATTAATTGTATTAAATAACAAATAACAAATTACTTATCTGTAACTTGAATTTCAATTCATTTCCTGGTAAATTTTATGTTTTAAGTGATTATATTAATGCACACTATATATTAATCATTTAAAATAAGCAAACTTATGCACTTAACAAAATTATAAACTAATATAACCTCTTAGCCTTCTTAGGAAATTCTTAAGCATATATATTTCTATTGCATTCTAAAGATTTTCATTACAATTAATTAATAGTAATTAAATTTAGAACATAAAAAAATATCATATAATACAACTTATATTAATAATTTAAAAATAAAAAATAATTCTTTATTCTTATAAAAATTTCTTATATTTTAAATTTATTTTCTATATTCTTGCATAGCAGGGGGTTCATTACTGGTTCTTAAATGTCCATCATTCTTATAATTTTAGATTTCTAAAATGTCATTCTTGGGTCTTTAAAGCCATAACTCTCAATGCATTAATCTCAAATTATTAGATATCCAAAATATTAACAATGTGGTGTCGCAATCTTACCGGTCACAATATCACTTTTTAAAATTTTTAGGAAATTGATAATAACACATATCCATCATTATTATATTTTTAATTTTTAAAATAATAATAATATTGCGTGCAATCTGATTGGTCACAATATTTTTAGATATGGATAAGGAAACAAATCATTATACTCCCACAATATCACTTTTAAAAACTTTTTAAACTCTTATGTTATCCTGTCAGTGCACACTTTAAGCGTGAAACTCCTGATCTAATGTTCTCAAAATTTTGAGTTTCTTGATCTAAAAATATATAATGCTGGGTAATCCTTGGTTTTCTAGATTTTTTTGAATTTCGAATACTACAAAAATGTTGCTTTCTAAAACTTGATTGCTCTAATCTAATCTAATACGTGAATTTTGAATATTAGAATATTCGTTATCAGCGAAATGATAGGTCAAATTTTTGATTGGTTAGACACCTCATTTTAATTCCTAAAATCTCTCTCCATTATCTTATCTACTAAAATTTGACCTAATCACTTATCCTATTCCACATAACCTTCATATAGAAACCAGATAAAAATATTAGATACGAAAATATTATTTCTGTAGAGTGCTAGTACTTAGTAGGCACAATTTAGGAAGAAAGAAAGATTAGGACAAACATTATTTTTATTTACATATATTAGATGGAAAATGATGTACAAATAGAATTTTGTACAAACAAGCCTGTATCTCTTAAGTGCCTGTTTGGAACTTAGGGGAGGGGAGGGAAGGAAAGGAAAAGAGAAGGAAAGAGAAAATCAAGGAAAATAATTTTTCCTTCCATGTTTGGAAGAGAAAGAAGGAAAGAAGAAAGAAAAGAGAAAGGGAGAGAATGATTTAAAATTTTCTCTCCCCTCTCCCCTCGCGCCCTCTCCTCTCCTTTCCCTCCCCTTCCCTTGCATTCCCTTCATCTCTTACACTTCATTTGGATTGAAGAGTTTGGAGGAGAAGTGAAGGGCTTGGAAGGAAAAAGTTAGTCAATATTATGTTTGGATTATTTTTAAGGAAGGGAAAGAAAATGAATGGAGGGATTGAGAAGGAAGAGATGACCCTATTTTAAGCACTTTTCTTTCCCTCCAAAATTGAGAGAAAACAGAGGAGAAGGGAAGTGGTTGTTATTTTTATTTATCAAAAAATTAATTCATACGAAAGAGTTAAACTATACACCCCCCTTTCCTTTATTAATTATTGTTAAACCAAACAAGAAAAAGAAAAGACCACTTCCCTTTCCTTCTTGATTAACCAAACAAGATGTGATATATTTTCCTTCACTTCCCTTTTCCTTTTTGCTTTTTCCTTTGTAACTAACTCTTTCCCTCACTTTTCCTTCTCTCCATCCAAATGAAGCGTTAGGTAGAATTCCCTTCCCTTCCCTTTCTCCTCCACCACCCCCCCCCCCCCCCCCCCCCCCCCCCCCCCCCAAAAAAAATCCAAACGGGCCGTAAAAGGAAGAGGATTTCACCTAGAATGATGTCAATGTCATTTTTTAAAAATACGAGCCATACCATTCTATATAGAAATTTGTGTTAAAGTTTTATTTGTATGGTATTGCTTAGAGTAAATATGATAACTATTTCATTTATCTCTTAGGCTCCATTTGATTTAGCATAAAACATTTTTTTGAAAAATTTTTTTCATAATTTTTGGTGCTTGGTTGTGACTAACTTAGTAAAATATTTTACTGTGTAAAATCTTTTGCATTAAAAAAGCAAAAAACGACTTATTGATTTAGCTTCGGTAAGTCATTTTACATTGGGGGTATGAGATGGTGATGACACCGAGGAGTTCCCAATTATCTCACACCGACGACTCAATGACGAATAGGCTTTCAAAGGGAAAATCTGACCCATTAGTTCTGGTCTAGGTTGAAGGCGTGAAGGTTGTAGTATAGGGACATGTGGCGTTAGTGGTGGTGCTAAAAACAACAGCAACTACCTTCCCTCTCTCTCAGACCAACACCACCACCGCCTTCCCACTCTCAACAATCGATAATTGAAGACGCTGGGTTAGAGGTTGCAAGGGCGTAATTTTTCAAGATTAGCACCAAACACTGGAAAATATGATTATGGAAATTATTCAACAGGGAAAACATTTTTTTCAAAAAATAATTTTAGCATAAAATATTTTACATTAAATCAAACGGAGCCTTATTCTTTGGGAATACGGTTGAAGCCCATATCCATCAATAGCACAAAAAAAAAAACGTGCATTGCAGGGGATGAGAGACCAATATTGTTGATAATTATTTTAAGGATACACAAAGTAAATTACCAAGTTTACATTATTAATAATTGTATGATATTTATCCAAGGTTTTATATATGTCTATTTCCATGCAATTTGGTAAACTCAAAGTAATTGTTTACTGCTAGAAGTGATAAACCTTGAATGCCCTGCCCCGAGTGCATTATCTGAGCACCGTTGGAAAAACCCGTGAGTTATTGTAAACTTTGAGCCATAATAAATATGATACCCATATATTCTTTTAGGTGGGCCCATAATACTACGAATTAACCTCAATGAGAAAACTAATACCATATAATCATTTACTCAAATTCATGAAGGAGTATATGAGTAATATGCAAGTGTTCAACATGAATATGTTAGAAGTTTCGTAGAAAGGCTTGTCGTACAAAGGCATTTTATGGAACGTTTAAGGCTTGCCCCGCATAGAAAGGCTTATCCCACCTAGGTTTGCACTTGGGTTTGGATTCTAAGAAGAGCCTAAGTTTTGTGGAACCGGAGAACCTATTTAAATTGGGCTCCACCACACCCGCTACCTGCCTCGCAACAAACCAAGTCAACTCCAGATTCAATATGAGTAATGTATCCAAACCCGATCTTAACTTTTGCTGCCACTCATATGGAGATTCTAATATTAAAATCCAACAGGTCCAACAGTGGGAAGACATTGTTTGGCTTGTGTCTTTTAGTGCAATCACTTATGTTTCGTTTTAAAGAAAAAAGAAAACGTAATGAATAATAGAATAAAATTATTCTTTTAATTTGTTCTATTTTTCATCACCTTTTTCTTTTCCCATCGCAAATTCGGATTTTAAATGAAGCATTAATTAACCATAAAAACGAGGGATTTGTCTTAAGGACGGGTTGGGATTCAAGATAAGTAGTGTATCCAAACGTGGTTTAACTTTTTGCTACCATTCAGATTTAAGTTTTAATATTTAAGTCCAACTTTGACTGTTGAAATGCATTGTTTGGCTTATGTCTTCTATGAACAGTTACTTAGTTAACCATAAGAACTATTGTGGGGATGAATTTGTTTTAAGATTATAGTATCAAACACTAGCCTTAATCATTTTTTGAAAATTTACATTCTGCTAAGTTTGTAACTTTATCTTCGGTAAGTGTACAAATTATTTAAGTATTCTAATAGTTTGCAAGTTGATTATTGGATTATAGTAACACTTATACACACAAAATGAGATAACAAACACAGCCAACCCTAATAAGACAATGACTTTTTAGAGTGTAAAATGCATTTATAGGAAAATATATCTATTATGGGATTAATAAAACCTTTTTTTTGTGGTGAGTAAAACGGTGATTAATAAAACTTTTTTATCTCTACAATATATTCCTTTTATGTAGCTATCTATGCAGTATTAATATAAATAGTTAATTACACTTTGTAGCTTTACACGAATCTCACTTTAGGACTTCTACAATTAAGTGTAATAATTTAGCCATTTTACTTTTAATTTGTTGTAAGATTAACTTTCTACTAACTTTCATTTAAAAAAATGGACAAAACATTTGCATGAAAATATGTAAAATCTAACTCATTTCTCTAATAATCTACCACAAATCCCTCTAAAAATACTAAAAAATCATTAATATAATAAATTTTGTAATGTATATATATGATATAATCAGGCCTCATGTGAGAACCCCTATTCGACTTATGTGTGATATACGTGAATGTAGGTCACACAATTCGGCCAAAACCAGAGCAAATCGCGGACCAGCATGCGAATCTGCGACTTTGACATCAGATCGGATCAAATTTACAGATTGTTTCAGTCAACGTCGCGGATTGCATCTAGTTACATTCTTAACCACTAATTTGAAACCCTGTATTTTTATAAATAAATAATTAAAAAAAATTTATTTTTGATTTAACACATGTTTTATTAAATTAAAGCTTATATTATTTGGCCCTTATTTTGACTTATAGGCATGTTTGTAGTTTTAAGCTTTTATTTAGATATTTTTGTAATTTTGTTATACTTAATTAAATATTAAAGTTTTGTGGGACTTGTCATATGGATATAATTGTTTATATGAGAATAGAGTTTTCAATTAGGAATTGTAGTTACATATGTGAACATGCATGTTTGTTTTGTACGTGCGTGTGTATTGATGTGATTAGATGTATACAAGACTTCTTTAGGCTATTCAATTGTGAGTAAAAGTGGCATGTATGAAGTAAAAGATTAATTATGATGAGAGGAATAAAAAAACATAGATAATAAAAAACGGCCATAAATGGCCTCTGTAAAAAGATGAACGGTTTGGTAGAGAGAAAACGGATTTAGAGAGAGAAGAGTTAGCTGGGTCGGCGGGATGTTGGAGAAATTAAAAGTAAATCATTGTGTGGTCAGGGTCACGATGCTATGGTGCACCTCTGCTTAGTTGAGTCCCTTATGTTCAGTTTCCGGACTCATTAAATAGCTTACCTTATAGTTTTCAATGTACTAAATTCATTTCTAATGTCAGTATGATCAGAATTCCATCATATGATACTGATCTAGAACAGTAGCGAATGAATTGTTAAAATAAAAGTTTTGTTTGTTTGACAGTCAACGCGATCTGATTGCCACGAAATTTTAATATATTGATCTTATTAATAATTATTAATGATCAAATGAATTGGATATGATAGAATGATGTTTTAAATTTTATTTCGAATAAAGTGGTATCATTTGAGATTTTAGGTACTTGTGTCATACTAAAAATTTATGTAGCAAAGAATTGATGACTATTAGTTCACTAGTTGTAACAATTGATTATATTATCTCATTCTATATATTTTACCCAACATAATTATTGTTATTTATGATTAAAATGTCATTTAATACAGAATTACTATTATTTGTGAGATACATAATTTGAATGACAATATTATCTTTATGATGCTATGAGTTGTTGAATTATGATGGTTTAGATATAATGATCATCTAGGCATCCATAACATTGAGTTGTATAACTCATTATGGGTTAATAAGAGTGTATACTTTGGATGTTGAAAGAGAGTTGTGTTATTGTGAAATTTAAAAAAGACAGACCGCCAACGATAAGATTTGAGAATATTAAAAATTATATATAATAAGCATAGAATGTAAGCAAGCAGGGATTGTTCCTCGTTTATGTGAAAAACTTGAAATTATCTTGGTCAAGAATTTATGCATCTGTACTCTGTTGAAGCTTGTCGGTTCACATGTACTACAAATGAAAGTTCTAAGAATATGCTCGTGGGTGGCACCGTGGATAGAAGTTCTGAAAGTCATTATTTTTTTTAAATTAATATATGAAAATGAATAAATAAATGTAAAAATTACAAAAGATGTATTGAATAATGAGATTATATATATTGCATTGCACAAAGTAAATGGTTATGAACTTAAACAAAGTAATGACAAGAATATTATTGCTTTAAAGTAAAAGATGGATTATCATATGCATTACATTCATGTT
Organism: Euryodendron excelsum; assembly: GCA_033060915.1. NCBI lineage: Eukaryota > Viridiplantae > Streptophyta > Magnoliopsida > Ericales > Pentaphylacaceae > Euryodendron > Euryodendron excelsum. The sequence goes on from CM065390.1 coordinate 28,861,112, forward strand.
ATATTAATGATATATGTTTTATTCACATGTTTGTATCCTGTTTGTATGGTTGTATGTTGGATGTTTTGAATTACTGAGCGTAAGCTTATACCCCACTAGACTTTGCAAGTTTAGGTTTAAACATGAAGACAAAGGTTTTGGACTAATTGAATATTTGTTAGATGTTTATTAGTAGATATTCTGTTAGCATTGTATTCGGGATTGTATTTTAATTGGTCATTATCTATTTTTGAAAACAATTGAAAATACTATTTTATTTTGCTAGAATTATTATAATTTTATTATAAGTCACTCCAAAATTTGGGACATGACAACTAATAAGCTGCCATGTGATGGGTTTATGGTGAGGAACGACACACCATAATAGCCCACACATAGGCTCTTTTATTCAACGTAGCCTGTACTTTAATTGGCCATTACTTATTTTTAAAAACAATTGAAAATATTGTTTTATTTTTCTAAAATTATTCTATTTTTATTATAAATTACTCTAAAATTTGGGGTGTGACAATTAATAAGCCACCATGTGGTGGGTTTAGGGCGAGGACACCACACCATAACAGCCCACACGTAGACTCTTTTATTCAATATAAAAGAGATGTCAAAATAACAGCTAGATTATGAGCGGTTTTGTAGGGACTAAACACCGCTTGGGACCAAGGTCACCGACACGTGACTGTTGAAAACGACTCACAAGAAATAGTGCAGCTCCTCCATTATCTCGAGTAAGGACACCCTGATCACAATCTTCTTTTGGTAATTCATAGTTTTTTAACAAAAGCCATTGTGATGCCAAGTGCAGCATGTGGGGGGTAGCGGTAATATTTGTGTTGACTGACTCACTCAGAAAGCGTTTTAGGGAACAGAGGGATAGGTACTGTGGCCAAATCCTCCTCCCAACATAAGCCCTTTGGTAGTAGGTGATAGATGGGGATGGGGATGCCCTAGAGGCACTCATATGGAGTCTTTATGTGATATTCCGAACCTCTATTTATTTAAATTAATGTGAACTTGTTGTGTTTGCATGGTTTAATGTTAGTTATTACATCATCTGGGTAAAAAATGATCAATAAGAGTTTATGTTGTAGCTTAAGCCCATGGAGTGAGATATATGGGATTATTTCCATGTGTATCATCTTTATACACACACACACACACACTCAGACACACTCACCACCAGTTAAGAGAGAGACGAGAGGGAGAAGAGGAGAAGAGAAAGAGGAAAGGGAAGATTGAAGGAAGAGGAAGCTTGGAGAGTTTCCACCTAAGCCAAGAGAAGCTATTGAAGAACTTGGGCAAGCTTGAAGAAAGGTAAGGTTCCGTTTTCTTCTACAATTATATATGTGTATGTATCTATCTTGGTGGGTTGTGTTGTTGGGTTGTTGTGAGTGACTCTTTTGAGTCCTAAATTGGCTAAATCTAGAGTATTGTAAGCCCCATTAAAAGATTTGAGAGTTTGGAATTGAAATTCCTAATTTATGCAAATTAGTGCTTGGCTTCCTAAAACCCTAGATCTCTTTGATTTACTTGTTTAAAGTGTTTCATTTTGAGTTATTGTGGTCTTCTTGAGTCAATCTTTGGATCCTAAAAGCATAGAAAGAGTGTGTGAAAGTTTTGATGGGGTTTGGGTGAGATTTAGAAATTTTCGGGTTTGAAATCTGGATTTTTAACTCAAGAGTCGACCCTTTGGTCCAGAGAGCTCCCAGGTTCAATTTTTCAGCTCAGGAGTTGACTCTTTTGCCTCAAGAGTACTTTTTGTCCAGTTCCCAATTTCACTTTTTTAGCTCCGACACTATTTAGTAAAATGAATATAACTTTCTCTAAAAAACTTGGATTGATGCACCGTTTAAAGCCTTAGAAAGTAGACTCATAGACCTTTATACTCATATAAAGTTTGTACTCTAATTCTTTATAGATTGAGAGATATTGAATTTTTAAATTGACCCAAAATTCTGTTAGTAACATTCTTCATCCAAAATTTTAGTCAATTTCCATGGGACATAACTTCTTCATCCGAAATGTATTTTTGACCCATGACCTATCAAATTAAAGGCTTTTAAGCCTATTTTCAAATGGAACTAGCCTAGAGTGCAAACTCATCCTTGAGAAGTGGTTGAGATGCAATGAAGGAGTCGACGTCTCGGCTTTCATGTTCAAACCTCAACTTTATGTTCTCGTTCTACGTTGGGGCTTTGTCTTAGAGTTTAGCCTCGCTCTTCTATTGTGTGAGTGAGGTATTGATGAGTCGGGGTTAAGGGACTTATGCGCTTAGTCTCGGCGTACATGTTATTGCTTTGCCTTGGAGTCTCGTATTGATATTTCTATACTTCTATGTGTATTTGTGTAGGAACACCTTGTTTAACATCCATTCTATCGGAAAAAGGTGAGTAATGATATGCCATGAGTAAGACCTATTACTCTCCAAATGCTTTCAAGTTCAATTACGTTTCATGCATTTCTTTCCATTTATTTTAATGCCTCAATGATTACGTTCAAGTATAAATGTCATGCTTTGAATTTCATACAAGCCTTACCTATGATATGAATTACAACCCACAGACTAGAACGTTCACATAAAATAGATGTAAGATTCCTAACGTACGACTCTAACTCAAGGTCTTTTTATGGCAAGACTTTAATCTAGCCTAATGGTCTTAGGATGGGGGACGTGAAATAAACCATCGACATGTAACTTCTTTTGTGGCAAGACCCTAAACTAGTAACGATGGTCCTATGGTAGGGGACACGAAATAAGCTACCGTCATGTTGGGAGACGTCCCTTGGCTTAAAAGTCTAGATGTGAACTTTATGGTTACTATAATTGAGCATTGCTCTTATGATTAACTTAAAAAGCCTATGTGTGACATTTACAGTTACTATAACTAAGCCTAGCTCTCATGGTTGGCCTAAAGAGCCTATGCGTGACCTTCATGGTTACTATGTTGGCCTAAAGAGCCTATGCGTGACCTTTATGGTTACTATCTTGGCCTAAAGAACTTATGCGTGACCTTCATGGTTGCTATGTTAGCCTAAGGAACTTATGCGTGACCTTCATGATTACTATGTTGGCTTAAAGAGCCTTATGTCTATCGTACGGTTGAGACCAAGCACCCAGAAAGGGGGTAGGCAAGTGCGAGCCAAAGCGGACAATCTAATGTTGGCCTAAAGAGCCTTATGTGTACTGTGCGACTGAGACCAAGCACCCAGAAAGGGGGTAGGCAAGTGCGAGCCAGAGCGAACAATCTAATATTGGCCTAAAGAGCCTTACGTGTATCGTGCAGTTGAGACCAAGCGCCTAGAAAGGGGGTAGGTAGGTGTGAGCCAGAGTGGACAATCTAATGTTGGCCTAAGTGTACCGTGCGGTTGAGACCAAGCGCCCAGAAAGGGGGTAGGTAGGTGCGAGCTAGAGCGGACAATCTAATGTTGGCCTAAAGAGTCTTATGTGTACCATGCGGCTAAGACCAAACCCCCGAGAGGGGGTAGGTAGGTGCGAGCCAAAACGGGCAGAATTGTACTGCGTACTCGGATAATTCAAGCGCTCCCGAGGGAGTAGGCAGGGTGAAGTGTTACTGTCGAAATGCGTTTAAAATCGTGAGATAGGCACATGCGTGATATGAAGCGCCAAAGTGGGCAATATTGTACATGGTTAAGATCTTAGCCTAAAGAGCCCTATATATAAGACACTTAAGGTTACTAATGTAGAACCTGGCTCTGGCATAGAGACGTAACACACTTATGCCTTAGAATGAGAAATGTGATTTGTTCAAATGCTTCATGACAAGTTACGTATGTTTCCACCAGTACTAATGCCCCGATATATCTCTCCTCTCTACGATATTATGATATGCCCTCAAAATATCATGCCACGACATGCTTATGACAGTCATGTTATGCTTTATAAAATTATGTTATATGTTATGTCTCACTCCTATGATACTATGTTCGAAATGTTATAGTATTCCAACATGATGCTTATGTTATTTACGTTTCCAAAGTTATGCTTTATAAGTTACTAAGAATGGAATATTTGATGTGTCCAATATTATACGGCAAGCCAAGAGGTACGCTTACAAGATATGATATGTTATGCTCATGACAAGTTATGTCACGCTCTAATAGTTCGTGCTACAACAAGCCTGCTCTCTTCTTCAACATTATGTTTTAGAAATGATGAAACGTTTTAATACAAAACCCTATGCCTCATGTGATTTTAAGATTTCACTTATATGTTTCTAAGTTCATGCAACATATGCATAAATGTACCTCTACTATCACGTACTTTAAATATAAATGTAGTCTATGATATTTTATACTAATGCATGATTGTTATTCACTAAGCATTAGCTTAAGTTTTCTAAAAATGTTTTCAGGTGGCCAAACTGGGAGGCCTTGAGGGAGGCCCATTACGTGGATATTTGGACTGCAACTCACGGATCTAATGTTATGTTCTGATATAGGGGTTGGACCCTAATGTTTTGTAATATTATAATGTTATAACTATGGTGGCCTTTAATAGGCCCATCTTATGGAATGTTTGTAATTTGAATGTTAGGCACAACTCTGCTATGTATGACACACGTTTTACTTTATGTTTATAAAGTTTTAATTTTGTAATTATGTATCTTTTAAATGATGAATGCATAGGTGTTCAACCGGGTTATGTAATGCGGCATGGAGTAGCCAAGCTACTGGCCAGTCATGCACCCTGAATCCGTATAGGTCGGGTTTCGAGTCTTGACACTTTATTTTTTTGGCTTTGGCCTCGATAGCACCAAAAAAAAAAAAAAAAAAAAAAAAGAGATGTCAAAATATGTGAGTTGAGTTTCAAGCTTGCGACCATCACACGCATGAGAGACTTCCTGACTAATAGACCCAAGTCACCCATGCTCAACATCTTTATCCATTTTTGTTTTGGTCTCTTACTGCATGTTTTTGTTCTATTTATTGGATACAATTACACATATATGGAATTGTAGCATAAAAAATTAGAATTACATAAAATATATTGTATAAATATACATATATATATATATATATATATAAATCTATGTATACGCTTTGTAGATGTTCTCATTTTTCAATCCTTTTGATAAAGAAAGCTCTTGTACACCTGCACCCGCTAGGTGAACTTGTACTTAGTGAATTACAGGGCTAAAGTTTAAAGTTTACCCTTTTTCTCTCTCCTAGGGTTACAAATATGACAACAAAAAAATGTTAAAAATGTCAAATGTTCTAAATTTTTATATTTTTTCTCAGGCATTGCACCAGTTCATTGTTATTTTTTATCCATGTTTTCTTGTGTTATTTCTAAGTTGCATATTGCATGAAATAAGAGAACATACTATATATTTACATAAATGATAAAACATTTAAAGAAAAACATATTTGCAACTGTCTAAAAATAATTTTTTGTTTTAAATAGTATCATCTTATAGATAAATATAGAGAAAGAACTTGAAGTTGAGTTGACCACCTAAACCTCAAGAGTATATTTATGACATCAATCAAAAAACATAATTCTTATAGCCCCACGACCGTAACGTTGCATTGTGTTAGACAAAAGTGTGAACGACTACAGTCCTACTCCCACATATGTACACTAAACCCCAATTAAACAAAAAATTTATTGAAAATATTTGATGCATATGAGTGAGTTTTAATATTAATAAATAACATGCCAAAATCACTTAGGATTAGTTGCACTTTGCACCCCTTCACTTTATGAGCACCCCATTTTTGTTCCTCGGCAATCTCTGGTTCAATCTGACACTCTAGACAAACATCACAACACTATCAAGTCCAAATGAACTTTTTAAACTCCAGTTCAGTTAATCAGTTACTTCTAGGGCGCATCAGGCCCAACTGAAGCCAGATGACCAAAATGTCCATAGGCTTTCCAGGTAGTTTTCGAGACCGGACAGTCTCCTAAACCAACACCATCACAGGCAACTTTCTGAGATCGAGCAGTCTCTAAAACCAATTGCCACCATTGAAATGATGGAAACACTCACAAATTTTAAATGGTTCACTGTTGGCACCTATTAGCCTACCAATGTAGAATGTTTGTTATGTCCCTTGGCATTTAGTAGTTTCCCATGATCAGGCAGTCTCCAGAACCAACACCAAACTGTCAGAGTGACGAAAACATTCACAAACTTTTAAGCCGTTAGAGTGACGAGAACACTCACCAAGTCGACACGAGTATGCCATCCAAACCCCTATTGTCATGGGACCGAAATTGCCCCTTGGCTGTGGCACATTTTTTTAGAGAAAAGAGAGACCTTCAAAAACCAAGTCAAGTCTGACGCCAACTAGCCCGTCTTAGTGAAAAATGATCAAACTGCCCCTTAGGCATTACATCACATCCCTCGAGAAAGTACTAAGTCATCGAGACTGTAAGTCCACCATCTATGACTGTCCCTTAATAGTCTGGCACGTTCAAGATGCCAATCAAACCAACTCCGATTCAATTCCGGTAAAAATGACTATTTTGCTCCCAGACACTTCAGCACATCCTTTGAGAAAGCACCAATCCCTCGACACAGTAAGGCCACCTTCTCAAACTGTCCCTAGACAGTTCGGTATGTTCGATGTGCCACTCAAGTCCATCCTGGCCCTATTCCTCCAAGTTCTGATCAAAATGATCATTTTGCCCCTAGTGACCTAAGGATTTCCTAAATCACACGGGCTTTGAATACCAAACTGGCATTCATCGGGATGCTCCACTGAACATCCCCATCCAGTTCCAAGTGAGTCCCTCGACTTAGAACACCTCTAAGTTAACAAAAGCATCTTAGAGCATCTGTGGGTCGTCTTTTTCTCTGATTCCCTAATTAAAATGCACCGTCAAATAACTTGAGAAATGTGTAAATCAGAAAATTCCCAAAAGCCTTTCCACACATCTTTCCATCAATACGGTTCGATTAGAAACATCTAATTGCATCGCTTGAAAGTGGCCACTTTAAAAAACTCTTAGAGCATCTCATAATGGCTCCGCCAGGGTTGACTTTTTCTTCAATTTCCTAATTAAAACACGCTGTCAAATGACTTGAGAAATGCGTAAATTAAAGAATTCCATGAAGCTTGTTCGGAGGACCTCCCATCGGTACAGTTTGATTGAGGAGGTTGCTTTCTAGAGGCCACAATCATGTGGCGCAAAAACTACCATTTTTAAAAACCCTCAGAGAGTCTCACAGATGTTCCAAAAAGTTCATTTTCATCCACACTTTTTAATAAAATATCTCCGTCATTTGGAATCCTTTGGAGCTCCCTAAGGGCTCCCGGTTCATAAGAAACTGCAGAGGAACATCATGAACAGGACTGATTTCCTTGAATCTTTTCAAATTACACGAATTTCGAGACAAAGTCAGCTTAAAAGTTTCCAGCAGAGTTGCTTGTGCTACATGTGCCCAAAAAATGATCAGATCGGACAAAACTTACCTTGTAGCCCAAATTGAGGTAGTACAAGGAGTGTCACATGGCCAATCCAAAGAAAATTTGCCTATAAATATAGGCACCCCCTTGTATAATTTAGACTCAAAAAATAGTAGCGAATCTTTGCCAAGTTCAATCCAAAACTCTGAAATTCAAGAAAACTCTAAGGTCTTTAAAGCTCCAAGCCAATTCAAGCCTTCTCAAATCCATTCAAGACCATTTCAAGCTCAAGGCTACTTAACAATGGTGGATTGAAGATTGAGGTGAGGTTTCTCTTTACATTTATGTCTCTCCCACTCCATCTCTTCTTCCTTTAAGCTAACTTAAGCTTTCTCTATTTTAACCCCTATCTTCTACCTCCCTTTCTTACATACTTGGAACAAAAGGGTTCTTAGGCCCTGCTTAGAGGAAAGCCTATGAGAACCACTGGTTGGAGGATCTCTCATAGGCCTACTTGAACATAATATGACCCTAGAACCCCTTGTAATGTGGTGTAGCCTTTAACCTTGTATAATTCATAACCCCTTGCATTATTATAGTTACCTTGCTCATGTATTGCTTGTGATGGTCTTATTGTCATTCTCAAACCCTTTTTCAAAACTACAATTAGTTTTATTTCAAAATGGTTTTCAAAATTTATGTCAAACCCTTTCTGTTATTGTGTTTATTGACAATATTTTGGTGTACTCTAAGAGCCTTGTAGATCATTAGCACCACTTAGGGATGATCCTCCAAACTCTATGAGACAAGAAGCTGTATGCAAAATTGAAAAAGTGTAAATTCTGACTACTAAGTGTGGCATTTTTAGGACACATCATCAGCATGGATGGAGATTCATTAATTCTTTGAAGGTTGAAGCCATTATGGATTGGCCAAGATCGACTAATGTGACTGAGGTCAGAAGTTTTATGGGCTTAGTTGGGTATTACCGAATATTTATAAAGGACTTCTCCAAGATTGCAACTCCTTTAACGCAGCTCACCCAAAAGAACACACCATTCAAATGGAATAAGAAAAGGGAACGGAGTTTCTAAGAACTGAAGAACCAAATGGTGTCTGCACCAATTCTAGCCTCGCCTTTCGGGATTGATGGGTTTTCCATCTATAGTGACGCTTCGCATAGAGGACTGGCATGTGTGTTGATGCAGCACGACAAGGTGATTGCATATTGTAAGCACCCCATTTTTGCCCGCAGGGCAATTTCTAGTCCGTCTAGACTTGAGTTCAAGTCAATATAGACATATTCCAGTTTAAATCAGCTTTCCAAGTCTAATCCCGTCAATCAATGGCTTCGCAAGCCCATTGAGCCCAAATAGAGGCAAAATGACCAAAATGCCCTTAGGGGCATTGTTTGATCCAATTCCAGTGGGCACGTATTCTCGAAGATGGTAAGTCTCCTTTTCAATCTTAATTCCAGTCCAATTCCAATTTCAATTCCAAATCCACTTCGGCACACCTTTCGAGATGGTTGATTCCTCAAGGTGGTAAGTCCATCCTGGCCGGCATGTTTCCGAGATAGATCCTCGAAACGGTAAGTCCCTTTAAACCCATCGACCGGGATGAGACCCCAAGTCCTCGAGATGGTAGAATGGTCTAACTTTGGCACCTGCTAGCCTGCCAATGCAGAAATGTCCATTTCGGCATGCCTTCCAAGAAAGTTGATTCCTCAGGCGTTAAGTCCACCTAGTAGCTTCTAGAGATTAGGCAGTGTTTGGAATGATCGCGACTCGTTAGAGTAACGAAAATACTCGTAAACATTGCAACCGTTAGAGTGATAGAAACACTCATAAACAGGTTGATATAGGGAATTGTCGACGAACCCCTATGTCACGGGACCGCCATCAGAGTGACAGAAACACTCAAAACCCAAGTCAACACCAGTGCCTGCTAGCCCACTCCCGTAAAAAATGACCCAACTGCCCCTGGGGCCATTTCTGGCACGTTTCTCAAGAAATTTTCTAAGTTCTCAGAATGGTAAGATGTGTCTTACTGTTAATTTTGGGCTAATTCTAAAACATTCTAGTCAAGATGACTATTTTGCCCCTAAGCATTCGAGTGCACCGGGAACCACACCGGCTCTAGGTATCAAACTGGTGGTCTCCCAAGAATGCTTCTTATAGTATTCTCGACCTTCTATTATTTTTTCGGATCATTCCGAGTCAGTTTCGGTAAACCTGATGCAAAATGACCGTTTTGCCCGTGGTAGGCTAATCGCCTTTTTCGACCACACTGTCTGTGGGTATCAAACTGGTAACCTCTCGGAACATTCTAGTTAATGTTTCGAAGTTTCGAGTCTTTTTCTGGGATATTTCGAGTCCATCCCGGTAGTTTTCCGGCCTGATTGACCGTTTTGCCACTAATGGCCCGGTCAACCCTTCCGTCACATCTTGACATCATTTTTCAAGTCTACTACCCCTGAGACACTGTTCTAAGGGTTCCTATCCCTTTTTGGCTTTTTGAGACATTCTCGGCCCCTTCAAATCATTCCCAAACCTTTTGGAGTCACTCCTAATAAAGCCAAGCTAAAAATTGCATGGTAGTCACTAGTACAGACGCCCAAATCTTCTAAAAATACGTTGTTTGCCGACCTTAAAACTTTCCTAGGTGGCTAGTGCCACTAGTAGTGGCACCAAGCCAAATTTTGGCCTGGCGCCACTCCTAGTGGCGCTAAGAGGATTTTTTGCATGGCGCCACTGCAACAGGCGCTAGGTCATTCCTCTATTTATAAATACAAAGCCTCTTCTAGTATGAAAGGGGTCCGCAAACTCAGTTTAAAAACTCTCCTCTTTGATACACACAGCTTGTAGCCTCCCCAAACCCTAGTCTTCTTTAGGTTTTCCAAAAGCCTAGCTCCATACACAAACCCTAGCTCTCATACACTTACATACACCCCTATACACTCCTATACTAGCCTCCAAAGCCTCCATTGAAGACTTGAAGTGCTGCAACTCTGAAGTTTCCAAAGATCCAAGCAAGCTCTTGAAGATCAAGGTGAAGACCAAAGCAGAGCAAGAAGAACAAAGCAAATAAAAGAAGACACAAGGTAGGCTTCCTATTTACGTTTACACAATTTTTCCCTCTCTTCTCTCTCCAAAACCACTTGGGTTTTCTTCTATTTTAATCGCCCATCTTCTTCCCCCCCTTTCTTGCATGCTTGAAATAATGGACTCCCTGGTTTATGTGTAGGATTAGGCTATTGGAAGTCACCGTGTCAGGGGCTTTCTCTTAGTCTAATCGGAGACCACGTGGGTTCGGCCCCCTTGATTATGTGGTGAAACCTTTAACCTTATATGTTCACGACCCCAACTTGCATTGTGCATATCATGATCATGTATCTTTCCAAAATTTATTTTTAAACTTGTTTTCGAAACTTGCATTAAAACCGTTTTCAAAATTCCATGGTTAGGGTTGCTTTAGAAAAGTATTACATTTAAAGTGACTAATATGGTCCATATTTTTTAATCCTTATTGTTTTCAAAACCAAAATCCTAGAATGGTTCTAACCTTCTTATGGTTAGAATCGTTTTAGGAAAGTGTGATATTTTCAGAGGCTTGCAAAAGTTCATATTTTATCTCTTTCCAAATTGCTTTTCAAACTTACTTTTCAAAACCTCTTTTTAAAAGCTTCTTCAAAATCTCTTTTCCAACATACTTTCTAAAAACTCTCTTCAATCTCTTTTCCAAAATTGCTTTCTAAAAACTCTTTTAAAAAAAAAATCTATTTCCTAAAACTTCTTTTTAAACTCCTTTCCAAAAGGCTCTTTTCAAAATTCACTTTCTAAAAACGCTCCATAAGTTTCCTTCCCAAAAACTCTTTTCAAAATCCCTTTCCAAAACTCTCCCTTCCAAAATCTTTACTTTCCAAAATCTCTTTTCTTAGAGTCCAAGTTAAACCCTAGAGCCATGGTTAGGAAACCCTAATTTTTTTTTTCCCCTAAAACATGATTTCTAATATTGCCTCAAAACCTAGGTCTCTAAAATCTCCTTTTGTTACTTCAAAATCATAAATTTCCAAAACTATAGACTCCCAAATCTAAGATTTCTAAAACTTCATCTTTCCAATTCCATGTCAAATCCAATCTTCCCTTTAAGAAACCAAATCCAATCTCCCATTAAGGAAAGTAGATCCAATCCTCCGTCTTTGGAAATAAAATAAAATCATATCTTTTTAGAAACAAAATCTAATCTTTTGTTTTAGAAAATAGGAATCTCAATCCTTCCGGGTCTAAACCTTTCCTAATCCACTTCTTCCTAATCTCATACTTTCCTAAACCTTAAGTTTTCAAAACTTAAACTTTCAAATCTTTACTTAACTTTAAGCTTCTTAATCTTTCCTAATTTCAACATTTCTTAATTCCATACCTTTCCAAATTTAAAATTTCAAATCTTTCTTAAACTGAAACCTTTCTTAATTTCAAATCTTTTTAAAACTCAAATTATGAATCTTTCTAAAATTCCAAACTTTCTAAATTTCAAATCTTTCTTAAGTCAAAACTTTCTAAATTCGAAACTTTCTTAAGTTAAAAATTTTCAATTTCAAAACTTTCCAATTTCAAAACTTTCCTAATTCAAAACTTTTCAAAATCGAAACTTTCCTAAAATGAAACTTTCCTAATCCGAACCTTTCCTAAATCCATTCTTTCCCTAATCTTCCAAGTCCAACATTCGAGTCAAATTTTTTCTAAAACCTTTCCAAGATAAGTCCAATCTTTTTTAAACCTCAAAATCTTTCCTAAGTTCTATCTTTCCTAGGTCTACGTTTCCTAGAACCAATCTCTTCAAATCGTCCAATGAAAGTTCAAATTTCCAAATCTTCCAATTCGAATTCTGACTCAATTTCTTTTTTCAATCAAAATCTTTTACTTTCAATCGGACTCTTGCTCGAACTACGACTGACCTGATTCCTCAAAAGGGATACACAGGCAACGCTTATGGGTGCGGTCATAACTTCTTTCAAATCTCCAATTCCATAATCCTTTCCAAATTTTCAATTCTATAACTTCTTTCAAATCTCTAATTCCATAACTTTTCTTAATTTTCCAATTCTATAATCTATTTCAAGTTTCTAATTCTAAAATCTATTTTTCATATCTTCAATCTATTTCCAATTCTTCAATCCTTCTTTCAAGTTTCAAATCAAGTCTTTTCAAATCACAAATCTCTTCTCCAAGTCTATTTTCAAGTTAAACTCTTTCTTGCACTTACATATCGTGCATCATTCTTTTAAACATTCTTTTCTAAAAGTGGATAATTTTGGACATATATTAATCGAAGACTTTAATGGGTGAATCTAGGGAGAAAAAACATGTAGGTACCGCAAGGGGGGGGGGGGGGGTAGGGTGATGGCTTAGTGCGTGTTCCTTACACGTAACCAACCTCTGAACCTAGATCACTATTTTTGAAAGACCAAACGGAGTTATTTTCAAAAAATGGCTTAAATATTTTTTAAAGGTTGCCAAACAACCTATTTTCTTAAAAACACTATCTTAAGGAAGTATTTTCAAAATCTTTTTGAAAAACCCTAAGTGTGATCTTCAAATTGTGCTTAGTTTTTAAGTGACCTAACTCACCTTAATCAAGTTAGGTGGCAACTCCAAATTATTTTTCAAAAGCCCTTTATTCAAATCAATTTTCAATTCAAACCTAGTCGCTCTCATTCTTCTAGGAGGATGAGTTCTAACGAGAGAGTACAATATTTTTTCCGCTTGTGTGTGTATTCCTCGAGTGCAAAAAATCTGGGTACAACACATATGCCTTGAGACAGTTAATACCGTATGAGAAGAACTACCCGACCCAAGATCTTGAATTAGTAGTTGTAGTGTTTGCTTTGAAAATTTGGTACCACTAACACCAAACTCCATGGTTATAACTTTAAACCAGGATCTGAGCTTCTCTGTCTTAGTTATAGAATTTATTTTAAGGCTCTTCATTGTCGCGCCCAGATTTTTCGCACTCGAGGAATACTCACACAAGTGGGAAAAATGCTGTACTCTCACGTTAGAACTCACCCTCCTAGAAGAATGAGTGCGACTAGGTTTGAATTGAAAAATAGGTTTGAATAAAGGGCTTTTGAAAAAGATTCGGAGTCGCCACCTAACTTGATTAAGGTGAGTTAGGTCACCTAAAAACTAAGAATAATCCGAAGACTACACTTAGGGATTTTGGAAAACGATTTTGGAAAACATCCTCAAGAGAGGGTTTTTTTTAGGAAAACGGGTTGTTTGGCAACCTTTGGAAAACATTTAGCCCTTTTTAGAAAAATAACTCCTTTTGGTCTTTGAAATCAGTGATCCTAGGTTCGGAGGTTGGTTACGTGTAGGGAAGACGCACTAAGCTATCACCCTACCCCGCCCTTTCGATACCTACATGTCAATCTACCCTAAATTCACCTATGAGAGTCTTTAACTAACTATAGTTCAATCCTATCCATTTTAGAAAAACAATGTTTAAAAAGAAGAAACTAACATGATGCATGATATGCAAGTGCAATAGAAGAGAATTGAAAAATAGATTTAAAAAGAGATTGATTTGATTTGAAAATAGATTTGAAGAGATGGAATTGAAATTGGAAAGTTTGAAAATTTGGAAATAGAAATTTGAAATTGGAAGTTTGAAAGTAGATTGGAATTTGAGATTTGAAAAGATTTTGAAAACCACACCCATGAGGGTGGAATTGAAAGTTTGAAAAGTATTGTGACCGCACCTATGAAGGTTGCCTACGTATCCCTTTGGGGGAATCAGGTCAGCCGTAGTTCGAACCGGAGTCCGATTGAAAATAGAAGGTTGGATTGGAAGAAAGAGATTGAATTGAAAATTGGATTTGATTTGAGATTAGAAGAGGAGATTGGAAATTGAAATTAAGAAGATTGGACTTGCTTTGGAAAGACTTGGTTTTGGAAATATGGAGGTTTAGGAAAGAGACTTTAGGAAAGATTTGACTTGGCTTGGAAGGTTTAGGAAATTAGGAAAGATTGGATTTAGGAAATGTTCAAATTAGGGAAGTTTCAAATTAGGAAAGTGTCATTTCAGGAAAGTTTCGAATTAGGAAAGGTTCGAATTAGAAAAGTTTTGAATTAAGAAAGTTTCAACTTAGGAAAGTTTTGAATTTGGAAAGTTTAGAATTTTGGAAAGGTTTTGGAAAAAGGAAAGTTTTCAATTTAGGAAATGTTCGAATTAAGAAAAGTTTCAACTTAAGAAAGTCTTGAGTTAAGAAAGTTTTGAGTTTAGAAAAGTTTTAAATTTGGACAGATGTTGAAGTTTTGGAAAGTTTAGAATTTAGAAAGTTTGGAACTTTAGAAAGATTGAACTTAAGAAAGCTTTGAATTTAGGAAACTTCGAATTTGGAAAGATTCGAAATTTAGAAAGTTTTAGAGTTTTAGAAAATCTTGAAATTAGGAAAGGTTTGAGTTTAGGAAAAGTTTGAAAACTTAGGTTTGAAAAGTTAAGATTTGAAAAGAAGGTAGAATTAGGAAAAGGGTTGAATTAGGAAAGATTTTTATGTTCAAGTTTTTGGAAACTTAAGGTTTAGGAAAGTGGAAGTTTAGGAAGGATTTGAATTAGGAAAGATTTGAATTTGGAAGGGATTGGATTTGGTCTTTAAAAGAAAAGATTTGATTTTGTTTCCAAAAACGGAGGACGGGATCTAGTTTCCTAAACGGGGAGATTTGATTCGGTTTCCTAAAGGGAAGATAAGATTTAGCAAGGATTTGGAAAAGGAGATTTTAGAAACCCTAGATTTGGAAAATTATAGTTTTGACGTAGAAAAGAGGTTTTGGAAACATGTATAGTTTGGATGTGAAAACGAGAGATTTTGAAAACCTAGGTTTGGGGCAACGTTTGAAAATCATGTTTTTGGAAAGAAAATTAGGGTTTCCTGATTGTGGGCTCTAAGGCTTGACTTGGGCTCTAAGAAAAGAGTTTTTGGAAATTGCGTTTTTGGAAACGAAGGTTTTCTAGAAAGGAATCCTAGGAAGAAATTTTTGGAAAGTGAATTTGAAGAGGGAGTTTTTGGAAAAAGATTTTAAAGAGAAGGGGTTTTGGAAAGTGTGTTTTTAGAAACGTAGATTTTAGAAGGAAAATCCTAGAGAGGAAATTTCTAGAAAGAAGATTTTGGAAAGAGAGTTTTTTAGAAAGGTTTTTGGAGAGAGTTTCTAGGAAGGTGAATCTAGGGAGTATTTTTAGAAAGTGAATTTTAAGGAAAAGATTTTGGAGAGGAGTTGAAAAAGAAAGTTTGGAAAAATAGATTTTGGAAGGGAGTTTTTGAAAACAATTTTGAAGAGGAGAGTTTTAGGAAAGTATGTTAAAAAAGAGATTTTTAGGAAGAGATTTTTGAAGAGAGAGAGTTTTGGAAAGTATGAAAATGTCTCACTTTCCTAAAGCGATTCTAACCATAAGAGGGCTAGAACCACTTTAAGAAAGTGGTTTTGGAAAACAATAAAATTTAAAAATATAGACCAAAAATGTCACTTTTAATGTAACACTTTTCTAAAGCAACCATAGCCATGGAAAGGCTAGAATCACCCTAGAATTGTGGTTTTGAAGACAAGTTTTTGAAAAAGAGATTTTGATGCAATTTTGAAAACAAGTTTGAAAACGATTTTGAAAACAACTTTGAAAACGAATTTTGGAAGATGCAAGACTATGATATGCACAATACAATTTGGGGTCGTGAACATACAAGTTTAAGGCTTCACCACATAATCAAGGGGGCCGAACCCACGTGGTCTCTGGTTAGACTAGAAGAAAGCACCCGACACGGTGACTCTCCAATAGTCCAATCCTACACATAGACCGGGAATCCCCTTGTTTCAAGCATGCAAAGAAAGGGGGAGAAAGAGATGGGAGATTAAAATAGAGAAAACCCAAGTGGGTTAGGAGAGAGAAAAGAGAGGGGGGAGGTGCGGAAATTTAAATAGGGAGCCTACCGTATGTCTTCTTTATTTTGCGCGCCTTGCTTGTCTTCAATCTTCGGTCTTCGTCTTGATCTTCTTCTTCAACCTTCAAGGGTTGTCTTCAAGCTTTAGATGGAAGCTCTTCAAGTCTTCAAAAGATGGTTGAAGGCTAGTGTATGAGTGTATGGGGATGTATAGGAGTGTATATGAGGCTAGGATTTGTGTATGGTGGCTAGGGTTTGGAGAACCTAAGGAGGCTAGGGTTTAGGGAGTGCTCGAGCTCTGTATATTGAATTATATGATTTTTAGGTTGAATTTGCGGACCCTTTAAACGCTGAAAGAGGCTCTGTATTTATAGAGGTTGGACAACACTGGCGCCTGTTGTAGTGGCGCCAGGCCAGAATTTACACTGGCGCCACTAGGAGTGGCGCCAGCCAATTAGGAAAGGTTTAAGGTCGGCAAGCAGCGTATCTTTGACTAGATTTGGGCGCCTGTACTAGTGACTACCATGTAATTTTTAGCCTGGCTTCACTAGGAGTGACTCCGGAAAGTCCGGGACTGATTTGAAGGAGCCGGGAATGACCCGGAAGGCCGGAAAGGAGCAGGAACACTTAAAATAGTGTCCTGGAGGTATTTGACTTAAAAAATGAGGATAAAATGTGTCGGAAAGGTTGACCGGGCCTTTAGGGGCAAAATGGTCAATCGGACTGGGAAGCTGCCGGGGCGAACTCGGACTGTCTCGGAAGAAGACTTGGGCTCTGGAAATATTATTTAGAATGTTCCCAGAGGTTGTCGGTTTGATTTCCAAAGCCGGCATGGTCGGAAAAGGAGACTGGCCCACCAGGGGCAAAACAGTCATTTTGTACCGGGTTGGCCGGAACTGACTAGGAATGATTCAGAAAGATAAAAGAAGGTTAAGAATACTATAAAAAGTAGTCTCAGGAGGTTACCAGTTTGATACCCAGAGCCGGTGTGGTCGGAAAAGGAGACCAGCCCACTTGGGGCAAAACGGTCATTTTGTACCGGGTTGGCCGGAACTGACTCGGAATGATCCGGAAAGATAAAAGAAGGTTGAGAATACTATAAGAAGCATTCTTGGAAGGTTACCGGTTTGATACCCAGAGCCGGTGTGGTTCCCGAGGCGTTCGAATGCCCAGGGACAATACGGTCATTTAGCTTCAAGTGGGCCTTACGGGCCCGAGAAGCGACTGGTGGACTAAATTCAAGTTAAAAAGGCTGGCTTAGAGTCTAAATATGCATGTGATGTGTGAAAGTGAGCTTGGTCAGCTCGAAGATTGCCGAGCGGGCAAAAATGGGGTGCTTACAGTCATACCCTAGCTCCTAATTGTAAGCGGTTTAGTCCTTTTGGAAGTACTGTCATAATTGAATCTAATCTTCTCAGCTCTAATATAGCTACAAATCGTCAAATTACTTGGGATGAAGTTAAATTCCTAGAAACTTGGCAGTTTCAACAAGCTGTTACACCTGCTCCCTCGATCCAAGAAGAAGTGGATCAAATTATACAAACTCCTGAAGGATCGAGATCACGATCTCTTTCCAGATCTTCTTCTATGAGATCATTACCTCCTTATAAGATTTCTCTACCAGAAACGTCTAGAGCTTCTACTTCTAGACTCTCTGAAACTATCGAATCTGTTAGAATTTCTGATTAAAAAATTCCTCATGGAATTTCTAAACCTCCAGTAAATATACCTACTGCTTCTACAATGGATTTTCGTATTTAATGGATTTAAGCCCAGGCAGTCCAATTAGAGTAATCCTTAATAAGGAATTGTTTCAACCTTATTATAAAACCTTTTGTGATTGGTATTTTTCTAGCTTCAGTTCTACTGAATTGGAAAAGTATAAAAGTCAATACTTTGAACATTTGAGTCATACTCAACAATTAGAACATTTTGTACCATGGTTTTTTCACCATTATATAGATAATTTTGCTATATATATATGCTTGAAGAAGAAACTTGGGTGACAGATTCTGGATCTATTATTCATTCTGTTTTCCTTCCTACAGAACCATTAAAAATCACTAGTTCTTCAACTTCACAGGTTCTAGAAGCTAATGCTTATGTTAAACCATCTTTGGTTGAAATTGTGTCTATCACTATAAAAGACTTAAACCAAGCTTTTAAACAAAGTAATTATACGAATTTATATTTACAAACAATAGGTCAACAATTATTGCATCTAGATCATAAGCTAGATCAATTACACACTAAGCTTTCACAAATGAAGCTTCAAGAAGCTAAACCTTCTAAGGATGCTCAAGCAACTATACAACCTCCTTTAGATATTAAGGGATTTAAACTGGAATCTACGAATGAATTTGTTTCTGTCTTAGAAAAGAAATTAAATTCTTTCCAAATTTCCACCCTTTCTGTTAAATCAGAATCTATTTCTGACAATCAAGATAATTCTGATAATTCTGACCAGGATGAAATAAATAAAATTGTGGCTGAACCTAGGCGTTTAGAACATTATTATTATAAACGACCCACCCCACAAGATGTGTTATTTGAAGAAAATGATAATTTTATTCAAAATAATTACCAAGGCAATTCCATTTATGAATGGAATCTTGATGGTCTGGCTGACAAACAGATCTTTGACATGTGTCATCATATTTGTATGTATAGCACTATTTATAAACAACGCGGTAATATTGATAGAGCCATAGCTCAAATGATCATTAGTGGTTTCACTGGCACTATCAAAGGTTGGTGGGATAATTATATAACCCCAACTGCTAAATCTGAAATTTTAGATGCAGTTAAACAAGAACCTACTCTTACCCCTAATGATCCTAATCATATTACTGTTACTGAACAGTCAGTTTATACACTGATTTTAGCCATTTGTGAGCATTTTACTGGAAGATATTCCAGTAATAATGAAAATATTAGGACACTCCTTTAAAATCTTCGATGTCCTACTCTTACTCATTTTCGATGGTATAAGGATGTATTCCTTAATTGTGTTATGCAACTTACAGATGCTAATAGTGATCATTGGAAGTCTAAATTTATTGATGGTCTTCAATTTCTGTTTGCTGAAAGAGTTCGTAAAACTCTTAAGGACAGAAATGATGGAATTTCTATTCCTTATTCTAATCATTCTTTTGGAAGTCTTATAGATACCTGTATACAAGAAAGATTAGCTTTATGTAATGACATTAAGCTTAAAAGCCAGCTTAAAAAGCAAAGACTTACTGAAAAATCTCAACTTGGAGATTTTTGTGATAATTTTGGTATGGATATGCCAAAACCACCTCCAGATCGTTCTATACGATCAAAAGGAAAAAAGAAATATAAATCCAAAACTCCTTATAGGAAAAAGAAATATCCACAGGAAGCCTCTACAAGTCAACCTTCTAAAAAATATGTTAACAAATCTTCTCATAAGAAGAAAACCCCTACTTCTAAAAAAGAAATTAAACGTCGGAAATGTGACAAATTTGGGCACTATGCCAATAAATGTCTGACAAAAAAGAAATTAAATGAACTTCAAATTAATGCACAACTAAAAGATACTTTAGCTAAAGTATTTTTGAATAGTGAAAGTGAACCAGGTGATTCCGCATCTGAATCGACTAAGTCACCTGAGTTAGATCAAGTTCAGGAAGATGATATTTCATCTTCTAGTGCTACTAACCTTGACAAACAAGATTCTTGTTCAGGAAATTGTAATTATTACAAAGCCATAGTTGATATGCATGGTTTAAGCATTAATATACTTACTCAGGATCAGGAAATAATTCTAAAAATTTTAGATCAAATCTCTGATACAACTATGAAAGCTCAGATGATTGAAAATTATCTGAAGCAGGTTAAACAACAGGATAATATTCCAAAAATTTCTCATGCTTATAGCATGACAGAAGTCATGAAAAGACTTCAACATCAACAAGACAAACCTGTTTCTTTACAGGATTTAAAGACTGAAATCAATCAGTTAAAAATGGAGATTAAATCTCTCAAGAATGACAATCTAAGTTTAACCTCTAGGGTTAATATTTTAGAACTAGGCACATGTGAGATCTTCACCGACTATAAGAGTTTGAAGTATCTTTTCACATAGAATGAGCTAAACATGAGACAAAGAAGATGGCTTCAATGAATCAAAGACTACGACGTTCTCATTCAGTACCATCCCGGTAAGGCCAATGTTGTGGCCGATGTCTTTAGCCGGATAACCGCCGCCAACCTAGCATGCCTAGTTACATCACAAAGACCCTTGTTCATCAAATTGGAAAGAGCGGAAGTCGAGATTGTCACGCGAGGCGCGGATATGATGCTTACCGCTATGATCACCTAACCAGCATTAATTGAGATTGTAAAAGCAAAGACAGCCTAAAGATCCATACTTGTGGAAGATTTATAAAGAGGTAGGAACAAAATCGAAGCCCGACTTCACCTTGTAGAATGGAGCTCTAAAGTTCAAGGACCGCTTATGTACGCCAGACATAACCGAGGTCAAGAGGTGAGTTTTGGAGGAAGCTCACAACACGAAGTTCACTACGCATTCAGAAGGCACGAAGATGTATCAGGATTTAAAAAAAAATGTTTTAGTGGCCAGGAATGAAGAGCGAGATAGCTGAATTCGTGGCATGATGCCTACATTGTCAACAAGTCAAGACAGAACATCAAAGACTGGCAAGATTACTGTAACCTCTACCGATACTAGAATGGAAGTTAGAGCATATAACCATGGATTTTGTTGTAGGACTGCCAAGATCATTGCGGGGTTGTGATGCTATTTGGGTTATTGTTGATTGCCATACCAAGTCTGCACATTTCTTGCTAAATTACGTACTCCTTATTGATGTATGTGACCCTCTACATTGCGGAGATTGTTCAATTATAAGGTATACCAATTTTGATAGTGTTAGATTGAGACTCGAGATTTGTGTCAAAATTTTGAAAGAGTTTGCAAAGGGCTTTAGGTACTGAATTGAAGTTCAGCATGACTTTTCATCCACAAATAGATGGGAAATAAGAAAAGACCATTTAGATCTTAGAAGACATGTTACAGTTATGTGTCCTCGACTTTTAGGGAAGTTGGAAGGATCATTTGTCATTAGTAGAATTCATCTACAACAATAGTTTTCATACGAGCATTGGGATGTCACCTTATGAAGCCCTTTATGGGAGAAAGTGTAGATCTCTAGTTTGTTAGGCCGAGGTTAGAGAGAGAAAGATTCTTAGTCTAGAGATTGTGCAACTGACCATCGACAAGATCAAGATAATTCAGCAATGACTACAAACTACTCAAAGTTGCCAAAAGAGTTATGTAGACATGTGAAGATGGGACTTAGAGTTTGAAGAAGACAACCACGTGTTCTTAAAGGTATCTCCTTCTAAGGGGATAAATTGTTTCGGTAAGAAAGGAATGCTTAGTCCAAAGTACATTGAGCCATTTGAAGTTCTTGAATGGGGTCAGACACGTTGCTTACCGTATTGCTCTTTCATCGGAATTTTCACAAGTTCATGACATATTTCAGGTTTCAATGCTATGGAGGTATGTTCATGAGCAGACGCACGTGATTGATCACTATCCTTTGACAGTGAACAAAGATTTGCATTACATTGAAAGACTGATCAAGATTCTGGATCGTCTTGACCAAGTTCTTAGGAACAAGGTGTCGCGCCTTGATTTTTTGCACTCAAGGAAAATACACACGAGTGGAAAAAACACGGTACTCTCTTGTTAAAACTCATCCTCCTAGAAGGACGAGTGCGACTAGGTTTGAATTGGAAATTGATTTTGAATAATGGTTTTTGAAAAAAGTTTAAAGTCGCCACCTAACTTGATTAAGGTGAGTTAGGTCACCTAAAACTAAGCACAAAGATTACACTTAGTTTTTGAAAAGGTTTTGAAAACTTCCTCAAGAGATGGTTTTTAAGAAAACAGGTTGTTTGGCAACCTTTGAAAAGTTTTAAGCCCTTTTTGAAAATAACTCCATTTTGGTCTTTGAAAATAGTGATTCTATGTTCGGAGGTTAGTTACATGTAGGGAAGACGCACAAAGCTATCACTCTACCCCACCCTTGTGGTACTTACATGTCTATTTATCCTAGGTTCACTCATTCAGAATATTTGATTAATAAATGTCCAAAACTATCCACTTTAGAAAAGAACTTTTTGAAAGAAGTTTGACATGATGCACGATATGCAAGTGCAAGAATTTGATTTGATTTTGGAAATAGATTTGAAAGGATAGATTTGATTTTTGAAAGAAGATTTTAGAAATTACAATTGGAGATTTGAAAACAGATTTTAGAATTAGAAACTTGAAATAGATTGTGGAATTGGAAGTTCGAAAAAGCTTGTGACTACATCCATGAAGGTTACCTACGTATTCCTTTTTGGGAATCAGGTCATTCGTAGTTCAGACAAGAGTTCGATTGAAAATAAACACCTTTAGGTTTAAGTTTGATTTGAAAAGATTTGATTAGAAAAGAGTTTGAGTTGAAAAAAGATTTAATTTGAACTTGAAATAAAAGATATGAAATTGAGATTTGATTTGAAATTGAACTTAGACTTGAAAAAGGGTTTGAACTTGGAAGGAAAATTTGGACTTGACTTGGAAAGATAGAGTTGAGTTTTGAACACATTTTGAAGTTTGAAATTGGAAAGCCATCTTGGTTTAGAAATGAGTTTTAGAAAATGGTTGAAGCTTCCTAACTTTAGGGTTAGGGTTGAACTAGGGTTTAGGTCTCTTAGGGTTTAAGTTACCTAAGATTAGAACAAATAGTTGAATTAAGAAAGGATTTGATTTAAATTTGAAAAGTTCATTTTTAGAAAGTTGGATTTAGAAAATGTTCAAATTAGGAAAAGTTCGAATTAGGAAAGTTTGGAAAGAGATTTGATTTGAAAACACATGACTTGGAATGATTTGGAAAGTTAGGGTTTAGGAAAGATTGGACTTTGGAAAGCTTTGAATTAGGAATGTTTCAAAATAGAAAAGTTTCATTTTAGGAAAGTGTCAAATTAGGAAAGTTTCATTTTAAGAAAGTCTTGAATTTAGAAAGATTTATTTTAGGAAAGTTTTGAGTTTTGGAAAGTTTTGAATTTGAAAAGTTTGAACTGAGGAAAGTTTTGATTTAAGAAAGATGTGAACTTAGGAAATGTTTGATTTAAGAAAGATTTGATTCCTATTTCCTAAAGTTGAAGATTTGATTTTATTTCAAACAAGAGATTATTTGATTTGGTTTCTAAAATTGGAGAATTTGATCTAGTTTTCTAATTTGAAAGATTCGATTTGACATGGAATTAAAAAGGTTGAATTTTGAAAATCTTAGTTTATAAAGCTATGATTTTGTGTAGAAAAAGAGATTTTGGAAATCTAAGTTTTGAGAAAGAGATTTTGAATGCAAGTTTGAAAAGTATTTTGATGCAAGTTTTGAAAACCACTTTTGAAAACAATTTTGAGTGGATGAATGAATATGATATGCACAATACAAGTAGGGTCGTGAACATACAAGGTTGGCTTCACCACATAATTAAGGGGGCCAAATCCACATTATCTAAGGTTGAATTAGAAGAAAGTCCCCGACATAGTGAATTTAAACAATCCTTCCTATTCATGAATCAGGGATTCCTGTGTTCCAAGCATGCAAGAAAGGGGGGAGAAGATAGGGGATTAAAATGGAAGAAAACCTAAGTGGGTTAGGAAGAAGAAGAGAGAGGGGGAAGTACGTAAACATAAAAGAAAGCCTACCTTGTTTTCTTCTTGTTTTACTTGCTTTATTTGCTTTGCTTTGCTTGATCCTTGAAAGCTTCCAAGTTGTAGCACCTTAAGTCTTCAATGGAGGCTTTGGAGGCTTGTGTACGGTGTATGAAGTGTGTATAAGTGTTAGGGTTACATGTATGGAGGCTAGGGTTTGAAGAGACTAGAGAGACTAGGGCTTTGGAGAGACTTCGAGCTCTGTAATTTGAAAAGAAGAGTTTTTGGACTGAGTTTATAGACCATTTTCACGTAGGGGAGGCTCTGTATTTATAGACACAAGATTAGCCTGGCGCCTGTTGCAGTGGCGCTAGGTTAAAATTCCTTCTGGCGACACTAGGAGTGGCGCTAGGCCAATTTTTGGTAGTGGCACCATTGCTAGTGGCGCTGATCACTTAGGAAAGTTTTAAGATCGGCAAGCAACGTATCTTTCAACCTTTGATATGTAAAGCAAAAGATTTGTGTGCCTGTATTAGTGACTACCATGCAATTTTTAGCTTGGCTTCACTATGAATGACTCTGGAAGGTCCGAGAATGTTTTGGGAGGCTAGGAATGGTCCAAAAGGCCAAAAATGGGTAGAAACCTTTAGAATAGTGTCTCGCGCTTGAAAGACGATGTCGGGATTGTTGAAATGGTCGACTGAGCCAATAGGGGCAAAACGGTCAACTAAATCGAAAAACCACTAGAATGGATTTGGAATGTTTCATGAGAGGACTTAAAGGTTGGAAACACTATTTAGAATATTCTCAAAGATTGCTGGTTTGATACCCAAAGCCGGTGTGATTGAAAAAAAGGACCGGCCCACTAAGGGTAAAACAGTCATTTTGTACCGGGTTCGCCGAAATGGACTCAGAATGTTCCAAAAAGGTGCTAGAAGGTTGAGAATAGTATTAAAATCATTTCTCAGAAGGTAACCAATTTGATACCCAAAGCTGGTGTGGTTCCTGGAGGCGCTTGGATGCCTAAGGGCAAAATGGTTGTTTTGACCAAATGATCTCGGAATTGGTCCAGAATCGATTAAAAGGCATTTGAACATGCCGGATCGTCTTTGGGACAATCTTGAAATGATGGACTTACCGCTCTAAAGACTTAGGTACTTTCTCGAGAAGCATGTCGGAAAAGACCCAAGGGGCAGTTTGGTCATTTTTCACTATAGTGGGCTAGCAAGCACTGGTGTTAACCCGGGTTTTGAGTGTTTCCATTACTCTAACAGTCTGTGATGAGTTAGTTTCCAAAGGTATCTCGTCCTTTGGTAAACATGTCACGGCCAAGAGACAAATTCGGTCCCGTGACATAGGGGATTTGTTGGCAATTTCCAATGTCGACCTATTTGTGAGTGTTTCTGCCATTTTGACGATTGCGATGTTTGCGAGTGTTTTCGCCACTCTAACGATGCGCGTTCATTCCCAAGATTGCCTGATCTCAGGAAGCTGCTAGGTAGACTTATCATCTCAGAAATCAACTTTTTCGAAAGACGTGCCGAATAACGAACATTCTTCATTGGCAGGCTAGCAGGCGCCAAAGGTGGACTGTTCTACCATCTTGGGGACTTGGGTTTCGTCACGGTTGATGGGTTTGAAGTGACTTAACATTCTAAAGAGTTTTTTAAAAAAATGTGTCAGACTGGATGGACTTACTACCTAAGGGATAAACTTTCTTGAAAGGCGTGTCAGATTTGATTTGAATTGGAATTGGATTTAAAATTGAATTTGAGATTAAAAAAGGGACTTACCGTCTCTAGGAAAAAGTGCCAACTGGAATAGAACCGAGTAATGTCACAAGGGCATTTTGGTGATTTTGCTTCTATTGGGCTTGATGGGCCCACGAAGCAATTGATCGATTGAATTGTGTCTGAAAAGATGGTTTTGACTTGAATGTGTCTGTGTCAGTTTAAATGTGAGTTCAATCAAACCGGAGATTGCTAAGCGGGTAAAAATGGGGTGCATATACAAGGTCAATCCTTTGGTGGGAGTTTTGTGGTAGAACCACATGTGGGAGGAGTTTACACAGGAATGTGAAGATGAGATTCAAGAATGTTATCCCTTTTTGTTTAAATGATAGCTTGTATCAAGTTTGGGAACGAAACTTCTTTAAAGGGAGAAGAATGTAATATCTCGAACCTCTATTATCTGAATTAATATAAATTTTTCTAAATTTTTTTTATTCTAATGTGCCTTTGGGTCAAGATGACCAATGATAATGCATGTTGTAACATATGCTCCTAGTGTGAAACACATGGGATTAATTACTATGTGTATCTCCTAATTACAGGCACCCATAATACACACAGATCTGCCGTAGAAGAAGAAGGAGGAGGAGGAGGAGGAGGAGGAGGAGGAGGAGGAGGGAGAGAAGAAAAGAGGTTAAGGAGCTCAATACAAACTTGGAAGCCATTGTTGGAGCTTAGAAAGCTTGAGAGAGAAAAGTATGAACTCCAAACCTTACATGTGCTTGAGCATATATGTGTTGTAGTTGTGTTGGGTGACTCATTTGAGTCCCAATTTGTTAAATTTTATAAGTTTGTAAGCTTCTATAGATGGATTGGGAGTTGGGGTTGAAAACCCCCAAATTTGTGCATTTTGGATTTGGAGATTCAAACCCTAGATCTCTTTGATTTACTTATTGGTTTAGCTTCATTTTGAGATATTATAGTGTTCTTGGGTCAATCTTTGAACCTTAGAAGCATTAGTAGAGTTTGAGGTGGTTTGAATTTGAACATCTAAGGCTTAGAGAACCCATTTTCGAACCGAAATGAGCAGAGTTTGAGGGTGGCCATGGTTCATTCAGACGGGTGCTCGGACAGGTTGCGCAAAGTTTGGGGGTGGCCAAGGGTCGTTTGGATAGGTTGCGCAGAGTTTGGGGGTGGCCATGGGTCGTCCGGACGGGTTGCGCAGAACTCTAACATTGTTTAGTAAAATGGGCATAACTTGCTCTATAAAACTCGAATTGGTGTACTGTTTAAAGTATTGGAAAGTAGACTTATAGAGCTTTGTATCCATATAAATTTTGTACTGAAATTCTCATAGATTGGGAGATATTAAATTTTAAATTTGACCCAATATTTTTGTCAGCGACATTATTCTTTAGAATTTTAGTCCATTTTTCATAAGATATAACTTCTTCATCCAAAATGTATTTTCAACCCATGACCTATTAAATTAAATGTCTTTAAGCCTATTTTCTAATAAAATTGACCTATAATATAGGCTCATTGTTCTGATGTGATTGAGATGCATTGAATGAACCGGTGTTGAGGGATCATATTTTAAACCTCAACTTTTATGTTATTACATTGCATTAGAATCTTGTGTTTGATGCTTCTATATACTCTATGTGTAGGAACACCTTTGTTTAGCACCAATCCTCAATGATAGAGGTAAGTAATGATATACCATGAGTAAAAACCCTATTATTTTTCAATATTTTCAAGTTCAATTACATTTTATGTATTGCTTTTCATGATTTCTACGCATCAATGACTATATTTATATATACATGTCATGTTTAGAAATACAAGCTTTACTTATGTTATGAAATGAGAACCCATGGAATAGAATGCTTTAAATGAAAGAGATGCAAGATTTTTTCAATGTATGGTGCCAACTTAAGATCTTTAGTGGTAAGACTTTAAACTAGCAATGATGGTCCTATGGTAGGGGATGTGAAATAATCTATCTCCATGCTCAGGAGACGTCCCATGGCCTAAAGAGACCTATGTGTGACCTTTAAGGTTACTAATGTGGAGCCTAGCTCTAATGTCAGGTTATAGCACATTTATGTTTTAAAACGAGAACTATGATATGTTCAAATGCGTTATGAAAAGTTATGAAATACCATATCATGAATAATGTTACATTGCATCTCTCTTTAGGATACCATGTTTTGGAATGTTGAAGCGTTTCAAATGATGTTCATGTTACCTATGTTTCCAAGCTTGCTCTTTATACGTTTACAAGTTCATACCCTTATGTATAAATGTTTATCTATTGTTATACGTTAGATATAGATGCTAGTCTATAGTATTATTATGCTCATACATTATTGTTATTCACTAAGCATTAGCTTACTTTTCTCAAATGTTTTCAGGTAGCCAATCCGGAAGGCCTTATGAGGAGGCCATATATGGATTTTGAGCTACGGCTCATGAGCTTATGTTAGGTTATGTGTATTTGAGATGGACCCTAATGTTTTGTAATATTACAAATGATATAATTGTGGTGGCCTCGAATAGGCCCATATTTACATCATGTTTTAGATTAGGCACACCTCTGCCATAAGTGACACAAGTTATGTTTTAAGCTATAGAAATTCTATTTCCGCGTTTATGTATCATTTTAAATGATTATGCACAAGTGTTCAACCGGCTTATGTAATGCAGTCTTGGGCAGCCTTGCTATTGACCGATTATGTACCATAAATTCGCATAGGCCAGTTTACGGGGTGTGACAGCGTGGTATTAGAGCTATAGGTTGACAATGTAAGATTGAGTCATGTCTAGATAAAATTCTAAGTTGGCTTGTATATATGCTACATGTATATATATGTATATGTATGCTACATATATATTGACATGCTGAGGTGTATTACGTATCATAATATGTTATGTGCTTGACTGTTTGATGATTTCGTAGATCTAATCATGCCGCCAAAGGGAAGAGGTCGTGGAGGGGCTAGAGAGCCTGAAGATCACATGGATCATATTGAGAGTATCTTGGCTGGACTTGTCCAAGTGGCCTAAGATGCTCACAACAACACTAACAACACACCAGATCCCCGAGTAGCGCAGATACCAACAGAGGAAGTGATGACTCATGCTACCATTATCACTTCCAACAACTGAAGCCCCCGATTGTTCATGGAACTCCTGATCCCATGGTTGCAAAGTCTTGGATTTTGGGAATTGAGAGAGTGTTCGAAGTGCTGCCTTGCATAGAAGAACAGAAGGTGACTTTTGCCACCTTTACCTTTGAAGGTGCCGCACTAGTTTCGTGGATATTGAAGAAGGCAACGAAACCATAGTGGTTGTGGCCTGGATTCTTGGAAGTGTTAAACGAAGAATATTTTCCCAAGACTGTTAGAGACTTGAAAACCATCGAGTTCCTTAGCTTGAAGCAAGGAGATATGACCGTGACAGAGTATAATGCCAAGTTCGTTGAGTTATCATGATATGCCCCACACTTTATATCATCAGAGAACCACAAGACAAGGAAGTTTGAGGTGGGATTGCAATGGAACATTCACAACAAAGTGAAAATATTAGGATTGGAAACTTACCAAGAAGTTGTGCAATAAGTTGTAATTGCCAAAAGGGCAAATGATGAGATCACACAATACCGGGAGAAGCACAAGAAGAGGTCGGGAAGTGACCAAAGCAAAGGACAAAGTTCAAAGAGACAGAGTTCGGGATTTTTTAGCAGGAATTCATCTACTCCATGCAAATTAAGGGGGCAATATGACTAATGAGGCACCAACATGTCCTACTTGTCAGAAAAAACATTGAGGTCCATATTATATTAGAAGCATAGCTTGTTATGGGTGCGACCAAGTTGGGCACCGAGTGAGGGACTGTTGAAAGAAGAGTAGAGCATAAGGATCTGGGACATCAACATTAGCCTCGGTTTAGCAGTCTACAGCTGATAGGAGGGAAAATGAACCATGGCAAGGTCGAGCTTTTGCACTTAACCCGGGAACCACCCTAGCCACCAACTCTATAGTGTCAGGTATACTTCCTATTTGTGGTCGACCTACACACATCCTTATTGATTCTGGTTCCACATATTCATTTTTCTCATACCTTTTTGCTCAATACTTGCATACATCTCTGATACTTGTTAATTATGTTTTGACTGTATCGTTACCATCCGGAGATTCTATGTTATGTAATAGGATTTATAATTTCTGTGAGGTTCTTGTTAATGATGTACCCATGTTTGTAAATCTTATACCTTTAGAAATGCACGGCTTTGATGTGATCTTAGAAATGGATTGGTTGTCCTCTCACAGTGCTATCATTGATTATGAACTTAAACGAGTTGTGTTTTATTCTTCTATCCATTCGGAGCTTGTATATGAGGGAGTTGGTGTAGTGCCTTCACCCTATCTCATTTCATCCATACAAGCACGCCATTTAATTCAAAAAGGGAATCATGCATTCTTGTGTAGCGTTGTTGATACACATGTTTCCCTGCCATCCTTGGAAGATATCCATGTTGTCCAAAAATTTTCCGATGTCTTCCCTAATGAGTTACTTGGTTCCTTAATGGATAGAGAAATTGAGTTTAATATTGATCTTAATCTGGGTACTAGACCCATTTCCAAAGCTCCTTACCGTATATCCCCTTTAGAGTTGAAAGAGTTGAAGGTTCAACTCCAAGACTTGTTAGAAAAGGGGTTTATTCGTCCCAGTGTCTCACCTTAGGGTGCACCCGTGTTATTTGTGAAAAAGAAAGATGAAACCATGAGATTGTGTATCGACTACTGGGAATTGAACAAGGTCACCATCAAGAACGAGTACCCATTGCCAAAACTGGATGATTTATTTGACCAGTTTCAAGGCGCGTAAGTATTTTCGAAGATTGACCTAAAGTCGGGTTATCATCAACTAAAGGTCAAGGCTAGCGATGTGGAGAAGACAGCTTTTTGAACCAGATATGGTCACTATGAATTTATGAATATGTCATTTGGAGTTACTAATACACCTGCTGCATTCATAGATTTGATGAATTAGGTTTTCAAACCTTTCCTTGATGATTTTGTCATTGTGTTTATTGATGATATTTTGGTATACTCTAAGAGCCTTACAGATCATGAGCACCACTTAGGAATGGTCCTCCAGAATTTGCGAGATAGGAAGCTGTATGCCAAATTGAAGAAGTGTGAATTCTGGCTACCGAGTGTAGCATTTTTGGGGCGGGGGCACATTATCAGCGTGGATGGAGTGTTTATTGATCTTTCAAAGGTTGAAGCCGTTGTGGATTGGCCAAGAACGACGAAAGTGACCGAAGTCAAAAGTTTTATGGGCTTAGCTGGGTATTACCGAAGATTTGTGAAGAAATTCTCCAAGATTGCAACTCCTTTAACACAGCTCACCTAAAAGAACACACCATTCAAATGGAATGAGAAGAGGGAACAGAGTTTCCAAGAACTAAAGAATTGACTGGTGTTCATACCAATTCTAGCCTTACCTTTCGAGACTGATGGATTTTCCATCTACAGTGACGCTTTGCATAGAGGACTGGGGTGTGTGTTGATACAATACAACAAGGTGATTGCATATGCCTCAAGATAGTTATAACCATATGAGAAGAACAACCTGACCCATGATCTTGAATTAGCAGTTGTGGTGTTTGCTTTGAAGATTTGGCGCAACTATCTGTACGGAGTCACATATGAGATCTTCATCGACCACAAGAGTTTGAAGTATCTTTCACACAGAAAGAGTTGAACATGAGACAAAGAAGATGGCTCGAGTTGATCAAGGACTACAATGCTCTTATTCAGTACCATCTAAACAAGGCTAATGTTGTGGCCGATGCCTCAAGCCAGAAGACCGCCGCCAACCTAGCATGCCTAGTTATGTCGCAACGATCCTTGTTCATCAAATTGGAGAGAGCGGAAATTGAGATTGTTGTGCCAGGCATGGATATAATGCTCACAACCATGATCGCCCAACCAGCATTAATTGAGGTTGTAAAGTAAAGACAGCCTGAAGATCCATACTTATGTAAGATTTATAAAGAGTTGGGAACAAAACCGAAGCTCGACTTCACTTTGCAGAATGGACCTCTAAAGTTCAAGAACTGCTTATGTGTGCCAGACATAATCGAGGTCAAGAGGTGAGTTTTGGAGGAAGTTCACGACATAAAGTTCACTACGCATCTAGGAGGCATGAAGATGTATCGGGATTTGAAGGAAACATTTTGGTGGCTAGGAATAAAGAGGGAGATAGTCGAATTTGTGTTACGATGCCTACATTGTCAACAAGTCAAGACAAAACATCAAAGACCAGTGGGACTATTGCAACAAGTCAAGACCGACCACAAGAGTTTGAAGTATCTTTCACATAGAACGAGTTGAACATGAGAAAAGAATATGGCTCGAGTTGATCAAGGACTATGACGTTCTCATTCATTACCACCTAGGCAAGGCCAATGTTATGGTCGATGTCTCAAGCCAGAAGACCACCACCAAGCTAGCATGCCTAGTTACGTCGCAACAACCCTTGTTCATCAAATTGGAGAGAGCGAAAATCAAGTTTGTCACACCAGGCACAGATATAATGCTCACCGCCATAATCGCCTAACCAGCGTTAATTGAGGTTGTAGAGTAAAGACAACCTGAAGATTTATACTTGTGGAAGATTTATGAAGAGTTGGGAACAAAATCGAAGTCTGACTTCACCTTGCAAAATGGAGCTCTAAAGTTGAAGAACCTCTTATGTGTGCCAGACATAACCGAGATCAAGAGGCGAGTTTTAGGCGAAGCTCACAACATAAAGTTCACCATGCATCCAGGAGGCACGAAGATGTGTCAAGATTTGAAGGAAACGTTTTGGTGGCTAGGAATGAAGAGGGAGATAGTCGAATTCATGGTACGATGCCTACATTGTCAACAAGTCAAGACAAAATATTAAAGACCGATGGGACTACTGCAACCTCTACCAATACCAGAATGGAAGTGGGAGCATATCACCGTGGATTTCGTCGTGGAACTACCAAGGTAGCCACGGGGTTGTGATGCTATTTGGGTTGTTGTTGAATACCTCACCAATGCTACATATTTCTTGCGAGTGAAAAATATGTACTCCTTATCAAAGTATGTGACCCTCTACATTGAAGAGATTGTTTGATTGGATGATACGCTAGTTTCGATAGTGTCAGATCGAGACCCCATATTTGTGTTAAAATTTTGGAAGAGTTTGTTAGCCCAAAAGGCAACCCAAGAGGGGGGTGAATTGGTTTTTTCAAAAATTAAAGTAATTAAAATTAATTAAAATTAATCTAATCAATGGAACAGTAGTTCAAGATATATGCAATGCAATGTAAATAATAATGAAATAAAAACATAGCACAAGAAAGCACACCAAGAATTACTGAGATTCAATCACAATTTGTGGTTTACGTCCTCACCCCAAGATTCCCTTAAAGTCTTCTTCCACTATGCATTCTCTAATGACAAAGTAGATACTGATTTCCAAAGTACTTAGCTCACTTTTACACAAGAACTTCTTCCCAAGTTCTTCCAACTACCAAGTAGTTTTGTCCAAGATCCACTTAAACTTAAAAATATTTTTCTTTTACAAGAGAACACTCCAACTCTCACTTACAAGTATATGACAGATTTATAAATGAAATACAAACTCTCTAAGAAGAGTAGATGAGAATTGAATAGCTCACTAAATGCCAACTTGAAGACAAAGAGAATTTTTAAATTTTTTTAGCTCAATCAATCAGTGAATGTTGTATCTCTTGTCCATAAATGCATTTGGAGGCTTATATATAAAGTCCTGAATTGATTTCATCAGTTGAAGGTTGTTAGAGCTTTATTAAATGCGTACCCAGTTCAATATAACGTTTAAAAATATAGCCGTTAGTCCCCAGGTGTCGACACTTGACTTCCATGTGTCGATACGTCAAGTGTGTATTCTCCAAGTTTTGTCTACTATTTTATGTATCGACACATCACCTAGAAAATGTCCTCTATGCATTCCTTGATCAGTTTAGTTTCAAATAATTTGGGGATGTTCAATGGATCTTCTCTTTGAGGTATGATATTCTTAAAAAAACATTTAAGATTTTCAAGGAGTCTTCTCTTTGGGGTATAATGATACTTCAAAGTCTTCAATCTAATGAGATTATACAAGAATGTCTTCAATTTAATTTGGATTGAATTTAATTTGGTTTCTTCTAAATCTTCTCTTATATTCTTCAAGGAGTCTTTGCACACATGATGAATTCTTCATTTGGATCACCTTCAATCTCTTCGAGTTAACTTCATTGAGTCTTTAAAAGCTTGATGAAGTCTACTTTTGAACATTCTCAATACACATCAACTTTATTTAATCTTCACAGCTTCGATGAAGTCTTCTTTTGAATCATTTATAAAGACTTTACAATCATGATGAATTCTCTTTTCGAGCACCTTTAGTCTCTTCGAATTTAAGTCAATTTCATTGAGTCCTTATACACTTAATGAAATCTTCATTTGAGCACCTTTAATCTGTTTGAATGCAAATTATCTGTTTGAAGTTTGAATGGGTGCAATTGCTCTGTTTTGGTGCATTGCTTGAATTTCTAAATATTATGCATCCATTTTAATATGAATTAAACTTTAAGTCAAGCTTTAAGTCTATATTATAATCCTTATTAATCTGCACACTAATTAAAAGCATTAGTAAACTAACACAAGGTTTAGTTATCATCAAAATCAAGGCGTAGAGTGAACAATCTTTCCCTTTTTGATGATGACAAAACCTTTGCAAAAACAGTCAATATAAAATAAAATAAAATAGATAGAATCAAATTTCTTACCAGAGAAAGCTCCCCCTTTGTTGTGCAACTGATGCTTCGAAGACAAAAATATATTTTCTTTTGTTTGATTAGCAAAAACAGATCTTAACTTTCAAAAAGAGTTGTTATTAGTCAATTCTAAAACAAGTTTAGGAAAATAATTCCTTTATCATTTTACTCCCCCTAAGAACATGCTTTATAAGGTTTCATATACTATTTCATTGTTTCAAATATTCATTGTTTCAACCATTTATCAATTATTCATCATTCAACAACAATCGACATTCATGTCATTAATCATTCATCATTCATCATTTCTATTCTTTGCATTTTAAGTTCTTTTCCCCATTTTACTTCAATTCTTCTCTCTCTTTTTGTCAATTCATTAAAAAGAGAAAAATATTTATAACAAAGATAGGTACAATAGCAAAAAGTCTTATAATAAGATAATTTGTATAAACAGGGAAGCAATCAAAGTATTCAAACAACAAGGCGTCAAGTTACAACAACAGAGTGATATTTCATTCACAAAAAGCATTACATAAGATTAGTCAATGATTATTCACAAAATATTATAAAAGAAATTGGCTTTAAGGATGACATGCCATCCTTTAACAGAGATGCATACAGTTGCAAAAATAAAAATACAAATGTGTGAGAGAGAGAGAGATGGGATATGGAGAGGCGATATCAGTGGGGAGAGGCTAGTGGTGAGGGGGTTAGGACAAGGGGGTCATCAGGGGTGTTGGAGAACTTTTTCCCAAGTCTGTCCCTAAGCCTATACTGGTGACTAGAAGAGAAATGAGGAGCATCAGATTCAGTAGCAGATGAGTCACCCTCTTCCTCTGCTTCGATCACTTTTTCAACATCCTTTTTTCCTTTAGCTTTGTGTGTCTCTTCCTCCCCACATGTTCACGCTTCTTCTTCTTCTTTTTCTCCTTTCTTTTCTCCTTCTTTTTTAATTCCTTCATTTTCTTCTTCTATTTCTTCTTCCTCTTCTCCCTTATCTTCTTCCTCTTCCTCCATCATTTTTTCTGTCCCATGTCTCAACATCTTTACTTCCTTTTTTAGTTCTCTGACTTTTCTTTCCACAAAAAACATTCTTGTGGCAGCAATGTCTACCTTCTTGTTTAGTTTTTCTAGGGAGTCCAAGACCAAAGCCATGAATGCAGTCATTGCACATTCACTTCCTTCAAGTTCTTGATGCAAGCTTCTCTTGGTACTCCTTTGCCTAGAGCTACTCCCAAAGGGAGCCTTTTCTTTTAAAGTACTGCCACCATCAGATTTCTTAGGAGTCCACTTGTTGTTTTTTGGAATGAACCCCATTCTCTTGAGAGTCCTTTCATGGTATTCATCACTGATGGCCTTGGGGGTTCTCTTTTTCTTACTACTCAAATCAATGTTGAAATGCTTAAAGATTTTTGTTAGAAAAATGCCATAGGGTAGACTAATTTAGGAA
Organism: Euryodendron excelsum; assembly: GCA_033060915.1. NCBI lineage: Eukaryota > Viridiplantae > Streptophyta > Magnoliopsida > Ericales > Pentaphylacaceae > Euryodendron > Euryodendron excelsum. Next base: position 28,897,148 of record CM065390.1, read on the forward strand.
ATAGTAGCCTTGTGCATATGATCCAAAATAAATAAAGGCAAATCAATCCTAGAGTCAGTCAGATATACCCACAAGAAAAACAATTCCTTTTCAGAAACATACTCGTACTTTCCAGTCTTGGGGGTGAAAATGGTGCAAGTGAAGTCATGAATTAACCTCAATTCTAAAGGCAAGTTATTGGCAATAGGTTGTATGCACTTATCCACTTCTTTCTCATAAAGAAGTTTCAGTTGATCTTTTCTAGGAACATTATCTATATAAACCTCTCCACCAAGTCTGATTACAAGAATGTGCCTAATCACATCTCTATCTGAAGTAAAATTAACACCCTTAACAAAACTTACAATGGATAC